>PVLA01000894.1:0-435708 GCA_004027455.1 Hydrochoerus hydrochaeris | reverse complement strand
CCTTCCCTTCCCTTCCCTTCCCTTCCCTTCCCTTCTGTTGTTTGGCCCTCTCTCCCCTTTTCTTCTGAACAACATTGTCACCTTCTCTGTGATGCTTGGGCCTCTCCTATTTTAAGCAGGACTAAAGTCAAATCTTCCTAAAGAAAGCCTTTCATAGTCTCTAAAATGGTCTCAGGTTACCCACTCACTTGCTAAGAATCTTTGCCTAAACTCAATTTCCCAACCATTAATTTTATTGCTGAGGAAAAAGACAAGAGTGAACAGACCTCTTTCGGTCAACCATTTTTCTGAAAACAGGTGAATGAAGGGTATTTAAGGACCAGTCCTGTGATCACAAATGAGTTAGAAATGTAGCCCTCCAATATAACCAAATTATATCATATACAAATTGAATACTTGTCTTTGCTGATGCTATTAACTTTCTCCAGTTAGGCAGTAAGGATATCCTAAGCTTGTTTGTCTGAGCAGCCCATGAGTTGAGTTTATGTAAAGGACAGCAAAATGAACAAAGATGGTCCTTGGATACGTAAGTTAACAACAGGAATAGACATAAAGACTGAAAAATATTTTTTCAATAACAAGAAATATCAGAAGGTATTAGGGAGAAAATGGGATTCAAGCTGGTCTAGCACTGGTGGTGAACTGACAACATGCATGTCGCAGTGGGATATTTGTGTCACTGAAAGCTCTGGAAGGTCCACCATCACTAACCCAGGGAAGTGAGTTGATTTCTGTTAGTCGAAGGGGACAGGTTCCCAAGATGGGGGAGCGTAGTGCGTGTAGAGGCACAGACATGAGCTTACCAGTCACCGAGGGGACAGTGAGGCCCCAGCCTGTCCTTCTGTCACATCTTCCCTAAACCTTCATGTAGGGAACCTATGAAGAAAAAGTCTGGAGGTTTGGCTTGTATTATTGGAGGTCTTAAATATCCAACAAATGATCGTTCTGGAGGCTTTGATACCATCGGCCGAGGTCTGTTGATAGCAACCATGTGTCTACTGTCATTCTAAACACTCACACTTACTAAAGTACCTCAACTGCATGCCTCAAGCACGTTTATTATCATCGTTGTTATTTCTATTTGCCTGTAGAAGAAACGGAGGCTCAGTGAGGCGAAGTTACCAGGGAGGATCACTGGAAGTTTGAGTACTGGGCAGTGGGGAGAAGGAACCAGCATCCTTCTTCATGCAGCTTTGGAGCTGTTAGTTCATTCAGCGTGTTTCCCATACATCTCTGTGCGTGCATAAGCTCATTGATTCCTCTTAACAATTTGATGAGATGAGTATTTTCTTGACTTCACCCATGAACACATCAGGATTTGAGGTTTAAAATTACCAAAGGCTACCTCCCAGGCTGTGTTATTTAGGGCAAATTTTAACCTGGTTTTGCCTCAGGTCCAAGTCACAGTCTTCCCATTGCCCTTGCTCAAATATTGGTGTTTGTTTACAGGGTCTCCTTCTGTTCTTTCTTTTTAAATTTTTACTTGATGTTTTGTATTTGGGTATATTGTTGCCTCTGACTATTCAAGTCTCACATCACCCTTTTCTGACCTTCCTATCTGAGGGGCTCCAGTCCACTGAATTGATGGTTGTTGGGAGAAGTCAAGGCCAATGCCATGTCCCATGCATGAATGGGTATTAGTGGTTCTCTGGTCTTTCCTTCTGTGGTTTGCCTTGAGGTTCTCACAGGTGTTTCTGCTTCCTGATACTAAACTTCCTGTGGGGAGTGGCATCTCACAGCTTCATGTGCCAGCTGTTTATGTGTTGGCCCAGTTCAGGTGCCAGCTGTTTATGTATTGGCCCAGAGTGCCACAGCCAAAAGCAGCAGGCTGGAACCCATGATATTCTGTGCTTGTTGATGACAACATGACACCACCACTAGGGCACAGGGGACAGTGTGAGATGCTGGGATGAGAACCTGAGGCAGGATCCCTGGGAAGTCACTGGAACAAGAGGGCCTCTGGGGAGACTGCAGTGTGACATGAAGTCTTTGTATGGACTTTCACATTGTGAGGGAGGGTTTGTCACCATCAAGTTGGAAAGAAAATATCCAGGCCAGAAGAGAGAGAGGAAGAAGGGAGCCAGGCAAGTTGGAGGGACAGATTCCCAGCCGGAGCCTGAGATCCATCTTTCAGCACCTAACTTCTCAATTCCAGATGGCTTTCCTTAGGGAGTTCCATTGCTCTTTGCTCTTGGCTCTGGCAGTCAATGCTTAATGAAAGCCAGAGGTCCCTTCCCCATGGGAAGGGCCAGTGCAACACAGAGATGGAGAAAGTGGGTATGTAAGGGCAGGTAAGTGTGGTGAGGGAGGTGATGGCAGGAACCTACGTGTCAGCCAGTGTCTGAGCTCAGGGCAGTGGAACCCAGAGGGGTAGCACTTGGGAGTAGGGACACATCTGAGGTTCAGCCTCATGTGCAGAGCTTCTTCTGTCAGGAAACGTGAGCTGGAAATTGCCCCAGAACAGACAGTCCCCTTCTGATCCTCTTTCTTCACTGTGTCCAGAAACAGCAGGGTGTCTTATTTATTTATTCATCATGGTGGGAACATGATGTCTCTGCGACCTCCTCCTCCACTACTGCTAGCCTTGGGGTGCACACGTTCCCCAGAGTGGGACCCAGCATCGCTGAGCCTCATCTGACACAGACCACAGAGGCACTTTGTTTAGAAGACAGAAGTGCTGGAGACGGAGGTTAGGATGTGGGTCTTCCAAGTGTCCTGATTCAATAGGATCTTGATTCTTCAAGCCAGTCTTGAAGCCAGAACATAAATAAGAGTGCTCTTTGGGATTTGCTGGATCCTTTCCCATTCTCACTCATCTTTGCTTCCCTTTTACTACTCCCCAGCTTCCCTTCTTCCTTCTTCTCTGTAGCATTCTCCTTGCTAAAGTCTCTAGCAGTGCTTCAGAGGGAGTTTTAATTTATTCATTCATTCATCAAATATTTAGTGATCATCTACCACATATTAGGCCCTGTGCTAGCCCTAGTCAATGACCTTGAGTAACACTTGACATTGGCTCTTTGACTTGAGCAGCTGCCAGCACTTTGCGGAGCCTCTTTGCAAAGACATCCAAGTCTGGAAGGAACATGGGAGGGAAGCCCCCATCCAGATGAGAGGGGACTTTGGAATGGGTGATGGGCTGGCCAACCGGAAGAGCAGGTTCTTAGATAAGCCATCATGAGCCAACTTCAGCCCAGGACAGCAACAGCAACCAGTGGTGCTATGAAATCCATTTCCATGTCATTGTTACACACCTATCTTGGTTAGTCATTAAAATTTTTAGATTTTCAACAATTGCATGGTTTTCTCTGCTGTTGCCTCTCCAGCCTGTGAAATGTGTTCTCCTAGAAAGGCCCTTGCTGGGATCCCAAGGGACCTTCTTTTGTTCCAAGTGTCAGTCATAACGGGATGGCTTTGGAGAGCATGCTCCTCTGTCCTTGGAGAAAACCGGCTGACTTGGCTGCAGACTATGGCAGAGAAAGTGAAGCTACCCAGGGGAGGTGCCTATCTGGCCATGCTCCCCTACCACACTGCAGGGAAACTGCCTCCCTACTCATGGGGAGGGAGCTAGAGCAGCAGGCGCATAGACTCCTGCTACTAGTGAAGCCAGGAGATTGCGCTCTCAGTCGTATCCTTTCTTCTCCAAGACTCAGAGCTGCCCTCCTTCACCCTCCTGCCACTTCAAAACCCCACAGCTGGAGCTCTGAGAATGTTATTTTCCATTCAAAGACATTTCATTTCATGTGTAATTAAATTTGTAGTATTGAGTTAATGTTTTCTTCTGAGCCTTTTTGGCAGCCTGAGACCCCAGGATCTGGTTAGTGCAAAGAAAACACACACTTCTCAGAGTTCCTCCCTTCCTTTTCCTCTTCCCTCAGCCCCTCTCCTGCCAAGAATCTCATCATGCATAGAGCTCCTCTGGGGGGCACTGAGTTCTTACACTTTTGCCTTTTGCTGTTGTCATCATCATCTCTGAATGCTAGAGAGCTCAGGTGGAAGCCACCAAGGTGGCAAAGGTAGGCTCCATGGTGAAGTGACTGCTGCATACTGATGCCAGTTCAGAGAGCAGAGGCTCCCTCTGCGGTAGGAGGCACAAAGGGTTGAAGCTTGGTCAGGTGACATGGTCTGCTCACCTGCTAGTCCCCTCTTATTCACAGCTTTCTCTTCATGGCTTCAATTCCCTATAGTCAACCACTGGCCAAAAATATTAATATTCATTATGATTCAAGAGGACTACATTCATATAACTTTTATTTTCATATGTAGTTGTAATTGTTCCCTTTTATTACTGTTAATCTCTTACCATGCCTAATTTATAAACTGAACTTTACCATAGGTATGTATGCATAAGAAAAATCACAGGATATACAGGTTTTGGTGGTATCTATAAGCATCCATTTAGAGTCTTGAAATGTGTCCCCTGTGGATTGGACTGGGCTGCCCTAGACTTTAGAGTCCCATGAACACCTCTGATGGGGGTCTTGGACAAATGCCATAATCACCTTGAGCCTCAATTTCACCATGCCTTGCGCTAGGTGGTGACGCATTCAGTACTCAATCTGGTAGCTGGCTCAGAGTGAGTACTTTAATTGATGACAGTTATTTTTCTTATTAATAAGGGTACAAGGGACAGTGACAAGCTAAAGGAGACAGACACAGAGTCAGGAGGAATCTCCAAGGAAAAGATCTGAAAGGTCTCTGTGGTGAGGCAGGGAATCTGTTGGTACTGGGTTTTAAAATGGACCAGGGGCACCCATGTGTGGGTCAGACTGAGAGCTGCCCTGGGAGAAGGATCTCTTTCTAAGCCTCTCAGGCCCCAGCTGTTGGGAATGGAACAGCTCAGTGCTACACACACACACACACACACACACACACACACACACACACAGGTTCTGGCACAATACCCATCTGTGGCTTCAAGGTGGTGAATGAACTTCTGCTAAGGCCCTCTGGCTCTGGGGAGAGTTAGTCTGCAGCCTGCCGCACAGCAGAGTCAGACCACCATTATTTATAACCAACTCCCCTGCAAAAGCTGGCTTTTCTCTGCTGATCAATACCAATCTTAAGTAGGTGGCTGTCTCTGCCTTGCAATGTCTTCATTCTCTTGTCTGACCAACCTCCTCCCACAACTATTTTGAACTCTGAAGAAGGTGGAGGGTAGACTTCATGGTGGCAGTCTCAGACAGACTGCTGGTAATGCCAGAGTCAGTGCCCGCTCACCCCTGAGTAACCTCAGACATTTTATTTCTGCAGAAAATCATCATCCTTCTCTAAGTTCCTTCCCAAGCCACTATCTTTTTGCAAATAGGCTGAGGTCATAGAATGAAAATCTTAACAGAAAGGGAAGGAACCGCATCTCTTAAATGTTGGCTGTGTTGTGGATATTTCATGTCATCTCGATTACCTAGACATTTAAAGCCAGTTTGCTTAGAAATTCTACCAACTCAGTATCCCTGTTTCCATGCCACAGGTGAGGAACTGGGGATTTGGAGATGACAGGACACAATTAGTAAGTGGTGGGTCAAGAATATGATACAGAGTCATTTTTCCCCCAAACCCACAGTCATTCCCCAGTACCACAAGTCTGGTGCATTTTTTGTTCGCTTTTCATCCCTAGTCAGCAGAGCTAATCTCTTCAAGCTTGCCCTTCCTGCCTCTCTTTCTCCTATAACAGACAGGTAAAGCTGACAGCGGTTACCTCTGCATCCAGCTAGAAGTGTCCAGTTCCTATGCTGATCACAGAAGGTGCTGAAGAAAAATTTCCTTCAGCTCCCCACGCCTGCTCCCGAATGTGGCAGCCTGGGTGCACAGAGGCAGGAGGAGGCACACCCCACCCTGCCTGCTGGTCTGCAGGGTGCCGAGGTCTCCTGTACAATACCCAGGGACTGTACTGCATGAGTGATCCTGATGTAGGTCAAGCTTGCTGCAAACCTGGAAGACCTCCCAGAAGTGAATCTCTCACATATGGAATAGTTATCTCGATCCTCACTACAGCAGAGGAATTCTTGGAGCAGTAACTGAAATGCAGAAATCTTCATTCTGTATTTGAGTCAGATGAACCAGTTGTCCTGTGGGAACCAGAAGATATACAGGTGGTTGAACCCAGTTAGTGCAAAAAGGAGTTTTGTAAGAGCTAGGGCAAAAAATCTCAGGAACTCTTTTCATTTTCCAAAGATCCCTCCCTTATCTGTACCAGCTCCCTGATCTCTCCCCTTCATTGCTAGAGATTGGGAGGTCTTCCCATGGTCTGGACTACAGATTCTCCTCCCTCCTCCCCTCGTTCTAATATCCTGACATCTGAGCTTTGTGACCCAGACTCTGCTGGGCCAGCCAGCCAGGCAGTAAAAGGAGATTGATGCCCCCTCCTCCTAGGAAAATCCATCTTTTTGGCATGTAGGTCAGAAGGTTTCTCCAGAGGCATTTCTGAACAGCAGTGTGTAAGCTAAAAATAAGCGCAGCCAGGAACCAAAGAGACATGTGGACATCAGAAATAAAATGGTTTACTCCAGCCAGTCCCCAGGGCCCCACAGAGCCTTTTCCTCCAACACTCTGCTGGTCCACACCCTCTTCCCCAGAGCCTGGCCTTCAATGGCGAGTCTCTGCTTTTCCCTTGGGAAGATACGGTAATAAGATTGTGGGATGAGCATGACAACAGAAAATTGTTCGGAGCGAAAGGAGGCAGAATGTGTAGGGTTGAGCATCTGGGGGCAGGACCGTTTGGTGGTCACGAAGCAAGGAAGGGTGGAAAGAAGAAAAGAGCATGGGCTTGGGAGTCATGCAAGAGTTCTTCCCTGGCCACTTTCAACCTTTGTGAATTTGGAAGGCTACGCTTTGTGTTCTTTTTCTCATGTGTGGAAGGAGTACAGAACACTGACTCTCATTTTGAGAGTCATTATGAGAGTCAGTCTTGGACACATTGTAAGAGTGGGTGCACATGAAAGCCTGGTACTCAACCTCTTTCCTTACAGGTTCAAAGAAAGAAACTGTTCAGATGTTATCTTGGGGTCTAGAGTCTCCTAGGAATAGGGCGTTGTCTGCATGGAAGTTATTTATATTATGAATTTGATCCCAAGGCAGCCTTTCCATGATGGTGTCCCTGGTTACCTTGGGCAACTTCTTGGTCCGGGCACATGTTCTCTTCTTGAGGAGGACTCAGGAGTCTGTTTATTTTTTCCTTGTTTTCTTTTGATCTTTCTTAGAACTCACTACTCTACCCATGACCAAGAACAGGGATTGGTCTCAACATCCCTTCAATCTGCGGACAATTTGTATGAGCCAAAGTGATTTTCTCTGCACCACTGGAGGTTTCCTTGTCTCTGACAAAGATTCATTTGCACAGTTGGGGAGATAGTTTGGGGCATGAGAGGCTTCTGCCCAGGCTTCTCCTACGTGTATGGAGAGCGGGCGCTCCTGTTTTCTGTAATATGGTCGGCCACTTGCTCCCTCTATGTTCAAGCTTCCACCACCAGCCACAGGGCCTCTGTGGCTGCTACCAGGCTGTGAACTCTCAAGGGGCAGAAGGAGGGCTGGGAAATCTCTCTCTCGGTGTACTCCTCCTTGGCTCTGAATCATCCAGGGATTATGATTCCTGCTGCCCAGGGGGAGAGGAGAAGGAAGTGTTTTGAGATGTGACTCGAACACAGCAGTTGGGAAACAGCCTCATTCTTTATGGGGCTCCTTTCATTCTCACTTTACCCTCACTGTGCCTCAGAGTGAGAAGCTCCAAGGGAAGCCAGTGAGGTCGCTCAGCCTGGAGTGGGACCTAGAGACCCAAGAAAGTGCATTACGTTGCTCCGCTTTGGCTTTGGTGAGGACGTCTCCAGAGCACCTAAGATGCCCAGTGAGGCAGGATGTCTGTTGGGTAGTTGAGGCACTGGGAGGAGAGACTTACCTCAGCCTAGGGAGAGAAGGAGGGGCTTGGAGGTGAGTCCAGAACCCCTGACTACCTCCCAGTCTCCTGGCCGTGAGGTGGACTCAATCTGTGCCCATGAGACTTACTAAGTTCAAGCTGTGAAGGTGAACAGCATCCCACAGATGACTGATCTTCATTCCACAGAAAAGTTCTATTCAGTCATCCCGGAAGGGCGCTTCCTGAACCAACAATGTCAACATCATCCGAGAACTTAGCAATGCCTATTCTCAGGTGCCAACTGGATTTCCCAGGTTGGACTCTTTGGAGTTATGGTGGTGAGAAATCCATTCTAACACAATGGCCCAGGTGACTCTGTGGCTTCTTGAGTGTGAAGACCACTTTCTATACAATGCAGAGGCAGTGTGGGCTGGGGGTGGGGTCCAGGGCCTGAAAGGAGGCTTCCCCAAGTCACTGGGCCCCTCTGCCTTGTCCTTGTATCCTGGATTCCATGCCCATCTTAATCACTAGATGGAGGTCCTGACTTGGCCTTCATTTCACCTTGCTGTAAAGCAATATCAATAAGATGTAAGTGAAATTTTACTCCATCTACACAATGGAGAGTTTAGACTTCTATGAACTTCTCTATACAATGCACAGGGAACAGGTGGGTACGATTTGTACTATTGCTCACAGCCATTGTATAGGTGAGGAATCTGAGACCCAAGATGTCCTGTACAGTGAGCAAGGAGGGGCCAGGTCTTGAGACCAGTTGCCCTGGCCCCTGGCCCTTGCCATACCTGCATCCCAAGCCTGGGGCTCGGCACCATCAGTTGTAATCACCAGTCCCAATTCCACTCCTTGACCTGCAGGATACTCACCTTGCAGGAACCTGTGTGTCATCACCAGTCACCTGGGAGTGATCAAGCAATGATGAGCAGATGGCCTCCCAGGAGAGATGCTGACCTCCCATTTTGTCACAGTGGGAGATTCTTCAGTTTTCTGCTTTAAGGCCAACAAATCCCATTCTTTAGAGGCTGGGAAAGTGAGACAGAGGGTGTGAAGAAGGGAGCCTATTTTTAATCCCCTCTTTGGAAAGACTGGGACATGCTCTGCAGTGTGTGGCAGCCTCTTTGGAGCCCTGTGACTAGAGATGAGCCATCCCAGCAACTGCTGGTCTACAGAAAGAGAAAGATAGAACAGTCTGCCAGTGTGTCCGCCCACAAATCCTTGCAAGGCCGATCATCCAGACACCTCAGAGTATCAAGAATTCTGATATGAAAAAACCAATGTTCTGTGCAGTCTATTTGGAAAGGAATCCCTGGACTTGCCGAGACGCTAACCAAGAGCCTTCCAGCCATGCCTCTCGGTCCGTCACATGGCTGCTTGCCCATGCGGTCAGTCTGTCAAGGCCCTCTATCAGTTTTTGTTTCCCAACAAGGTCATTTGAGACCATCCCCTCTCCTGGCTCTGCAAAACTCTTCATAATGCTAATACAGGGCTTCTGTCTGTTGAACAATTAACACAAAGGTCAGTGAGTGATCTACGGCTGCCCCGTTCATTGCCAGCCCCCTCTGCTTGTATGATCCCTTGGTAGCGTTCTTTCCAAAGAGATGGGAGGGCTGAGGTCACAGCTTTACTTTCTCCTGGCAGACAGACTTTAATTAGGTTGCTAAATTAGTGAAAGCAATGGCAACCCTTTCTTTGTACAGACTCTCATGCCGGGCCGTCTCTGAACTTGATGTTCGCATTTTCAGCAAGAGAGGAGGTATTGGCAGAGGAGAGGTTTTCCCTGAGATAATTTTTAGCTTCCAATTAGTAGTTTCTATCACAGACCAAGTTCTGTGCTGGGGTTGTTATAGCCATTATGTTAGGACAAGATAAGGAAGACACACACACACACACACACACACATACACACACAAAGAGATATTGTCGCTACTCCCATTTTACAGATGAGTAAAGGCTCTGAGGCTATATAATTCTGAAATTTAAAAAGAAAATAGCAAAGGAATGGTGTCACTATTCAAACTGATTTCTCCATCATATCTTGACAACCTTGCTGTTCAAAGTGCTACCAAGAATACACTAAAATCACCTAGAAATTTGTTGGAAAGGTATACTTTTAGACACACTGGCTTAGAATCTGCATCTTTACAAGATTTCCAGGATTTATGTGAACCACAAGTGTGGAGACTACTACGGCCTATCACCCACAATTTAGCTAATTTGTACTGGAGTTGTGTGCATTAACTACCATCAACTCTGTTTTTTTACTGAGAAAGCTGTGGATTCGAGAGAGCAGGGGCAGAGCTGAGCTTTGGTTCTGGGTCAGACCCCGCAGCCACAAAGTGAAGCCAGTTTCCATGCCTATGTTGGGTGCTAGCGTGGCTTTCCCTGTCATGGACTCCCAAGCACCCAACATCTTTACTGTCCACAGGAACCTAGGAATAACTCTTCTGCCTCCTTTCTGTCCCCACTGCAGATGTGCAGCACATCAAGAGAAGAGACATCGTGTTGAAGCGAGAACTGGGCGAGGGAGCTTTTGGAAAGGTCTTCTTGGCTGAGTGCTACAACCTCAGCCCGACCAAGGACAAGATGCTCGTGGCCGTGAAGGTAAGTCCCGGAGTGTGTGGGCAGGTCAGGGGCCTAGGATGCCAAGGATGAGGCTCACACATTCTCCATTCAAAAAGACAGTGCAAAATCAGCTTTCTGCGATGCAATCGTGGCACCTTGCTTGCTCCAAGGTCAACGAAATTTCAAATGGACCAAAATCAACTTCCTTTGCAGTTGGAGGTCAAAGCTTCTGGAAATCTGTGTCTGGGGAACAAGGCATACCGGTGAAAGGCCCTGGTTTTTCTCTGGAGGGCCCAGCTCACCTTTCACAGTGCTCTTTGTACACTGTGAAAGACCCTTGTCCATTTCACAGGGGCAGGGCTGGGAAGTTGCCCAAGGAGGCCTGAGGGCCACTGCCTGAGGACAACAGCACTGATCTAGAGCTGAATTGCCTGGGGCACCAAGGAAGGGGCTTTGCTTTTGCCAATTGCCTCCTCCACTTTTGCTTCAGCAGTGATGAGCTTCTTTCTCTTTAGACTGGTTCTAAGCAGGTCATTGGACATGGTTGACACAAACAAGAGGCCTGTAAGCTCCTAGGGTCCCCATGGGGCTCTGGAGGTCTGTTCTGGATTCAGGAGCATGAGTGACCCCCCTGATTGGAGCTGAAAGCCTGCATACTATTCTGAGATGTGGACTGGCACTGGGATGGGGGCAAGAGACACAACCACGTGCGAAGACTCTGTCTTGGGGCTCAGAAGGGTCTCTCTCATCCTTAGCACTGAGGCATCTGAAGGCATGAAAAAGGCAGTTTCATGAAGCAAAGGTAATCATCTACCTTTTATGAGGCAATACTTTATGCCTCATAAAAGGGGAAGGCCATTCCTCGCCTTGGGGTCGGCAATCTAGATCTGCTTTTGTAAACAGGGGTCAGCAATCTAGATCTGCTTTTGTAAAATATTTGTTGGAAAGCATCCATCCTTGCTGGTTAATGTATTGTTTATGCTGCTTTCTCATCACATGGGCAGAGTTGAGTAGTCATAAAGACTTTTGTGCTTTTGAATCATGAGATGGATACAGGCAGAGACTTAGAGGGCACAGGCCTAGCAAGAGAATCAGAGAGCCTGGGTAAAAATCCCAGCCTCATCATTGGTTAGCTGTGTGGCCCCTTGCAGGACATTTATCTTCTTTGGGCCTCAGTTTCCTAATCTTCATAGTAGGAATTATAATATAATAATGGGTATGAAATCTTTTGTGTTTGGGACATAGAAAATGCTCAATGTAGAGCAGCTGCTATTTGTTTTCATCATAATCTTTATAACTGATGCTGGTATTGCCAATAGTGGTGAGACAGTGACACACAGCGTATGAAACTTGAGTTGACTATGTAGTAAGGGCTCATCAAACTTTCCCCCAAAAGAGCCGGAGAGTAAATATGCAGGCTTTAAGGACTATACACTGTCCATTGAAACTACTCAACTCTGTTTATATTGTGGGAAAGAAGCATAAACCATATTAACCAATAAAAGCAGTTGCTTTCTAACAGCACTTTTTATAAAAGCAGTAAGGACTGCTGACCTCTCTTTTAGAAAATACAGAAAAGCTAGAGTATTGCCCCACACAGGGCCAGTGAGCGCTTACCCTGCTGCAATCCTATGAACAAGTTTGTTCCATGTGTCTCCAGTGGCATGGGGTGGTCAGAGAAGCAAGGATGTCTTTAAATAACTTGGATCAGGGATGTGGAAATGTTTCTAATTTTTCCTCATGAAGTGGGAATCAGTCGTATCCTTGCACTCTTATTGTGTAGGATGACGCTAATCTACTGGGTGTTCCAACCTCCGTCTGGGGACTGGCAAGTGAACCAGTTTTGCAATTTGAGCAGGAAATTACATGATGGCCGAAACCCCAGGAAACATTTCCCCTAGTGGTCTGGCACTAGTGGCGGTACCCAGACTGGATAATGCAAAAAATCTGTTACTGTTTGCATCCTTTGAAAAGGATTTTCTTCTCTTCTTGGGCCTGGGAACCCTTGAGGAGATGAGCACTGGGAATTCACGGTATTTTCCACCCACTGAATTCTCCCAGTGTGCAGCCCTGAAGGGTCTTACCACCTCTCAGGACAAGGCGAGGAATGGCCTTCCCTGTTCCCTGTCCTTTCCACAGTTTTCTCATTTTTGCAACCTTCTTTTTGATCAGTATTTATATGGGGACATTTGGTTCTTCTGGAGAACACTTGCAAGTATAACTCAAGATTACACTCAAGGTTTCTCTCCAAATTGTGATTTTAAATCAACTGGCAAGAATATTTTTGCCCAGCATATGCTATGGTGAAAACCAAGGAGTGGAAACATAGGTTGTCTTGTTAAAGTGCTGTGGCCTGCTGGGAAGCCAAGGTGAATATCTTGTCAAAGAAATAGGACAAGACAGAGCATAACTTGTGTGTATGTGTGGTAAGAGCTTGATATTAAAATATAGGTGCCTCTTGACTTACAGTGAGGCTATGTGTTCATAAATCCATGCTAAGTTGGAAAGATCCTTAGCTTAAAAATAATCGAATTCACCTACTGAGCACCTAGCTTAGTCACATGATGACTGATAGTGTAACTGATTGTCCTGTGATTGCATGGCTGCCTGCAAATGGTGGGGTGCTGCCGCCCCTCCCCACTTTCACTAGTGAGTGTCTGATCACATTTGCTAATCCAGGACAAGAGCAAAATTCAGTGTAAGGTGTCTTATCCAGTCAGGTCTTTTCAACCTTTGTAAAGTTGAAAAATTGTAAGTAGAACCATTATAAGTCCTGGACTATGTGTAGTGGAATTCATGAAATTTTTTAAATTGCTGATGCCATTTTCAAATAATCATTTAACAAATAATACCTTACATTGTTCTCAATCCCAGGTAAACTTCCTCTCCAGGTAGGGGAATGAGCCTTCTTTACTGTTTTTCCCATTTTCCTTCTGTGTGTGCTCTTGTTCTGTCTGGGGTGAAACTCATCACACTTCTACCAAGAATTCTTCTTGTGGTTTTATCTGTCCTAGAGTATTTTATGTCTATGGAACTTTTTGCTTTGATGATCATATTGTTTATTTCCAGGGTAACTAATTTAGTCTGTCATTTTTATGTTATTTTAATTTTATTTCTTCCTGTTCTTTCTACATACCTTTCCATTTTAAAAAAAGTATTCCTTAATTCCCTGGGTGCATTTACTTATTTAAAAATTTTTTATGAGTCCATTTGTCTCAGATGTATTGATCTGTAGGAAATTTACATTCTGGTTATTGACAATTTTAATCACTTGGATTTAACATTACATTCTTCCAATAAGTTAGAACTTCAGTTTCTGAGTTTGGAGGGCTGGTTTGGTTTTGTTTATAGTGTTTATGATTTCCCGCTATAGATTTTTATTTGTTTGTTTGTTTCCTAGGGATTGAACCCAGTGTCTTTGCACTGAGCTATACCTTCAGCCCTTTTTCATTTTGAGATAGGGTCTCATCGAATCCCTAAATTGAGCAGGTGAAGTTCAAACTTGTGGTCCTCCTCCCTCAGTCCCCCAGAGGGCTGGGATTAAAGCCATGCCTCACTCTGCCTGGCTAGTTATAGTTACTTTAAATTGGAGCCAAAATTTAAAATGTTTGTAAAACAATCTGAGGATAGAATCTCAACTTTTTGTTATTTTCTCAAATTTTAATGTTTATTTTCTCAGTGTTTAGTAATGTTTTTGACTATTGCTCTTCAACAGATCTTCCCAAAGCATTCATCTTAAGGTCCATAAAAACTGCCCACTCTTCACTTATAATTCACTGGTTTGTATAACATTTCAAGTGATTGCATAAACAGCTTTAACTGTCATGCATGAATTTGGGGACATTGAGAACCAACATTTGGTAAGCCTTGTCTGGGGCAGAAGTATCTTTCTAGTTTTTAACTAGCAGGAAGTGGCCAGTGTCTCATCCACCGGTCTGTATTTTCTGCAGAGGTAGTGAATGGTGCTTGCTCTCCTCTAGGTGTAGTTGAAGGCTTCTCTGACCAAAACAACAGCAAGCACAAAGGCCCTGTAATAAAACTTAGAGTGTATGGAAAATAAAAACTTAGAGTGTACAGAAGACAGAAACACTAGGGAGACTGAAATATAATGTATGAGGGAGAAAGAGGTGGAAAGAGATGCGGAGGCCAGATGTTTAGTCTGTGTTTAAAAGTTTAAATTGTATCTAAAAACAATACAAAGTCAAAGACAAGTTTTAACCCTGGTGGACAAATGAGAAAGGGCCCTGTGTGTGTGAAGACTGCCTGTCTTCCTCCCGGCAGACTCATTTTCAGATCTCACAGAGGAGAAGGGAGAGGGGCTTTTTAGAGATTAAAAGAAAAGTGGTTTTCATAATTAGCAGGGCTTGACTGGGGTGTGTGTGTGTGTGTGTGTGTGTGTGTGTGTGTGTGTGAATCTCTAGGAGTTTGAATACTTGGGAACATGTATCACCCTGTGTATATAATGAAGTTGGTGTCAGGCAGTAGTGAAATCTGAAGCCAAATGTCCCTTGAGATGCCTTCTCCTAACAAGAGAAAAGAGCAGAAGCCAGAAGATTCCTTGGGCTGGACCAGAGAAAGCTGGAGCTGACCTGAGGCTGTGAGCAGTGGTGCTCTTGCTGTCCAGCCTGCAGGTGCAGGCGCGTGTAGAGGGCAAGACCAGAAAGGGGAGTGTCTTTAAGCTTTGGAGCAAAAAAAGGAAGACAAGGAGGCCAGTTTCAGCTCTCCTCTTTGCCCCTGTGTAAGGCTCAAGAGCTTTGCTCGTTTCAGCTACTCCTTGTGCCTCCACCATCAGTTGGTGATTCTGACAAACACCAGTTCTGTCCCAGGCCACTGACTGTTGACCCGCTTTGCAGTTTCCCACTAATGAAGAAAGTACTGGTTGTGGACGCCCCTGCGAAGGCCAAGAGAACCATTGGCCCAGTTCTCGTCCTCATTATTCTCCTGCCATCTCTGTTCCAATTGCATCAATCCCTGGAGATTATGGCCACTTGTGCTTTGGAACCCCAACTGCTACACTCCACATTTTGACAGTGACATAAGAACTTCAGGCCTGACCCACCAGCTGGAAGACTGAGTGTGCAGGCAGTGAAGAGCCGCAGAAGACCAAGAGAAGCAGAGCTGTTTTGTGTTTCAGCTCTCCCACGAGGAGCTCAAGTCAGCCTTGCAGTGCAGCGTGCCAGCCTGGGGACGCTGGCTGGGGCTGCTCCGGAGCTGAGAACTGAAATAACCCACGGCTGCTTCTAATGTCCAGACTGTGGCAGAGAGTGATTTAAAGAGATGGAGAGAGGCCATTTGGCTGGCCCCAAATTTGATCTACTTTTCCTTCTCATAAATCCAGTGTTCACATAAATCTTTATATTCTCCCATCCTACCCATGCTGGCTCCTCCCCACTTTTTGTCCCTTCATCTACATGAAAATAAATACATCACTCCCAGTCATCCTGTACCCACACCCCAGCTCACGTAGCTCCGAGGAGTGTCCAGGAGCTGGGTCACTGTGAGACGCTGTCTCTCTGTGAGCCTGTGGCTTGCATACTAGTGGTAGGTGGACCCAGCAGCTGTTCCTTTTCCTCATGGGCGGCCTCCCTAAGCTAAGGGAGAGAGCATGTGCAATTTATTCTGACAGGAATCAACAGCGGACTGGTAAAATTATTCCACTTCCTTTCTCCTCTTTGTCTACCCTCCCTGGCTCTGCCGGTGGCCCATATCTGCACCTTTTCTCAATCCCCTTCCCTCTACATCTTTTCACTCCTCTTTTCAACATTCTCTGAGGGATCTGTCTAGGGCCTAGTTCCTCTGATACATTAATCCAGGCAGGTATGCTGGGCAGGCAACTATCCTCAACTCCAGACCCACACTGCTGCATGTTGCACGATCTTTGGCAAGCCACTTCCCCATTCCAGGTCTCAGTTTTCTCATCTGCAAAATGGAAAAGTTATGCTAGAATACCAGTCAAAATTTTTGTAACCAATGTCATTTAATCAAATACTTTTTTAATGAAACTTTCCAAATTTTAACAAACAAGGAGATGTTGTTGGTTGACGTTTTAGTGGGACTTGACCTGCAGGGCAGGACTCTGGGACACTGATGCTCACCAGGGGACCACTGGTCTAGTCACTCTAAGGTTCTGTAAGTTAAGATGTGTGAATGTGGGCTGATTACTAAAGAGACCTGCTCCAATTCCACAAAGGAATAGGGAGGAAGGAGCAGGCAGCATTTCGAGCCCTTCCTGTGCTAAGAGTCCACCCTCTCTAGGGTGTGCCAGTAACTGAGGTATGATGCATCTTGATTCACAGTATCCCAGGACTGGAATCCAGAGGAGCCTGTAGATTTCACCTCATGGGGCTGCAGTGGGATGAGAAAGCTCTCAGACTAGGAGCCTCAGGGAGGTCCTCCAGGGAGGTCAGTCAGCCTGAATAACCATAACAGACCAGATGCCTAGGAGAGAGGGCAAACCAATCTCCATACTGGCTAGATCTTTGCTAACCTGACAATGGTGAGGGAATTTCACATTCACTTCCTTACTGTCAGTTTTGTGTCTGCTGAGGTTACTAAACTGAGTGACAGGCTCCTTCCTTGGCAGAGAGCCCTGTCCTCTGTGCAGATCACAGATCACTGCTCTATCCTAGGGAAGTGCCCTGCTCACAGTCCTACAGATGCACTCAAAGTACTCAGTTAAGGTTTCCTGTCCCTCTCTAGTGCTGAAAACTCACATTGGCAGCTTACTGTTTTCCTGGGTGTGTTATTCTTCCTGAATCAGGAAGTAGCCTCATCTGTAGTTCTCCCTCACATTGGTTCTCCCACCCCCAAGAACATCTTGGTGGCCATATGATGCCCACCACCTGATTCTGCACTGGGTCTTTGTGGTCCTCTCCCTGTTTCTGGGTATATCTTGGGCTTCTGTCTGTTAACTGCCATTCCCATAGCTACCATACCACTTACCTCCAGTACTTCCTCCAATCTCTGATAGAGGTACACCATGTCTTCTAGAAGCCAAATTATTCCCTCTGCAAATATTGACTCATTTGCCCTGAAAATCAAAGGTTGAGAGGACAAGAAGTCTTTGGCATATTGCCTGCCTGATTTCTGTAGGCTATGGGTGTGTGCTAGTTTATAAAGTTGAAGCCATTGGAGCACTGGTGTTTACACTATTTATTTTAACAGTGGGACCATTTCTTTAAAGTAAATCTTAGAACAGGGTCTTCGCTTCCTATCAGGCCTTCCACTTCCTGCCCTGGTCTCCTGTCACTCACACTGTAGAGGAAACTTGGGACTCTGAGATGGACGTAGTTTGAGGTGGAAGCCTGGAGCTCAGGAGTGGGCACAGTTTGACATTGCTGGGCATTGTATGTGATGTGGGAGTCAGAAAGTGGATTTCTTTCTACTAGGATCAAAGTACTGAAGGAGGAAGTGGGCAGGCCTTGCAATATGCGTTAGCTTCACTGTCTTCCAGTTTGTTTCAAATCTTATTTATTGGGAACAAAAGCAGCAGTATATTGTAGCCAGTTCCAACAGTAGAGAAGACAGCTCCCTGCCCTCTGATTGCTAAGAGCTGATGTCATGTTGTTCTCAGGCTCTGAAGGACCCCACCCTGGCTGCCCGGAAGGATTTCCAGAGGGAAGCTGAGTTGCTCACAAACCTGCAGCATGAACACATCGTCAAGTTCTATGGTGTGTGTGGCGATGGGGATCCCCTCATCATGGTCTTTGAGTACATGAAACATGGAGACCTGAACAAGTTCCTCAGGTGAGCCAAGAATGCTGTCTTCTCCTCCCTCCCCTACCCCAGGTCCACCAAGCCCCGGGGTTTGCTCTGAAGTCATACATTCCCCTCTGCACTTTTAATCTGAGGCTGAGATGCACATCCTCCTATGTATATCCTGTATCACCTTAGCTGGATACAGGCATTTGTTCTTAGGTTAAGAGACCTACACTCTTCTTGGTTCTTAGATGGGCTGAGAAGAGTTTGGTCTAGAATTGGTGCCAGGAGGATCTCAAGAGCCCTCCAGCCTGTGTCTGACTACTCCAAGGTTCCAGGGTCATCCTTCCCCAGTGTTGCAGATAGCTGCCCATTATTGTGTCTTAAATGTCTCTCTTATAAAGTGAACATTTTACAGCCATCCTGATAACCTTGCCAAAGACATTTTGATGCTGAATAGTGAGGCGCACAGTTACAAACTCATCAGAAGGCAGAGACGTTTAGAGAAAAGGGGGCAAGTTTTCCTGGGGTAAATTCTGCAACTATATTGTCCAGTGTAGTAGCCACCCATGGCCATTTGAGCATCAGTTTACATTAATCAAAGTTAAATAAATTTGGAAGTGTGTTTCTTTTGTTTCTCTGGCCACATTTCAAGAGTTGGGTAACCACAAGTAGCTAGTAACTAACATACTGAGCAGGGAATAGTCTGGATAGATCCATCATTTGAATATTCTATTTAGATAACCTTATTCTAGAAAGAATCCATTTATTGTCTCTAAGCCTGGAGAAAGATTATCTGGACTTTGAGAGGATCACAATAGAACTTGTAAAGGACTGGAGCCCCAGCTGGAAGCTCTGGATGCAGTTGCAAGGGTGGATCTATTTTCTTCAGAGAAGACAGGACACATCCCTGGGGCAGAGTTAGGACCTCCTCAGGGAAGCTTCCTCAGCTGCCACCTCCTCGGGGTGTTCACATGTGGGCTGGTCTTGTGTGAGGGGCTCAAAAAGCAGGCTGAGCACTCACTCAGGCCTGGACACCTGGAGCGTGATCTCTGCTACAGGACTATTTGAATCCTACTGGGTTCATGGCTGAGAATGAGATTTCCAGTGGAAGGCTCTAGCCTACTTACTAAAAAACCAATGACCATCCCTTTAAAGTGAAGCATTTAACAGAGTGCTGAGGGAGAACAGAAAAAAGTGATACCAAGTCATAGACTAGTGAAAGTCTTTGGAACTCTGCTTATGAAATGGATTTCAAAAAAGAAACAAAGTCCTGGAGGAATTTAAAGTAGCTGCTGTAGGGTGTTCTGTACCTCCCAAACCTGCATTCACAAGGAAATTGATTTCTTTCCTTGAGAACTCAGATCTTAACATAAAACAGACTGGGGTTTATATTCCAGTGGATTTGTTACATCTTAGTTACAACTAGGGCACATTATAAAACCTTCATTTTCTTTCTTAAAAGACACAACTATTCGTAACTGTTTCACAGGGTTGTTGCTGTGTTTACTGACTGCATATGTACAGTGCTAAGATGAGGTCTGCATGTAGCCAGGTATTTAGACCATGATAACTACTGTGAAAGTTATTAATAATAAAACTGTTGCTATTCTATGAGAACCGTGAGCCAGGAAATAATTTCTCAATACTTGAGGTCTCCTTCTTCTGGTGATTCTGTCCTCTGAGGTCAGAGTGACATGTCCCAGCATCCCCCACACTCTCTCCATAGATCCAGCATTCTTAGGTGCTACCAGCATGGGTGCAGAGAGCTCCCTGGTATCTCCCTATACCATGGGCATACTCGGTATAAAGAGGGAGGAAAAGGAATATAAAGGAGAGACAAAGGAGAAGTGAGAGTGAAGGCAAGAGGTGGGAGAAATAGCAAAGAAGAAAAAGAAAAACACAGAGGAAAAAAAACCCCAAAACAAGACAAAACAAAAGCAAACAAAGAAAGCAATGCAGAAGCTGAAGAGCCATGTCTGTGGCAATGTGGCAGGACTGCTTGCGTGTGAGCACACTTCTGCAAGGACCTCCTGACATTCAAGTGACCTCTGTGTCTCTCTTTGGGTCCCTTCCTAAAGACATCATGGCTAAGTCTGTCCAAAACAAGGCCCAGCAGTCTTCCTGGGGCATTTTTCCTGGGACGGTTTTGCAATATAATCGGCTGACCAACTCCCAGTAGATGCTGTCTGACTGGTTCCTCCAATCAAGGCTGAGTTCCTCAGAATACCCTAATGCAGGATGCTCTTAGCAACAGGTCACCCCACCCTTCTTGGCACCTGGCTTCCTGGCTGCTCTTCTAAACACAGCCCCTGGGGCCCCAGGCCAGCCCTGCCTGCTCCCACCTCTCTCAGCTGGTGGTGTGTGGAGGCAGGCTGGGTGAGCTCTCCTGGCACACAGGAGGGGTCTTGTCTGCTGATCGCCTCCCTCCTTGATGGGCGCAGCAGCTCTCCTTCCAAGTAGCGTGGTAGGCAGAGCCCACTGGGTATAAAACGAATGTGCTCATAGCTAATGGTGCCTTTCACTGGAAATTGGAGAAGCAGTAAAACAGGCTTTGTCCACCAGGGCCCTTAGCACACTACTCCATAAATAAGGCCCCTGGCCATGGTTATGGCTCATTGGGCTTTCTGGAGAAAAGAGTGAACACTAAAAGTGACTGATATGACAGGGCAGGGTGTTAGGATAACAAATCTGGCCCTCGATTTGGGATGGAAAGGGTGTGGGGCTCTCCAGGCCTCTGCTTCAGAAGCACAGGGTTCCCCCACCTTCTCCTGCTGCTGCTGTAAGTTACTCAGTCTTAAGAAGTGTGGTGGGGTGGCTGGAAGTATGGATTGGAGGGCATCCTACTGCTGACTGCATAGACATGGGCTGCTCCTGACAGCATCAGCACTATGATGGGGTGGGAACAGCCCTGCCGACCCAATCAGGACCTAGGGGCAGGGGCAGGGCCAGGGAAGAAGTCTTAAACCCTCCTGGATGCTCCTTTTGGAAGTTCACCTTTGCATTGCAGGTGTGACTCTAAATTCTGTCTCCTGGTTACTCATGCATCCATTCTGGGTCCTTGGGGACTTTGAGTGAGTGACTTCATCATTTTGTATCTCAGTTTCTTTATTTCAAAATTGGGATGGAAAGAATAATTGGCTATATTTAAAACAACCAGGACAGTGCTTGACACAGAGTAAGGGCTCTGTAGGAGTTAGTTTTCATTTTATTAATTATTCTATAGCAAATATCTAACACTTGGGACAATCCCAGGTAGCAGTAAAATATAAAACAAAGGTAAGTTGATTCCCAGTTGAAGTATGTCTGTGCTGTCAGCTTAGTTGGGGTTCTGGCTATAGAGTTTCACCTTTCCCACACTCATTCAGTGTAATTTTGGGTAAAGAGAAATAGGCCATAGGCATCATGGGAAGAGGAATTTCATTCATTTCTATGGGGCATGGGAACCCAAAAGGCCTTTCCCCTTATCGCCTGAATTCTCTGCCCCCCCCCTTTCTTCCCACCTCCTTGAAGGGCCCATGGGCCGGATGCGATGATCCTTGTGGACGGGCAGCCATGCCAGGCCAAAGGCGAGCTAGGGCTCTCTCAGATGCTCCACATCGCCAGTCAGATCGCCTCGGGCATGGTGTACCTGGCCTCCCAGCACTTTGTGCACCGGGACCTGGCCACAAGGAATTGCCTGGTTGGAGCCAACCTGCTGGTGAAGATTGGAGACTTTGGCATGTCCAGAGATGTCTACAGCACCGATTACTACAGGGTAAGGTGACTTTCCTAGCTGCAGGGCTTGGTGGCAGAGCTAAGCACCTTGCTTACAGGTCTTTGTCATTGTCCATTAACCCTGTCACTGTGGTGCATATATATACTCATGCTTGCACAGACATGCACTCAATAATCATTGTTTGGCTGCTCCTGCTTCTTAACACACCCTTTTTTTATTGTCTCGGCAAGCCAACCCTTTGGACACCTGACCAGACTGTATCTGTACATTCCAATAACATATGCATTGTGTTCTTACTTACACTGATGTCCATTCTTTATGCAGTCAGAATTGTGCATATATATATATATATATATATATATATATCCCCACACACCCACCCACACAAGCCCAGTGTAGTGCTATAGATTAGCATCTTTCCACCTAGACTCTGATCCAACCTTACCCGAGCCACATTTGATTCTCTGGAATTATCTTGTGTGTATGTGAGGATAATCATGTTTCTATAGGTAGATCTTGATGAAAAGTAGAGCTCAAAGTAAACTAGCAAAAATGATGAACACGTTACCGAGCAGAAAATCTTAGTGTTTGGAAAGATGAGGAAATAAAGCATTTTATAAGTTTCTGGCTTTGGAGAAAGGACAAGTTAGATCCTAGAAAGAAATTATAATTGCAAGAGGAGCTACCATACTCAGTTTTCCTCCAGACAGTTGTCTGCTTCATATTAATAGGATCTTATTTTGTCCCGGCACCCCCCGCCTTTTTTTTTTTTTTTTTTTTTTTTAGTTTCTGGGAACTTCCCATGGATCACTGAGTGGTTCTGGCTCTGTTATTTTTGCCAGGGAAAGGGTGAATAGTTACAATGTCACTTTTCCCTGACAGGAAAATGTAGGTGCAGCTTGAGACCCAGAGATGAGACAATATTTGCAAACTGATGGAAAGGCAGATGCTTCTAAAGCAGGGATCCCCAACCCCAGGCCGCAGACCAGTACTAGACTGTGGCCTGTTAGGATTGGAAACACACAGCAGGAAGCGAGCAACTGTTAGTTGAGCAAGTGAAGCTTCATCTGTATTTGCATCTGCTCTCCTTTGCTCACATGACTGCCTGAGCTTCGCCTCCTGTCACATCACCAGGCCGTTGGATTCTTACAGGAGCACAAACTCTGCTGTGAGCAGGGATGCAGGCTGCACACTCCTTGGCCTCATTCAGAAATGATGCCTTCCCAACCCTACCTACACCTCAGCCCTGTATCTATAGAAAAATTGTCTCCCATGAAACCTGTCCCTTGTGCCCAAAAGGTTGGGGACTACTGCTGTAAAAGGTGGAAGATTTACTCTGGGGATATCACCTAGGGAAAGACTCTTGACAGGTAGTATAAAGAAGGAGATAGATAATGTTTTAAAGGTAGCAGGGTATTGTAGTCTATTTGGGCTACCATAATAAAATGCCCTGAGCTGGGATGCTTACAACAAAAGTTTTATTTCTCGTGGTTGTGGAGCCTGGAAGTCCAAGATCAAGGCTCTGACAGCTTCTGTGTCTAGTGGAGGCCTGTTTCCTGGTTCTGACATGGCGTTCTCACCACAACCTCACACAGCAGAAGGCACAAAGGATGTCACTGAGGCTTCTTTTAAAAGGGCATGAATCCTATTCATGACAGCTCCACCTTCATGATCAAGTCACCCCTCCAAGTTCCTCAGCCTCTACCTGGTTATTCAGTCTCTATTAAGGGAAATGGCAAATTGTCTGATTTTATTCATAGGGAATGAATGATCATATGTGGTCCAAAGAGCCCCAGTGTAACTATCCTATTGCCTGATCTTGGCAGATCAGGTGGCTGGGAATTGGGCTGGTGTTAGTGTGCAGAGCAGGCTATCTGCATGCTCCTGATGGCTCTGCCTAAACAAGATCACTCAGGCGTTAAAACCAATCACTCAAGGAATTTCATTTTATCAGAGAAAAAGGGAATGTTTGAGAAATGCCTTTTACAGCTACAGAGTGATTTGTTCATGGTACAGTGAAAAGATGGCAAATGATACACCATCATAAGCATATCTAAGGCAAAGCAGACCAAAGGCAGAGAAAGTAGAATGTCCATGGCAGAGCGGGCAGCTTCTGTAGCAAACAAGAGAGTGCACAGTGGGGCAGGAGCCACAGACTGATGTCCAGAGGAGACCTGCCAGGAAATAATCAGAGAGGAGTCTTTGTTTAGCATCTATAGCATTTTGACCAGTTATTTCCAAAAGGGGCATTGGTGTGGTTATTAAGGGGGCCCATGGGTCAGGATTTCTTAGCAGCGAGTTAGAGCTGGCACCATTTAATTGCTTTCCACTCTGTGTAATAGGGTTTGCTGATTTGCCTGAATGGACTCTGATTTACGCTGGTGTTGAGGAAAGGAAGGACTGGATCACTGTTTTTCAGTCTTCTTTTCTTTTTCTCTGTGCAAGGCAGATATTTAATTATGCCAAAGTGATCTCTACTGGCTTCACCAGGGCCTTGGGAACCCATGTCTGACCTGAATGTGCCAACTGAGCCTTCAGAGTAGCTTCTAGCCTTGCTCTTAATAGTTCTTGGTCCTGGTTTAAAGAGAAAACCTGAGTAAGGAGAAAGATTCTTTTTTGTTCTTGCTATAATAGCTGTAAGCTGTTGCTCTTTACTCCTGGGAAAAAGTTCAAGGATTAAACCCATCTCACTGGTGTAGCTGCCAGAGCAGATTGAAGGAAGGGGAAGGAAAGGGGGCGGGTGTGTGCACCCCAGGTATCTTCCATTCTTTCCTCATGAGTGCCATGCCAGGTTGCTAGGTGAGCACAGCTGGCTTGGAAACACATGCGTCTGGCCCTGAGGTGGTATGAGAAAAGAAAAGATAGTAACTGGAGTAAAAATTTAGCATTTTGAGTATTCTGCAGCTGGTGTGGAAATACTATATTCCCCTTTATGTATAGTATAAATATAAAAGAGCAGCTTACATCACATCTTTATGTTCCTTATAACGTCCTCATGTGAACACAACTTCTCCTTTCTCAATCTTCTATAAATCTCCTTGAGCTCACAGTTATGTACCCTGAAGTCTTCTTATCCAGACTGGAAGACTTTGGGAAGACAAGGAAATTCTTGGATTTGGGCATAATCTCACCTGTGCTCACTTTCTGATGCTTGAGTGTCATTAGCTGTCGTGTAATCTCAATGTCGTTTCCCTAACCGCCATTCAAATTCTTATTTTAAAAACAAGGCCAAAAATATTTACTCACCAGAGTTTTGTTTTGTTGTTGTTAGCAAGTTAATTTGTTTAATACACTACTTACAGGATAAGATAAGAGTACTCTGGGGCTATTCTTATTTCCAGACACAATTTCTGGGTCAGAAAGAGGGACCTCTTGACCACTGAGAAAACACACTGGAACACACAACTGGTCCAAAGGGGTAGGTCTTTAAATTGATCAACTCAGGATAATTTTCTTCTTAAGATTTCAACTTACATAGAAATACTAGGTCACCACAACCTCTTTCTTTCTTTCTTTCTTTCTTTCTTTCTTTCTTTCTTTCTTTCTTTCTTTCTTTCTTTCTTTCTTTCTTTCTTTCCTTCCTTCCTTCCTTCCTTCCTTCCTTCCTTCCTTCCTTCCTTCTTTTTCTTTTTTGGTACTGGGGATCGAATTCACAACCTTGTGCTTGCCAGGCAGGCACTTATGCCACTGAGCTAAATCCCTGGCCCCACATCTTGTTTCTTTTTCTGGTTAGTGTTTATATAGTCTCACTCAAGAGTCTTAGAGCTAAGCCCCTGTCTGGGTGATTTATGCAAGACTTTGTGGTTCAGTGTGCACCGGCTGAGGCCCTGAGGAACACAGCAATTTTTTTCAGATGGAGAAAATACTGTGAAAGATTTTCTCTGCAAGCTGATATCCAAGGAATATGTCTGGTCCTCTCTGCTACTGTTGATTACAGGGTCGAAGGATTTGCTTTCTTCTCATTCCTAATGCAGATAGCACAGAAAATGCAGGTGTGTGTGTGTACATACGCACACCTGCTCGGTGAGGATTCTAGGGTATACACAAGAGGGTAGGAAGAACGATAGAGATAAACTGCTTCTTATAGTGCTTTTCATTTTTCATTTCTTGAAACAAAGAGGCGCCATCTGGCTCATACGTAAGTGGCATGCAAACGATCTACAAAGGTGAACTGCCAAATTTCCTGTCACACATTTAGATAGTGAAAACAAACATCACCGCAGCAAAGCCCCAGAGCAGTATGCTCTGTCTTCTCAAGAAGGTGCCCAATGACAGACAGCTCTTCTTCCTGTGGATCTCTGACTCAGTGCTCCCAAGATTTCCTTATAAACTGGCTTCTACGAGGGTGAATTCTGGGCACTATTAAGCCTTCAGAACATCAAAGAACATGGAGAGACTGGGTGATCAAATCTAGAATAAAGAAAAGTTTAGCGTACCCTTGAGGGAAGGATGTTGGAATCCAGAATAAAAAAGTCTTTAGATGTTCTAACTGAGGGGGAGGTCTTATGCTGCTGTCTGGGAGGAATGGGCATGGGCACTGTGATCCCACATAACCACAGTGCAAGGAGTGGACTTTTGTGTCCTCCCTGCTGTCCTGTGTGCTTAGCACAGTGCCTGGCGCTTGGTAAACATCCAATAAAAATGTCAATGACTGAAGTCAGGGTATGAATTTGAGGTCCTATGGGAAGTCAGCCAGCCGGACCAGGAGGAGATAGGAGAGGTAATCAGATACCAAAGAGAGCTGAGCCTTTGAAGATGAGGTTATTCGGTAGCAGGCTGCAGGTGCAAGTCTTCTAGTCTAAGGAAGTAGAAGCAGTATCTGGGGAGTGTCCAGAGGAGACAGACAAGTGTCCAGTTCTAGGTAAACATAAGTATAAGACCATAGAGCAGACCTAGAATCTGATAGCACAGTTCTGGGTTCTAAACCAGAGAATTCAGCAGCTCCTGGAAAGGATGATAACAGTAGTCCCTAGGGTGTGGGAGTGCTGTAGACCAAGCCTAGCTGGTTGGTAGGATATTTGATTTTGTGGGTGACCTCATGCTTCCACACAATGGTAAAAATGGTAGGCACTTGTCCCCACACTGCCTGGGTTTCCATTCCTACTCCTGTAGTCCCTACTCTTTGACTTTGGGCAAGTTATTCACCCTTTCTGTGCCTCCAACTGAAAATGGGGTTAACAGCCCTATCACCTTCATTTGTTCTAAAGATTACAAGTTAATACATATAAAGCTCTTCAGATGATAAATGCTGTATAAATATTAATCACTGTTACTACTATTGGAGCTGAAATACAAATGCCTTTTGCATTGCCAAGATTGGCATGCTGAACAAAGCTTATCTGAGGGCAGTTAACGCAGGCCAATTGCCATAACAAAAAGATGCAAAACTACATAATGGGTCTAACACAAATACCACTCCTTTCTGGGTCACATAGCAGTGTGAGCAGGTGAACTCTAATGACATCTACTCTCTTTTTAATGTGGTGTCCTCTGTCATCCTGGGCATCAGCCCCATTCTAGCCAGCTGGCAAGGAAAAAGAGCATAAGGAATGTATGTAAATAGGTCTGGTCTGGATGTGGCATTTGTCACTTCCCTTCATAGCAAGACCCCAGTCATGTGGCCCCATGGTTTATAAAGGAGGCTGCAAAATGGAGTGTCTACGTGTCCCACACAGAAAAACATGGCTTATACTGGGCATCTGACAGTCTCTATCACTATAACAGTGAGAAAAATCACTTTCCCTTCCGACATTCCAGTCGAAGATCATATCATCCCATGTTTGAGAATTTACTAAGAAAGAGAAGATAAGGCATCTGTACTTTGTATCACTGCTCCTGAAAGTGGAAGTGGCCATCCTGAGAAGTTCCTTTCCTCTTCTGCCTGGAAACGCTCGGTGTCATGTGGCATTTATAAACTCTGGGGGAGCTTGGCCCCACCTGCCATCAAGGTGCTTTGATTTATTCCCTTTGAAAGCAGAACAGACACAACGACAAGGAGACACAACCTAGGGACTGGGTGGGAAAGGAGGAATGTTCTAAATCAAAAGGCATCTAAGTTAATAGGTGAGGAGATGCACATAGGAGCAAAACAGAGAAGAAACACAAACCAGAGCAGCTTGTACTTTAAATTCATGGTAGTTAAGGAGGAATCCAGAATATGCTGCATATTCTAATTAGAATCTCCTGGTATTGTTTGTGCAGAACAGGGTTAGATAACTGACAAAGTTCTGGGATTCTTCCCTGGTAGAGTCAGCACATAGAATTGAGAAATTCTACACCTTCTTGAAATTATATGGGTAATAGTGGGTAGGGTGATTAGTTCAATTTTCACTTGCTGAAGATTCTGAGAATTCCAGAGATGTTTATGGCCCATCAACTCACCGGAAACAAGTTTCCTGAGAGATTAAGACAGATGCCCAAGAACTGTACCAACTGGGCAGGGGAGGGGGCCCCTTTTTGATTCATCAGGACTGGAGTTTGAGCAGAACTGAGAGTTAACCAGAGAGTTCCTTAAGTGGCTTCTGGTTTTATGACCAGCAAGAATGTTGGCTGATTGTTTAGCTGAAAGCTAGGTTTCCTCCCAGTCTTGACTAGTCACTCTTTGTCCTCAGCTGGAGGTCAAGTGTTTAGTAGGGCACTGAAGAGAGCCCTGGTTTATGAAATAACTTGTTATTTGTTTTTATGTGTAAAAGCTAGTGGTGCAAACTTAAGCCATGACTTTCAGGATCCCCATTTTTTTAGAATGGGGATAGTTAGGCTATAAGACCAAGGCCAGAGCTGCTGGGAAACTGATTTGTGAGAAACTTGCTATTCTAGACCCTTACAAGAGTCCTCGAGAGTCACACAGTCTCGGGCAGCATGTTTAGGCAACAAGTGGACAGAGATCCAGTTAGTTTTTCCCAGTGAAGCTGAGATTAGGAAGCCAGAGGAAGGAATGGGGCCTGCTTTGGATTTTCTGTCCCTGTGGCACACGTTTGCTCTTTTTGTCAGCTTTGATGGAATGTGCACGGTGCTGGTTAGGAGACGTGGTTATAGAGGAGACGTGGTTGTAGAGGAGACCTGCCAGGAGACAAGGTGCTTTGCTATGCACGTCTCAAGTATATTTAGAGAAACAACTTAAATGTTAATATTTATTTCTCCACAGAAGGCTACAAAAGGGGAGGAATAGAGGGGGGATTGTGTAAGGTAGATTTATGCTAACTGTAAATATTACAACCTTGTTTTCCTTGATTAAACCCAGTGGATCTGCACACTGCTTATTTACAAAATATCATGCATTTTGGGATGTAGTTGAGGATGAAATCTATCCAGAGAGAAGGCTAAGTAAGTCTTAGGACACTGTGCTCTCGATTTCTACCCTGTCTGTACATTACTTGAACTAGAAGTATCATTTCCATCCATATAATCTTGAATTTGGGTTCCAGTTCTGTGGTCTCTTTCAGGTTTTTCTTGTACGGGATTAAGTTTGATGGGTAACGATAGGTGAGAGAGAGGCTCGGTTTCCTTAGCAAAGGAGAGAAATGTGGTCAAAATACAGGATGAGGCCAAAATCATCTAGAAAATTCTCAAATATTGCATGGATCCCAGACCATAGCTTCTCAATATCTCAGGTCATCTTCTTCCTGGTGAGATAAGAGAACAAACCATGAGTGGTGGTGGGCACTTGTAAGCCAGCCTTCTGGGAGGCTAAGACAGGAGGTTTGCAAATTTGGGCCTAGCCTGGAGAATTTAGCAACTTGGTGAGATCCTGTCTCAAAAAATAAAAATAAAAGTGCTGGAGGTATAATAGTGCAAAGGTCCTGAGTTCAGTGGTCAGTACTCAAATTATATAATTGCATAAATACATAGAATAAGAACAATATTCAGTTTTGAAACAGACTCTTTCACTATTGTCTGGATCTAGTTTAGTGACTGAAATTCATTTTTCTGCTATACCTTTGATAACCAGTTGAAAATTAGCCTAATAAGTTCCATGGACAGTATTGCTTTTGTACTTTGTGCTTTTCAGGGATGGGAATTATTTGAGTTCTTTCTTCCATCTCTGTACTCCTCTATTTCTATCCTTCCCAGACCATTTTATGCTTTATTCCAATGCTCTGGTGATGTCAGACATCTACCTGCAGCCCAAGCATTCTGTCCACGCAGAACAGGATGTGGAGAAGTGTCTCCAGCAGTCTCGTGTGAGGACAAGGTAGAGAGAGAGTATGAAGACTAGGAAGGTGAGGTGTGAACAACTGGACAGTAGCCATGAGGTGAACTTACTTGGGGCATTCACCTCCCTGCGGGGAGTATCCTCCCACTCTGCATAGTCCGGGGACAGTCATGGAAACACAGTTGAAGGGAGCAACAGGAACCAGGTGATGAAATCACAGTTGAGGATGGAAGAGAAACCTTTGCAATAAACGCAGCTCAGAAAGGGAAACTACTTGCCAGAGCCTGGAACTCCGCGTCTCTTGCAGTTAGATTGCAACCTTGCAAGTGAGTAACACTGAAACTGTGGTCAGGATGGATTTTAAAAAAATGCATCTCTTAGGCCACTCAGTCTATTTTGTGTTGCTAGAGTGTTAGAACTAGATAAGCAAATGCCGCATCATTCAACGTTAAGAAACACATAGAGGGAAGGAGTCCTAAATGTCATCTATGTCACCATAATGGCCTCAGGCAGAATGGCAACAAAATTGTCCTAGACAGATGCTCTGCTCTCTCTTTTCTGGAGCTCCTCTTGGGATTCCACACATTTCTTCCAGCTGTGGCAAAGGGAAATGATCATCAGAGACTTATCTTTTGCTTTCTAATTTTTAACACTCCTTTAGAAGTGAGGAGTTCTCAGGTTTATCTAAGTCAGAATCCTACTTGCTATCAGGTAAGTCTTTTTTTTATCCAATGTCTTTAGCAGAGACAAGTATACTTTATGTTAAAAAATAGACAGCATAGCACTCAGGAAAACTAACAGCTGGTGGTATTTTATTCATGGATTGTCTTGACTTGTGGAGAACAAATGGAATAAAAACATGTCCCTCCTTTTCCCTGCTAAAAAATAATGTCCTCTTCCTGAGAGCAGTCTAGGAGAGAGTGGTCTCCTAGACTGGGTCTCCTCTTCTGCACTTCTGAAACTGGATTGCTTTCTCCTGTCAATAAATGTTGTGTATGGGTGGGACAACATTGTCATTATGAGTGCTAGCAACTCTGTGGGGACTGACACAGGGAGACAAGACAGAGAAGATGCCCCATCAGAAAATTCCAGACTGGAGGCAGTGTTATTGGAGGCCACCGGAGGAGAGGAGAAAAGGCCGTGGAGGCTGATGAGCCTGGCGTGGAGGCCCTGCTTCTCTCTCCACTCCTGCGGAGGGAGGGCAGTGACGCATGGATCCCAACAGGCTCCACTTCCCTTCCTAGGAGCAAGAGGCCTTTTGTTTTCTGAGACAAACTGAATATATAACATATAAAAATACATAAATTTCCATACAAATATCTTCTTTACCAGCTGTAATTAAGATATTTGCATGTAAAGAGAACATTGTGTTCCCTTGACTTCCTCCTGGTAGGGAATTGTATTTCTCTCATAGTCCTCAAAGCCCAAGAATTTGTGTTCTGCTGTGACTAAGCAGGAGGAGGAGGAGAATGCAGAGGAGTGGATCAATACAACATCAGAAATTCAGAACTTTAAGCATAGAGTTGGTCCTGGTTGCTTTTTTGCTTGCAGGACAAAGCTGGAAGTGACAAGGCAGGTAGGTGAAGAGCAGGGGGCCCAGCACCCACCAACTCCTAAGTCAGTCAGAGATTCACTTGAATCTCTGAGTTTGAGTTTAGAGCTATGTGACCTTAAGAAATTTACTTAAATTCTCTAAGCTTTAGATTCCTTATCTGAAAAAGTGGGTGGGGAGAATGATTTCTTCTTTTGAGTAGATTAAATAAGATAATGTATGTAAATTGCCTGGCACCTATTAGGTACTCCATACATGGTTATTATTATTCTCTATAAGTGAATAGGTAGAAATTATATATAAGCAATTGTAAATGAGTTACATGCCAAAGTATCTTCTACAATGTCTTTGGTGCTGGATGTTAAAATGAAAGGGCAGAAGAGTCTGATTAAGAGAACACAGGGAGATACAAAACAAAGCTGTCTGCTCCTTTGTCTAGAACTGGCTTAGATATTCCTGTTTGTCTACTGGAAGCCCAGGAAGAAAGAGAGAGCATATGTGGGCAAAGGAGTTTTTCCATTGTGGATTAGTGGATTTAGGCAGGACCTAACTTTTGATGAGTGTGAACCATGAATCCTTCAGTGGACAAAGTTCTTCAGAATTCTGTGTAAGTGAATAGGTAGAAATTATATATAAGAAAATTTCAATGAGTTACATGCACAGCATTTTCTACAATGAGTCTTTGATGCTGGGTATTAAAATTAAAGGGGAGAAGAGCCTATTTAAGAGAACTATTTAAGGGAATTACAAAGCCCCATTCTCTACAATTGCTAGGTGTTTGCCACTTTTCTTCACACAGGAAGATTTGAGGATCAGGTGCCCTAGAACCTTGGGAATAGAGAGTCATTTGAATATATGTCTGTCCCATACTTCTTGTATTAGTCAATTTTTCATTGCTGTGATAAAATACTTGAGAACAGCTTAAAAGAAGAGAAATATATTTGTGCTCATGGTTTCAGAGGGTTCAGTCCATTGTTGCTTGGCTCCATTGTTTCCTGCCTGTGGTGAGGGTGAACACTCATGGTGAGAATCACATGTAGGTGAAAGCTGCTTACCACATGCCAGTCAGGGGTGGAGGAGAAGGGAAGTCTAAGGCAAAATACACCCTTCAATGGAACATCACTAGTAACTTATTTCCTCTAACTAGGCCCATCTCCTAAAGGTTCTACCACCTTCCAGTATTGCCATCAACTGGGGACCAAGGCTTTTACATATAAGTCTTTGGGTTGCCTTCCAGATCCAAACTCTAATACCTCCCTAAAACATAAGTTATCTTGAAGGCAGAGGAACCCAATCTATTTTAGTACAATGATTTTTATGTGCTGAATTCAATATGAAAATGCTTAATTTTAATACATTTAGTACTATGTGAGGTGTTTGTAATGGATAGGAAATAATGTCTCCACTGGCTTAAGCATGTTTAAATGTTTCCTCATGGGTCCCTACTTGGCAGGCACCAGTGGTCACTATGTGGGCACTCTGGGTAGGCACATCTGGAAAGTACTTTGTTGTCCTGTAAGAGAAAGGTAACCGAATCTAACTCCCCACAAATGGCCCAAACACCTGCTTATCAGTGAAAAGGACTGGGTGAATGTCTCACAAAAATTTAAGTACCAATTGGACTGGAGTTCGCACCAAAAGAGTAACATAATTCACATAGGAGACCAGTTATTTAAAGGCTTATGACCAAAGCATTCACTTTAGTGCTAGAGTGTGTGAAAAGCTTAACCTAGGCAGAAGAGGAAGAAGTCAGAGTTAGGTAGTTAGAAGATCCAAATAATCAGTGACATCTATCTAAAAAGACTGACAGGAGAATTCTTTACTTCCCAGTAGATTAGAAGTACTCCATGTCTTCTGCACAAATCTTCTTCTCTCCCCTGCCCAAAGGCAGGAGGCAATGCACACTGCCAGCAGCCAGTTCCAAGGCATCATTTTTCAGTTCACCAGCCAATGCCCCTTCTGAAATACATATAGTATTCTTTTCCTTTGTATCAGTTAGGCTTGGTCTTCATGGTCTGAGAACCTCCGAGCTTTTTCAGTCATCCTTGGTTATGCATCCATGTTTTCATTCATGTTATGCCAGTCTTCAAGAGATCAATTGTATTTTATTAATTTCCAATACTTGGGAATCACTTTATTATCATAGTCTCTTATGCTTTCCATGTCACAGAATTGCCCTCAGACCTATAAAATGAGTCATTTTGTTGCTTGTGAACTTAATTGCCTGGCTAGCCAGTATTATGTTGCTCTGCGATGGTAAATCTATCTCCTGAAGAAGTTTTGATGGGCTGGTGGTGGTTGCTCTGAGTTGAGTGATGGATTGTATCTGGCACCAGTGAAAAAGCATGTGATCAACTGGTGGTATCTGCTATGAATTTTGCAAAAGAGATTGGTGGCATCCATGTCCAATTAATTGCAATACCTTTCTGGTTAGTGGTATCTGTCCAGGGATTCTACTGGACTTTTATAGGTATATTTTTAAATGGAAGGATTTTAGGACAGTATAGGCAGGAGTGTATTGAATGCTTCTGTGTTGGTGGAACTCTGGTGGGGGGGACAGAGGTCTGCCAGGTTTCTCTGCGTTACTGCAGCTCATTTAGGTTATTTGCCCATGCTCACAGATGGAATGAGCGTCCTAGCGTCATAAATTACCTTCAGTTTTAAGCAGCAGTTCTAAGAAGTTGCTTATTTTTTAGAGCTTGTGCACAGTAAAAGTACCTTGTTTCTGGGTAGATTTTTATCCCCTATTGTACTCTACTGTAGTTTTTGGTAGTCTGGATACAGATTTCTCGACCAGTACAGTGCCAACAACTCTGTACTAACTTTTATCGATGCATCCACACTATCTTTAAACACATTTTAATTTTTTTTGGAAAATTAAGCATTTCAAGAGCTTAAGTTTTTGGCTAGAGGTCTGTTCTCAGGAAGAGGTTGATCCAATTCTTTAGAAATAGTCATTCCATTGTTATGACTCTAATCAGTTGGATTGTTTTCTTATCTACATTAACTTCTTTTTTCCATAAGTGTTTTATGAGAGCCATTGATAGATGCCCAATAATTTGTATTAACTACATAAGTAGAAAAGAACTTTGGATTCATCTTGTCAAATCCACTTATAGAAAGAAGTGGGGGTTGGAGGGGGAGAAGGAAAATAAGCAGAAGATTGTCAAGTTCACACACCTTAGTTAGAGAATCAACACAAGATTATCACAGGTAGCTCATCTCTGATTGCCATCATATTCTGTGAGGTTGACTGGTGTGATTATTCCTATTTACAGACATGTAAACTGAGGCTTGGAAGAGATTAGTTGGTATTCCTTAGATTGCACAATAAATGAGAGACAGAGTTGGGTTAGATATTTTTAGTAATTTTTTTTTTGAAGAGTTGTGAACAAAATTTTTTGGGGTAAGAAATTTAAAGAGCATACCAATGTCATGTGGCCTTCATGAGGTTAGAGTTTAGCGTGTACCTGTAATGACCCAAATTCATGTTTGTTTGTTTGTTTTCCAACAAGACTTCATAGAAAGGCTATTCAAGGAAAATGAGGCAACAAGTGGGGCTGAGTCAGGCTGGCCACCATAGCAAGCGCGGAGACCTTAATTCAGAGAGTTTGGCATCTGTGCTGTAACAGCTGAGCAAGCAGAAGCAAGTGCTATGAGCCAAGTGTAGTCCCAAGAATGTCACAAAAACCCATAGGGTGCAAAGGAGACAGAAGGATGCTAGAAGCAAGGAAAGAGGTGGTCAGAGACAGAGCATGTTATCCCAGTATCTATAGATGTGTTGCAGCAGGTTAGGGTGTGTGTGTGTGTGTGTGTTTATTGTCAAATGTATTAATATAGTCTAAGGACATCTATTGATGCATATTTGTTCACAGTAGCTTGAGGTTTCTCTAAGGTGTTACTTCAGCAATTACACACTTTTTGTACCTAACATCATGCTTGGCACACACTGGGCATTCCATAAATGTCCACTAACTGCAATAAACAGGGAGGCAGACATGATTTAAGTTGATACCCAGGGCACTGTAGTTTAACACACTCAGAAATCACAAAGTAGGCCTCAGTTCGGAGATGCTGAGGGCTGGTCCTCCGTTACTTTGGTTCAACATGGATTCTACAATATGTTCCAATGGGGTGGGATGACTAAAAAGTGTGGTGGAGCACAGCGATATTGGAATTTATCATTATTATATGTAAATGGAAGATCAATTTGCATAACAGTGGAAACCCCCTCTCCACTGTCCATCCTCATTTTTCCAGAAAATTCAGAGAATCACACATTAGAGATGTCAGAGACACATGCATTGGATGTCAGGGTGCAGTAGATGACCTCGAAGCTTTGCTTTCTTCCAACTCAGATCATAAAAGATGACTGTATAATAGAGATTGCTTAGATACAGTAGAGTAATTTAAGTACTCATTATGTATGCATGAGGAACTGTCAAGTATGTATTTCCATGACACTATGAAATATCAGGCCAGACACACCCTCTCCATGTCTTCACATTTGCACCTCTGTGTTCTTTCTATTTGTTCCTGCTTTGCTATCTGTCACCTGCCCGACCTCTTTCTAGCCAGCCTTTCTCTATGACTATGTTTATCTTGTTCTGAAGCCTTTTTGTAAATGCTTTCTTCTTTTCCACTAAAAAAAAAATCTCTTTTACCCAATCTCTTTTACATTAAAAACGAATCTTCCTTTGACCCTTCTGCCCTTTCCAATTTCCATTGTCTCCTCAAGTATTACAATAGATAGTTTCATCTTGTCTTAATTTTTGACCTTTTGCTCTTACTACTTCATTGAATCTGCAATTTGGGGTCAGTAGTTATCTCACTGTGGCCAAATTTAAATGACTTTTCTCAAGGCTCATCCTTTCTGAACTCTCTGCTGAATGACATTTTTAACAGCACCTTCCGTTCCTCCCCTCATTCTGCCTCCCCCACTGACATGGCATAATATTCTTGTTCAATGCTTCAGTCACATCTGGCTTTGCATTCCCTGTCCTGGTCACTCTTTACCTCTTTCATTGGTTTCTCTCCTTTCTCTCATTTAATGTTCAGTTACAGCTTTTCTTGACATCTACTTTGCAAACCTCACTCTCTCATGGTTACAACCCCTTCTTGCTTTGATGCAGAAGCGGCTTGAATTTACATTTTCAGCTTCTACTCTTCTCTCTTTGATTGCTTCCACCGTAAGCCTCCCCCGGAGGGCTCATTGGTGACTGAAACATGGAATGTTGGAAATAAACTCACCATGGCTGCCTCCTGCTTTTCCCTCCTCAGCAGCCAATTAGCATCCATGAAAACTCTCTTGGGCGGTTCCCCAAAAAACGAGTCCTGTTTGATTCTATCACCTACCTGCTATGACACAGTACCTCAGAAGCACTTGATCTTTGCTCATTGGCAGGAACTACCTTTCTTCACATCCTGGTTGCTCCCACACCTGGATCAACACATGCACCTTCAGGCGCAGGGCCGCATTGCACATCTTCTCCTTCTACATGCCAGCCATGTCTTGTTTAAGGGCCTTAGGTGAATGAGTTCTCACTGAGCACCAGGCTCTCTGCCCTCCGCCAGTCTCCTTTCTGACCTGTCCCACAAGAAGTCACTGAGGGCCAGCCCAGCCAGTCTGCCTCCTGCTCCACGTCACCCATGCTCACTTCCCCTGCTGCTGAGGTCTTGTGTCCATTGCTGAAGCTCCCAATAGCAAAGTGAGTGCTTCAACATTAGAGACTTATTTTCTCACAGCTTGGAGGCTGCAAATCCAAAATCAAGGTTTGGCACGTTTGGTTCCTTCGAAGGTCTGTCTCCTTGACTTGCAGATCCCCACCTTCTGCTTGTGTCCTCAGGTGGTCCTTCCTCTGTAAATGTGTCCACATTTTCTTTCTTGTAAGCCTTCAGGGATATTAGAGTGGAGCTTATTGTAATGACTTCATTTTACCTTGGTTGTCTCACTTAGGGCCTTATCTCCACTTACAGTCACATACCAAGATCCCAGGGGTGCTGGACTTCAACACAATAGATTTTTTAGGGTGTGGACAATTTCCCCCATAACACATCTTTCCAACTTCCCATACATGTTTTCCTCCTTCTCTCTTTCCAATCATTTCTTCTTTCTGCTTTTCCCTTGCCACCATCAAACACCGTAGATCTGCACTTCACTGTCTTCATGGAAGATCTTCTTGGCTTCAGTTTGGGTTTGCATACCCGGATGTGAGACTTCACCAGCCAGCTTCCTCCTTAGGTCCTTCTCAGGGTGTCCCTGCCTGTGGCTCCACTGAGAGCAGAGGTTCTGTCTCTTTTCCTTTGTACATTACTCTTGATAGGAGAGGCACTTGTTAATTTACTTTGAGTTACCCTTCTGTGGAAGTCTATTTCAGTTCCTCCACTACCTTCTTGGAGGTAGCTTTTCAGGCTGTGATGGAGAAGACCAGCACTTTGTTGGCAGCAAAGAGCAGGAGAGCTCAGGGTCCACACTGGTGATGCCCAGCTGGCTCACTTCCTTTCCAAAATGGAAAGACAAGGAACAGGGTTGGGGAAGCTCTAAAAATAGCTATGAGCTTGTGAATTTTCTTCTAACACCATCAAGAGTTTGGGAGAAGGGGCCAGTCTTTGACCTAAAATGTTGAAAATTCTAGATAAACCCATTTCCTTCCAGAGTGAGAAGCTCACCATGTCAGGAGGAGAGCTGATCCTTTGGAGAGAAACCCACTGAGTCTTGGCAGCCCTCACAGGAAAAGAATTGGGTGTTGTGGCCCTAGAAATGTCTGTTGTGAGTGGGCTGTGAGTGGCATTCAGTGGTGGGGGGATCCTGTGTGAGGGGCTTGCAGGTGGGAGACTGTTGTCAGATTTCCTGTATAGAGTGTGGGAGAGGTATGCGGAGGCTGTGGTCAGGAGGGAGACCCCTTTAGTTAAAGATACACCACCCCTTTCTCCTCCTTCCCTCCATCCTCAGGCACATCCTTCCTCTCCCTTCACCCCTTTTCTTCTCTCTCCCCTCGCTGCTCTCTGCCCCATTCACTGTCAGGAAAGGCCGTGCCAGAAGGGCCCAGTCAGCGTGTCATGGCAACGGCAGAGGCTAGCGGCAGCGACAACTTTCACAGTGAGTCTGGATTTCATTTCTGGGGCCAAGGCTGGGCAGAGCTGTTCCCGAACAGACCAACAGCTCGCAGGCTTTGGAGAGGAACTTCCATGGGCTGAGGGCTGCTCCAGCTACCTTCTGCCTCCCAGTATGGGGCATCATGGCCCTTCAATGGAAGTTTCCTGCCAAAGCCAAAGATGTGCTTGGGATGTCTCACAGGGAAGCAGCATGGTGGGGTGGCGGGGCCATGACCTGCTACAGTCTGGTGCACAGGGGATGGCTGCCAGAATTCAGGGGCTGCAGGGCTTGTGTGCAGGTCTGCGTGTCGGTGGAGGCTGGAGGCACTGCATGGGTGGTGGTTTGGCTGCTTTCATGCCTTGCAGGAGATGTGGCCTCGAGTTGTGTGGGTACTTGGGTTGCCTCCCTTTGAAGAACTAAGGTCATTCTTAACACATAGCTCAGGGGTTCTGAAGGTAGGTCTCCCTCTTAACCTCTGATGAAGTGAGGACAGTTGTTACTAGCTTCTGTGTCTGAGTCATATCCACCAGCATTTAGCGGCAGATTTTTTTCTCTCCCTACTTTGATTTCTTTGGTAATTTCTGGCAAGGTGGTGGACACACTGAAGAGTCAGTCAAAGTTCCATCTGTCCTTCCTTGATCTGAAGGCTGGATTGGATGGCTGCCTTTCATCTTTTCCCTAGGGTTCTTTTCCTTCTGTTTTGGGACTGATTCACTTGGAAAAACACATCCAGAAAATTTAGCTACCTGGCCTTAAAACTCCAGTCCAAGTCCTGCTTGTGATCTTGAGGTGCTTTCCCACCGACCAGATGTGTTTCCAAATGCTGACTCAGTGTGCTGATGAGTCAGTTTAGAAGGGAGAAGCTTCAGCTTCTTAAGATGAGGCATTACCCTCATCCTAGGGATGCCCAGGGATGCTCTTACAGTTGCTTTCATTTCTCCCCTGATTTGGTTAGGGAGGTAAATTAAGCATAGCTTCCCAGATTCTCTCAGGGCCACAGTTACACAGGCTTCTCATCTTGACACTGCTACTAATAAGGGCTTCTGTTTAGTTTTCAGGGCTTTGTTTAGCTAGAGCCTATCAAAACAAGCATGTTTGCCAGCCTTGGCAGAGTTTTGTAAGCAGGGTCGTATTAATTTCCCCTCATGCTTATAAAATAAATACGTGTATTTCAATCCCATTAGAGCCAAACCTCTCAGTTTCTGGAGTTGACAAATTTTATTTAAAGTATCAGATTGGTCAAATATTATTAATTCAATTAAGCAAATAATTTATTACAAATTATGCATGTGCATTTGATTGTCTAAACTCGGATACTTCTGAGAGTGAAAAAGGAAGGTATTAATAGTTAAATAGGAACTAAGGACATACGTTTAGATCTTCCCTGGTAAACTGGGGCATACAGACACTTCTCTATGTATCTTGAGCTATTCTAGGTGCCAGGAATACAACTGTGAATAAAACAGATAAAAATCTTTGCCTCTAATAAGGGAAATGGAAGATAAACTAAGAAACAGAGTAAGTTAGGAAGTGATAGGTATTTAGAAGAAACATAAAGAGGATAAAAATAGGTGCTTGATGATCGCAGTAGTAGTGACAGTGGTGATTGTGGCGGTGGTGGCGTTGGCAGTGCCAGTGGTGGTAGTGAGTGAGTGTGTGCACAGGCAGGTGGGTGTATGCCATTTTAGATAATGGTTCAAAGCGATTAAGTTGCCTTAAAAAGATGATATAATTTAGTTCACACTTAATTTATCCACAGAGTTTTGTGGATCAGATGAAAAACAAAGAGGGAGAGTTAGGTGGCTATGGCTTTGGGAGCATACTTTGTCTGCTTTGTGTTTAGCACAGTTTACTGTCCTGCTGATATTGTTCGAGGGGCACCAGAAAGTAAACAAGGCTGAATTCAGTCATTTATACAAAATGTCCCCATCTGTGACCTGCAATGGCTGGTCAGGATATCTCCAGGTCCTTCCTTCTTCCACTCTTGGGGATAGTATGTCCTTGGTGGTGGTAGGGGCATCTTACATTTGCTGAGCAACTACTCTCATCACTTTGCTAGAGGCTTAATTAACTTAATCAATTTAATCTACACTGTTCCTATGAAAAGGTTATCATGTTCCCATTTTAAGGTTGCGAGGAGGACGGCTGTTTAAACACAAAACTAGACAATAGAGGAGACAAGATTTAAATTTGATATTCTCCCTTTATCAGTTAATCTCAGCATCCATCAGGAATGGGGAAGGAAAAGAGAGGCAGGACTCCCTGCACTGTCCCGAGGTCCTGCGTATGGGCTTGTATGCATGGCTATCCAGAGCAGAGGTGTGTTGGGGTGGTCGTCTGCGTCTTTGCTGACCGTGCATGAAGACAGTGAGTTCTGCTGCTCCTCTGTGTCATTGCCACTGGGAATGGGGATGGCCATGGCAAAGCTCTGGGGAATGAGAGCAAGTCTTCTGTGGTTGTGTCTATTGTAAGCAGAGCTGTGAGGGGGGCCACTGCATGGTGTGTGTGTCCCCATAGGGGTGATGGGGTGAGAGCATGCAAAGTTCTGACACTGGCGACAGGATTTTTGACAGCGCTTTGAGTGAAGAATTGAATTTGAAAATAATTCCTAATGTTTGTCTGCCTTGATCAATGGAATCCACAGACTGACTCCATCCAGTTTGGAAGGCTATTAGCAAGAAGCAGGCAGGATGTCTCTGGACCACATCTCAGATATCACGGTTATGTTTCACATCGGCACGACTGTGTAGCTTTGTGTTTATTTGTAGTGTCTTTTCCTGTATTTCCCAGAAAAAAATAGGTAACATCTTGCTTCATGCACAAAGTGGGCTCTTAAGAAGGTTAATAGCAAGTAAATTACCATTTACATACACATGATGTCTCTGCTACAACAAAGTAAAGAATTATTTTGCGATATCAGTAACATTTCCCCAGTTCCTAAAGGAGGATCTTCCAACACTCAATGCTATTATTTCCTTGGGATTCTAGCATGCGTTTATCTTAGGTCTCCCAATGTCTTGTTCGGTTTCACAAAAAAAGAGAAAAGTTATTACCCTTGTCATTTGTCAAGGATTTTATTTGCCATCCCACCGCCAACATCACAGGATAATCCTGCTGGCACTTGACTCCTCCTCACTGTGACCTTCTTGCCATTGGATTATGGCTACCTGATCAAGTACCATTCTTCAATTTGTGGGCTGTTGCCTGGTTTCTGTCCTCACTTAATACTCAACACCGAAGCAGCAAAGCTTCACTGTCTTTCTCTATAGGTTATGCCTCTCTATTTTTTTCTCTGAATCACCTCCCTGATAAAAGTAAACAAGTGAATTAGGTACCTTTTCTCCTCAAATCCTAACCCATCTTGGTATCAGCTGGCTTCTTTGTTCTGCATCTGTGTGCTCTGTGGAGTCTCACTTGGGAAGCGGGGTAAAGACTAGAAATGTCTACATATATTTCTAGCTGACAAAGCTGTCCCTTGTTTTTCTAGTTACTGATAGCCAACTCTGCCACTCACATATACAGGGCATGTTTAATTCTAGGAAGGGTTTAGTTCCAGCTGGAAAGACCATGCTGAAGCTTTAGATATGAGTCTAAAAGGACAGGGTCACAGGTATGCTTCAGTCCAGCAGCCTACTTGGCTCTTCCTATATATCAGCAAGCTGGGAGCCTGGTGGGACATAGTGTCTCCCCACCCAAGCAAACCTCATGTTTTCAAAGGAAACTGAAAACAGATACCTGTCTCTGCACCCCCAAAAGGCATGGGGATGGCTGGGATAAGCTTTGTTTACCCCTCTGCATGTAAGTGTTGTTTTTGACTGTCACTGAGGTTTTAAGGTAGGACTGGGTGCCATGAAGTTGTTTTTAAACTAGGAAGCACTCTAAAGCATGCAAAACTTCAGTGGAATAAAACACCAATATCATTAAGAGCCCTGAAATTATGACATGCAGTTATCTAGCTTTTTAAAATTATAATCTCAAATCTTATGAATTTCTTGTGGAAATTCAAATCTTGTGATTTGAGATAGTTAAGACTGGTCTTTTGGAGAAAACAAATACATTCTTCTGTATGAGATGCCTGTTAATTTATATAGTATCTCAAGTCTTTGTAAGCTCAAGCTTAGCTGTGTATGCCCAGGACCAGTCCTTTGGGTTTAACCTGGAGATTCATCCAAAATAAGAACTCTCTTCAGTACATAGTATTTAACATTTAAACTCCTAGCTCCCTTAGTATTTTGCTCTCTTCTGATCTCAACAGTGTTTCAGAGCAGAGCAAGCCCTTTGGTCACAATGATAAGGGTTGCATGGAATAAGGTGGCATTTGGCACTTTAGAGGAAGGAACTGAGGGGACCATAGGGAAGATGACAGAGGAAAGGAGGGAAATTTTCTGCCTGTTTCCTCCAAGACTGTTCCAGGAGAAGTTACCTTGGCCTTAGGATTAGATTCCACACTTCTTGATCTGGATCTTATCTTCAAAGTTGGTCAAGTCCGTTTGCTTTTGCAATTGTTTCTGGGACCAACGCTCACAAAAAATCCATTTGTTTGGAAGACTTGTGTGCCAGCCTCCTGTGGGAAAATGCTAGTGGAGATGATATGAGTTCCACTGTCTCTGGCCTGGTGTTTACCTCTCTTGCGCATTAGTTCATCCCTCAGGTTTTTGCTGCCCCTTCCTTCCCACCACTGTGACTAGCCCTGAGGAGAGGTAAATGCCTGTGGTGGCCTCTAGCCCAGTGCATCTGGCTGAAGAAGCCCACCACCAGGGCACGTGCAGCCACACAGGGAGAGCTGTCAATACGGACACTGGCATCAGAGTCACACATTGTGAACCGTGTGCCGTGATGGTTTGTGGCAGCTGAAGTCTTGGCATATGGGTGTTGCCATACTGGCAAAAGAGGAAAATGCCATTGTATTTGCATCCTTGCTGGGCAGGTTGGTTTTTCTCTGCGTCTTAGAAGCTCTCTGAATCTTCTTACTTTCATGTCTGGCAGACATTTTGTTCCCTAAAATAAACACAAACTTAAGAGATTAATTTTCCGGTGTTTTATTAGGATTCTTTTTGCCCTAAATGACAGAAAGCATAACCCAAATGACTGTAAGAAAAAAAGCAATATGGTATCCTAATAAGAAAAATGTGCAGGTTTAGACTTATTTGTGACGTTTGATTCATTTTAAGACTCCAGTACTAGGTCTGTACATGCTGCTTTCTCCCTCCTTCCTTCTCATCTCCAGTTTTTCCTATAATTCTTCCATCTCCTCTGCTTCCTTTGTCTCCTTTCTGATACAATGATATTAGAGAAAGAGGCATTAACGGCAAATGAATATCCAAACAATCAAGCTAATACATTCTGAAACTTATAATGATAAATGTTCCCCCGCTGGACACATTATACAGGCCTTAGCTGTTCAGTAGTGAGGAGCTCTTTTCAGCAGGGAGGACGTGCCATCGGGAGCCCCGCTGACCCAGTGAGAGATCATCAGAGCTACTCTACAGCTGAGCTGCATACCATGCAGGGAAAACTGCAGTGGGCTCACTGGGGAAGCAAAGCCCATGGCTGGCTGCTTTTCCAGCCTGTCTATGAGGAACACAGGACATATTCGGTGTCATCTTTATGACCACTTTCTGGGCTGATGTGGACTCCCATCTTACTTAATGGGATATGCTGATTTAGATATTTCAGAAAGAATCCCCCCCTTCAGCTTTTATAGCTGTTTTTTTACAGAAGTCAGGTTGTAGGCTTTCTATACCATTTTCTAAAATTTGCCACCTTAACCCATCAGTTTACATTTCTTGAAATATCTTTTATTGGTAAGTTTTCATTTATCTTGGAAACGCACAACAATTGCAACTTACTGGTGCATGTGAATATTGATTTTTGAATCGGAATAATTTAGGGATAAGATTTGGATCTCACTCTTCAGCCTCTAGCAATAAACTACTTAATCTTTTGCCCTTCCTTTTTCACTCCTGCCTCTCTTCCTTGCTTGGTGTGATACCGATGATAACAATAACTTCCAGAGTCAATGCATTTGGGGAAGATTGAAGGAAGTAGTACATTTTAACTCTTTAGCATACACCCTGGCACAATCTAAACACTCAGTAATTTGTTGTTCTGTACCCCTGTTCACCGACACAAGACTTCCAAACTGGAAATGCTAAAAGCATCTCTTCCTACCTCTGTTACGATCGAGGCCAGAAGTGTAGATAAATTAAGATGAGGGCTCTCAGCGTGGTGATTACCTGCCTCAGTATGTAGCCAGCTTCACCTTTTGGGGGCCCACGCAAGACCCTAAGAAAGATATTTCATCCCAAACTCAGTTGCCTGGAAACAAGAAGCCCCCTTACATGCTTTTGTTCCCTAAAATAAACATAAACTTAAGAGATTAACTTCCCAGTGTTTTATTAGGATTCTTTTTGCCCTAAGTGACAGAAAGCATAACCCAAATGACTGTAAGAAAGAAAGCAATATGGAGTCCTAGTAAGAAAACATGAATGTGTGTAAAAGAGTAGGAATGTCTTTGAAAAAAAAAAACCCTAAAATCTATCCAACTGTGTTTGCTGGCTTAGCATTTAAGATTTATTTTTTTCCCTGTGTTTATCCTCAGAACATTTTCAGAGCAGAGACTTTTGATCTAAAGGAGAAGCCAAGAGGTAGGGCTTGTTTATAAAGGGAGAAGGTGCAACCCACAGCTGCAGGCCTCAGATAGCAGCCTGGGACGCCACATGCTGAGCAGAGGCTTGGCTGCCTCAGGCCTTTCATCTGCGCTGCCCTCATCCCACGCGTCCCTGCAGAGAGGCACCCTGGGCCCAGGTGCAATGTTGGGGACTGAAGTCAGTGGGCCCCAGAGCTCTAATCTTCTCCCAGAGCTGGGAGGGGCATCCAGAGGTTATCCAGGATCTGCTTCACTGACTCTTTATGTTTTGGAACCGTATGATACCTAAAGGTCCAGTAGTTCAGCCTTTTCCCCCAGACCACTGATTTCACAGATGAGGACCCTGGCCCCCAGGGATAAGGCAGGTGGTGTGACGTAAGCCTGGACCGGGAGCGCCCGGTGCTCTGGCCCCTGCTGTCTTTGGCCTGGCCACAACGCAGACACACATGCATGGGCCTTGCAAATTCAGACTGCTGGTGCTGCAGCTATTAAACAGGCCCTGGGGATGAGCTTTTGTTCAAGACTCTTGACATAGATTTAGATAAGAAAATTATGCTTTGGACAGTCTTATGTCTTTTTTTTTTCTTAGTAGAGTGAAATCTTACCAATCCTTTGCTCATCTATGTCACTAGTGAAAATCTGAACATTGAGAGCCAAAGGAAGTACAGACCATCAGGACCACAGCACAGCACACTGATACAACTGAGATGAAAACTCAGGCTATCTGACTCTTACTTTAGTGCTCTTTGGACTCGATTCCATGGTTTCCCTGCATGGTTCAGTCTTCTCTTTGCCTGTCTCCCTTACTGTATGCAGGAGCTGTCTCGAGTCTCTATTCATACCACTTTCATAGAAATTCTCAGGGCAGAGTGTAACTAAGAATTTGGGATGCTTATGTTTCTTAGTCACTTTGTAGTTTATCTGCAACTGTTGCTATTACTCATCTGAGCAGTCCCTGAGAATTTAACTGTGTTATTTTTTCTAAGTTGAATCTTTACCTTTTGATAGAGCTCAAGGATTTTATCCATCTCTTCAGAGGTGGAGGGCTTCAAGTGATCTCTACGGTTCCCCCTTCTCTCCACGCATCCTTCCTTTAGAATGAAAGGGGCTTATTTAGGACTCATTGAACGTCACATTTTCTATTGAGTTGAAGGATGCATTCAGTTCCCAAATAGGCCATGGGTCTGTGGAAGTCCCATTTGTCCACCTGTCCTTGTCCTCAATTGAGCTGTTCCGCCAGTCAAATCAGTGGTTGGACTGAAAATTAAGCTCCAGCTCAGAGAAGTTATATCAGGCTGCTGGCAGTCTACAGAGGCCTTGCAGATATTTTATGTCATCTCCCTCTGTGAGCCTTCAACTTCCCTTTGCCTGGGGATATAGTCATGGATGGTAGTGTCTGCTGTGGTATGCACTGTTTACCGAAGTAATTAAAATATGCAAAGTGTCCCCTGTTTCCCTCCCAGCTTGTCTCTTCCCTAGCTACTTCTAGCATTTTCAGTTGTCAGTTAATAAAACAAAAGGGGGCCTAAGGGCTGGAATCTCCCTCCAGCTCAAAAGATTAATTCAGAGTGATTTGGAAAAAGTAGATGTCACTTTTAGCGACAACCTATCTTGGTGGTTGCTCTATGCAACCTGCAGGATGTGCCCCTAACTGCAGGGGGGAAATCAATGATGGGGAGAAGAGAAGGAGCTGGGGACCTGGTTTATTTATTAAAGCAGCACAAAACCAGGAAAGATGACCTTTCCACAGGGGAGTCCTTCAATGAAAGCGGTAGTCGTGGACACTGGGAATGTCCTTCCTAATCCAGTTTAAATCTCTATCATCCCTGACCACGAAATATCCTCATGCACAATTCTTTCCCTTTTATTATCTAAGTCTTGGGTCCTGATAGTGCTTATTGCAAATACCTATAAGAGAACAACATACCAGCACTGCGCCAGCTCTATTACAATTATTGCTATGATAGTTACTTTCTAATGAATAGTGAGGCTTGCCATGTACCAGGCACTGGACATAATGCTTCCTATAGATTATTGGTTTAGTTTTCGTGGCCATTTTAGGGGACAAATCCTACTTGGTGCTTAATAGATGGGAAGATGAAGTTGCAGAGAGATGAAGTGATTTTCTGAGGTCGCATAGCAATGAGTTTGAATCACAATGGTAGGCAGCCTCTACCATAAGATCTGTTAGTGAGTAGGCCACCTTTTGCTATACTGGGATCCTGTGTTTACATCCACTAATTCTTCTAATGGGAGATCTTACCCCTGCCCAGCAATGCTAAGTGGAGTGGGCAAAGTGCTGAATTTGTCTTGTCTCAGTTTACTTTCCACTGCCCTCCAAAATGCAGCAGCTTACCTCTTCCCAATCCAGATGACCTCAAGAAACTTCTGGTTGTGAGGAATGAGAGACATGGGACTCATATTACACAGATGTCACAAGATCACAGGGGGAAAAAAACCAAGAAACAGCTACTAATGCCGGTGGGTATCAATGCAGGGTAGGAATCCCTGTCTTTGAAGGAAATAATGCTATACCTTAGCACATGTTCCTAGCTATTCTTTATACAAGTTCTTCAATTAGTCTTCACAAGCTCTGAGATAAATGAGCCCAGGAACACCAAACAGAGATTTCTGTGCTATTTGTGCTTAGGGCAGTAGTTTGATGCCCGTGCAGTGACTCTGCAAGCTTCTCCAGGATCTAGGCATGGAGGGCACAGTATGATAGGCTTCTGGAGCTTTGGAATTAGAAAAGCATCTTCTATAAATCAGACCAGCTCACTTAGCGTCTCAGCCAAAGCTTGGCATTCAGCCTGGGCTTACCTGGAGATGTGGTCTCATTGGCTTGTGAGGGAGAACATTCTACCAAATGTTAGGGAAGCTCTTTCCCTCACAGCACTCATGGTGTAGGTCTGCTGTCTGTTTAGGCTCTGACATTCTATGGTAAAAGTAGAATCCAGTGCCATATTATTCCGGCTGGTAAGATGCTAAGTCCAAAGTAGGTATTATTATTATTATTATTATTATTGCTATTATTCCCATTGAGAAGAACCAGTGGAGTCAATTCCTGAGAAAGTTTACCTTTTGAAGAGAAAGAACCCATCTCATTGCTTATGTTGTTAAAGTCAAACCATCTTGTTCTTTCATTTTCTCCAGCCATGAAGCCTCACACACAGGATATGTAGTCACTGAACCTAATCCAAAGGAAGCATTGCATATTCTAACCAGCCCTGCCAAGCTTTTCTCAGAGATCCAAGGATCCAGACTGTCAGTTATGTAGAACCCGGCAGTTGCTTACAATCACTCCCAATCACTCCCAAACCATTCCAGTGGTTTTAGGTGGAATTATCTTCAATTTGCAAAACTTATAAAGAGAAGCACTTGGAGTGTGGCAATGGATTACTCCTAGTGTGGTCTCTACCAGGATTGGCTGCCCGAATTTTCATCCCTGAACTGGGGTTTTTCATCCACAACTCAGAGGTGGTTTCCTTATTATTGGAAGAGTTCTCCTGATAGAATGTCCAAGACCATACACAAATTGGAAAATGCTATATAATAATATAAACCTTACTACTGAGAAAGTAGTAGCATCATCCAAGGACCATTCAGATCCAAAATAATGTCTATGTGCCTGTGAATTGCCTCTGTTTTATTTACTATCTCATTTTATTCCCATATGTGTTTGGAGTAGGTGTGTTATTATCCCCATTTTATATCCAAGGAAGCTGAGTCTTTCAGATGTTATATAAGGTTGCTTAGCAGATAAACAGCTTTTGCTGAGGTGTACATTACTTCCTCTGTTCCTCTGGATTCTATGTTTCTTCATCCTATATGCACATTTTCAATATTGGTTCACATAGCTTTTAGATTTTGTGGGAGCAACTGAGTGTTTAGCAAAGATGATCTTGTTTGAAAACATTACTTATTTTGGCTAAATAAGTGTGAATCTAACTGTGACCTAATTGTTAGTGCCTGGACTGCAGAGGGTAATTTTTGTTTGTTTGCTTTTTGATCCCTAAGATCACCAGGAGGATTGATCTTGCCTCCCTTTATGCACATGTGTAAATGGTGAGTGTTAGAGGTCTGTGTGGAATTTACTGTGATCCGTGGGATCTGAGCTGACTTGAGGCCTCCAGCGCTGTTCAGTGAATTGAATTCTTTTAATATATCTAAAATTTGTTTCCTTGAGAAGATTTTAGTGCACCCAGGAGGCTCCAATTGAGGTACTCAGAGAAGAAAATAAGGTCGAAGTTATTCTTCAATGTACATTTTTGGACTTGCAGGACCTCTATAAAAATTATATTACCCGGGGGCAATAAAGGACAGTGAGATCTTTGAATGAATGCCAAAATATAGTCAGGATTTAGAAAGGAGAAAACAAAAGGAGAAGTTATAAAAGGTGTGTGTTTCTGGAGCTCCCGTTTGGGAACTTTGCTCTTGGTAGATGCAGCTCCAGGTAAGAGAATCGGGAAGAATCACGATGGGCTTATTTATGCTCTAGGCTCATGCTGTTAATCAGCTTGGCTCTTAACTCCTTGTAGTTTTGGAAGACTTCAAGGGTTTTCCTAACCCTGAGGCTCAAGGCTGAGACTGAGATAGTTATCCCTCTGAGATTCTGCGAAACAGTTACCATTTGGGGAAGCTGTCACAGAGTGGGCTCTGAGGGCGCAATACTATAAGGATGTCTTTGTGAGTTCTCTCTGAGCCTTTCCTACAAAGAGCCCAAACACCTACTAGACTATTGAGTCTCAGTTTGCATCAAGAAGAAGCTAGATAACAGTTTTCTCTGCTCTCGTGGGAAGAGGAGGAGAGGTATGAGGAAGGCAAATAGTTTTGACTTGAAAGATCAGAGGTCCAATGTCCCTGTAAGAAGAACTTGAATCTCTCCTGACGAGTTTCCCTGCGCTGGAAACCAGGGATTTTCCATAGCTAGGTGAAGCCACAGATGGACATGTATTTGCATCCTTAAGTCATTCATCCACACAGCTGGAGGAAACATGTTTTTTTTTTTTTTTTTGCCAGGTGACCCAAAGTCCAAGAGTGGGAAAAAGGAAACTATAGAACTGAACTTTAACTTTTGTAAGACTCAATCTGTATTTTTACTTGCATACTTTTGTTTACACACTCTACACTCCAGCAATAAGTTTAGATGAAAAAAGAGGGAAACTCTAGGATTTTAGTTTCACTTTATTTACTATCTTAGTGATAGTAAGATACTGCCTCTCTCCTGCCCAAGGTCTCTATATCTGAAGATGGATAAAGTTATTTCCAAGGCCTTTTCCACCTCTGTGTGCTTATGAGCTGTGGTTATAGTGCTACATCTCTCCTTTAAAGCCCTGTATTCAGAAGAACTTGAATTTGGGGAGTTGGACAGGGTGTGATCATAGGCAAATTGGTATCCCAAAGACACACCAGGAATCTAAAATGTAGGCTCAGCTACCAAAGAGACATGTCTTCTCAATAACCAGATGGGCTTGGGAAGGAAGCTGAAGGGCTGTTTCACAGGAAAGCACACAAAGCAGCACTCAAAACAGCCGAGCAGAGCTGGGAAGGAGAGGAGCAGAGGGAGGGAAGACAAGAGGTTGGAACTGGTGAAAGTTTATGAGTGGCTAAGTCTAAGGCTCTGGAGGGCTCCCAGATATATGTGTGGAGGGAACTATTAAGAGAGTCCAGCAGTTGGAGAAGGTGGGCTGTGAAAAGAATTATTCTGGTAAGGAGGCTTCTGTCATATTGGAAGGAAAGTTTGTGGGCTATCAGCAGAGCTAATCAATGGGGTTAGAGTGAAATTGTGTATTTTTGTTGCATCTTATGAGACAGGACACATTGGAAGAGGACTTAGTATGCTTTTTTCTACATTTAGGCTATTTATTTCTAGAAACGTCCAAAGGATGTTTCACCAACCCCACGTGCTGAAGACATGGCTGATAGGCCTGTGTCTTGTATCTGACTATGCGACTGTTCACACAGAGCATATGCACTGACACACACCTATGTTCATGCAAACATCCTCTCTCCTGCCATACAGGTGCATGCACATGTGATGGTCTATGAGCATCAAATACTGATGTGCATCCTCTGGATGTGAAATTTCCGAACTCTCTGAAGCAAGGGTGACATCCATTTTAACCACTAAGCGGAATTTAACCTCATCCTGTATTTAAACACAGGATGACCACAAATTGCATATTTTTTTCATTAATTTTTATGATATTTTAACAGGAAATATAAAAACAATTTTATGAACTGTATTCTGTATAAGAATTGACTGGTTGAAATGACATCTGTCTGAATAGTACGTAAACAAAGGCACTGCCCACATGACCCTTGGGGTAAAACTATCAAGTGGTTAAAGACTGTAGTGGTGGCTTCTGGGACTGCAGCTGATGCAGTATTAGAGTTAGGTGATTACCACCCTTGACTGATACGCCCCTCACACATGACTGAGCAGGGTGACAAGAAGCAAAGCCTTCTGAGGCTTATGAGAAATAGATTTCTCAAGGGATTAAGAGGATATATATATATATATATATATATATATATATATATATACTGCATTTTCTCCTTAATGCATGTGAAGTTTCTTCTTTGTGCTAAGCATGCAATCAACTTTAATGCAACATTAAAATAGGATAAATAAAAAATAATAGCACTTACCATAAATGACAATCTTCCCTTAGATCATCTTGCCATTAACACATGTCGCAAAGTTTTTATAGCTCTTTAGAGTTGCTTCCTTAAAGGACACACATTTTCCTCTTGTCTACTTCCATGGATTTTGGCTCAACCTATAAAGATTGGTGAACACAGAGGAAGCTTGAATCCTTCCACTGGTTCTTGAATTAGTATACCCTCTGAAGGCATGTTTGCTTACCTTTGCTGAGTGTTGGTTTCTTTATGCGTAATACAGGTTACTGTGATTCCTTTATATCATGTCAGAGTTGTATGAGGATGAATGCTCTGAATTTCTGGCATAGAAAGTCTTTTGTGTACTCTTTGGACTCCACTAGCTGCCTCAATATCTCTGTCATTAGATAAGGAGGCTGAGAATTTTCTAGAGTTCAGCTGAATCTCCCTTTAACCCTGAGTTTCTGCTAATTGCAGCAAAGTCAGAGTCGCTGCAGTAGAAATATGCAAGATGGTAATTCCCTGCTCAGGAAAGCCTAGCTTAGAAGAGAAAGGACAGCATGGATGGGAAATTGTAAAGTCCCAAGGGTGGTGATGGGGTGAGTGCTATGTAGAACATTTTCTCCCAGTAGGAGCTGGAGTCTGAAAGCCTGTGGCCACTTCACTGTCACTTCTGCTGTGTTTCTTACTTTTGGCCCTCAAGGGCAAGGCTGAGAGCATAGGCTAAGGACTGGAATGACAGAAATGGGATTTGGGGTTTTAGGCAGGTACCTGTTCTCATAGTTACCCATTCTGTCTCTTTATCAACTGATGGCCTGATAATGGTGGAAGGCTTGGGGAAAGACAAGAGACAGACTCTAAACTTTTCATTTTTATACATTATCTTGGTTACTTTTTTCTCATTGCTGGCACAAAACACCCATCACCCAAAATGAAAGAAGGAAAGGTTTATTTAGCTGTTTGTGGAAGTTTCAGTACACAATCAGCTGGCTCCAAGACAGGGTGGCATGGCCCTGGGGCAACACTCTCAGGCAGCAGCCAGAGAAAAAGGGAGGAATAAGCCTCTTCTCCACCCTTATATTGTACACAGGATACTCCCTACCCCCAGGGTGGGTGTAGCACTCACAAAATCTCCTTGCCCTCCTCTTGGACAGGATGAGGATCTTTACAAAGTAAGTATCCTGGCTCCCTGCTGAGTGTCTCAGTTGAACTTCTGAACTTCTCAAGTTGACACAATATATCAACCATAACAATACCCCTTGTCAACTTGGCAATGAGATATATTTCTTTAAACCAGCCTCCAGAAACAAAGGCATGTTTATTTTTAGCATTCACAACTTGAACATTATAATACAGGTTTAGCAATCCTTAAGAAACCAGTAATAAGTTTTTCCACATAATATTACATTAGAATCATAATATTCTGTCTTTTGTTTTTATCAGTACCAGGGCTCAAACTCACGACTGTGTGCTTGCAAGGCAGACGCTTATGCTGCTGAGCTAAATCCCCAGCCTTAATATTCTGTCTTTGACTCCCCGAAGACTCATGCAATCTCTTTACCTAAAAGACACATTTAGTCCATCTGCAAGTGCTGCCGAAGACCTAACAGTTTCAGCACTGCTGAAAAGTCCAAGTCCCAAGTCTTCTCTAAGATAGAAGACAAACCTTAGCTGCAAGCCCCTTTACAAATGGAAGTGTTAAATAATTCCAACATGCAATGGCACAAGATAAACATTTTCATTCCAAAAGTTACAAGCAGGAGGGTACAAAGTATTGGGACAAAAGCAAGTCCAAAATCCATCAGGGCAAATATTAAATCTTGTAGTTCCATGTGCACCATTTGCAACAAGCTCTGGCAGATTGTGAACTCCAGAGGGCTTGTGTGACTCTACCCCTCTAATGCTTCTGGTGGTTGCAAATCCCACTGCTTCTCTTTTGGGCTGGTTTTGCTCTCTCCTTGCAGGTTTCCTTAGATGATCCATATTCCTGGCTTTTCCAACTTCTGGTATCTCCTATGCACCTTTGGATTCACACTCACAGCTTCATACACTGCCCTCTCAGGGGAACACTGCCTGGCCTCCCAGGTCTTCTGAAATCAGAGTGGAAGCCTTTTCAACCTCAGAACTGGTGCATTCTAATATGCACCTAAAACCAGGGCCTCCTGGATGCTACTAAGGTCTGCTGCCAGCTGTAGCAGTAGCCAGGCTTCTCAAGTTGGCACAATGTATCAGCCATAACATACACTAAGTCTCTAGACCAGTGGCCTTCAAACTTTCATGCCCCTAAATCATTTTGAAAGCTATACACAACCCTTGCCCAGCCTAAGTTGCCATCTGTAATTTTCAACACAATTTTAAATAGTTGCAAATGATGCTATTTCCAGAATATTGTAAACATTGGCATTAAGAAAATACATCATTCCTTTAATGCATCTAATGAACTTTAAATACCAGAGCAATTTGGTACACCATCTATTAAACACATGAACAAGTTCTTAAACAGTTTTACATGGCTCTTTTTCTTCATGAATTTATATTTTTGTTCCAGTTACCCCATCGAATTTTATTATTATGTAATTTAGTTTTATGCTTGAAAACCTTTTACTGACCATTCTATCATAATCTACTGTGACCAAAATACGTATGGAGATTTATATTTAATTTTTAATGTCCAATGACCCTAAGTTTGAAGATGTTGAGTTTTAGAATTGAGTATTATTACCATTATTAGTGCACAGAAACAGGCAATTGATCAAAAATAATATCTCTATATATCGAAACTTTTGATGATTATGAAAAATGAAAAGTTAAATTTTAATGGGAAAAAACTCATACTTTTCAATGACTGCATGTATTCATTAATGGATGCAGTATTATTTAACTTTTAAATTAGGAGGATTCAGGATCAATTTTATCTTTATTTTCATTTTTATACTTGCAAAAAAAGAAGAAATGTTTATAATATAGAAATGCATGGGGAAAGAAGGGACTTGTTATTAAAATGTGACTCAGTCCCTCAAACTATGTAGTTATTTGCCTAAATTCACATATTGGTTTCTAATCAATAAGTATTTTTAATCTTTTAAGTTTGCCCATCCTTCGTTTATTTGAAAAACATTGGACACTACTCAACTTGCAAATGGAATTGTTTCTTAGTTACTAGGGACTTCGATTTTTAACACCTATAACAATATTTCATGGAGTTTTCCTTTGTACTTTGTAAGTTTGCATTCCTGAGGTTTAGTATATGTAAGACATTTATCTTTCCTTCTGAGAGTGGTATGTCTGGGGTGAGAGGTAATTGGCTATATTGGTTAGGATTCTCTAGAAGTATAGATTCAATATAAAATAAATGTATGATTATATAAGGGGTGTCTGGAGTAGGCTTTTAGGGACAGAGTAAAAGAGCTGCAGTGGGCTTCTACCGGATAGGAGATGGAAGAGTCCAAATTGGCTGCCTGTGTGCAGGCGAGAATCCAGCAGCAGTGGAAGGTCGAAGGTCCAAGGCCTGAAATCTCACTGCAGAGTTACCATGATGAGTTTGTGGCAGAAGGTTGAAGAGTCTGAATTGTGAGACTGAAGGAATTAGAGACCAAGGTCCAAAGGGAATGGTGAAGACGGGAGCTCCCCTGAAGAAAAGAGAAGTCTTTCTTTTTCTTTCTCTTTTTATTCTGACCAGACTGCATATTTATGGATTTCACCCACTCACAGCCTGTGGGTCTTCCCTCTTTGGTTAATGTCCTATGGGTCAAACATCTAGAAACACACCCAGGATTTCCTACTCTGCTAGGCAATTCTTATTCAAGTCAAGTAGACACACCACAATTAATGATCACATTGGGCAAGAATATTGCTACGTCGCAGGACTTTTAAAATTCTCTTTTAGGAAAAAAATCTATACTAGAATTGAGGTTCTACAATATTCATCATAACTACCCTTGCCCAAGTACATGCTGGGAAAATCTTAAGTGTCCCCAAAGTTCTGAAGACCTGGTTTTGAAATCACTTCAGTGGACACTGTATTCTATCCCTGTTGCAAGGGTTGGGAACTCTGTGCCTCAGCCATGGAAGAGTCTTCCTAGTTAGGGAGTGCAGGAATAACCTGAGGTGCATGCAAGAGGTGCACTTCCCCATCAACAATAAGAAAGGATCTCAAACAACACAAGGCCCACTAACATGGGGGTGACTGGATAAACTATGGCACTGTTATATGCACAGTTGTGTCCTTTACAAGGAATAAGCGAACTCCAGTGAAGGAAATGAACAGATAAGTGAATCTGTATCTCTGCTTGGGCCTCATGGCACACACCTAGAATTTCAGCACTCTGAGTGGCTGAGGCAGGAAGATTAGTTCCAGCCCAACCTGGGAAAAACTTGGAGACTTAGTGAGATCCTGTTTCAAAATAAAAAGAAACAAAAAAACAAAGGGCTCAAAATGTAGCTCCTTGCAAATATCTTGAGTTAAATTCTCATTACCACAAAAAATAAACCAAATGAAACAAAGTAAAACTTATTAAACAAAAGAAAAATAATAGAAACAAGCCAAAATTTTTTCTTGTATTTGGAGGATCAGAATAGGTTGAAGAGAATGGAGATGGGAGCATATTTTGTTTGAAAGAACCCTGTTTTGTTCTTTTAACCTTGAAATCATGTATCAGTTCTTATGTGGTTTATAAGCATTGTCAAATCAAACAGAAACTAAAAAACAAAACAATTCTTAAAAATAAAAAAGGAGAGTGAGGAAAAGAAGACTAATAGTAAGCTGGTGCTTTTGTATACAGAAAGAAAATTGTAAATGACTGAAATAATCCTGAGAGCTGGGGGGTGTGGTTCAGTGGCGGAGCACTTGCCTAGTATGAATGGGACCCTCATTTGGGTCCCATCACTTCAGAGGGAAAAAGCTATGTAACATCATAGGAATCAATGTTCTCAGCATGACAGAGAAGTACAAATATAAAAGTCAAAGAAGTTAAGTAAAAGCTCTGTAATCCTAATTTTGAATTTAGAAAATCCTGCATGAACCTGTGTTGTATCTTATCTTGAGAAAAAGTTTTTCCTATCTATAAGTTTTCTACTACAGAGATCTAGAAATCATGCCTTCTCCAGTAACAGTAAGCACTCCTGGGTTTCATATGACAATCTCTGAGCTCTGTTGTTCATCAAAAGGCTCCAGAAATCTTTGGATACAAGAGTAGAGCAGGAAATATACAAGATGATCCAAGAATATTCTTTCACATCAGAAAGCAAGGATGCTACTGAAGACTACTGAGCTTATGTGAGAAGATACAGGCACTATTTTTTAAGAGTACCAGGAATCACATTTAGGACCTTGTGTTTGTAGGGTAGGCATTTACTCTGCTGTGATATATCCCTGGCCCCTTTTAAAAGTTTATCATTTTTTTCTTTTTTTATTTAAAGAGAAAAAACAGGAAAATGTAGAAATGATACAGAATTTTTAAAAAAAGATAAACAGTAAGAAATCACTAGTTGATAAATTACATACTGTCCTCTTAGAAATAGTTGCTCAAGTTACAAAGTAGACATTCAAACAGTGAGAGTGTAAACAGCTACACATGCATGAGTCTTTACATGTATTTCTATCCTTTCTGTATTAGAAGGAAAAACAAAACATAGCAAGACAAAACAAATTCCTATAAGAGTATGAAACCAAAAAGTCATATAAAACCACAGTACAAGATAATCTACAATGGTTACTGTGTTGTTTCTTATTATCTTCAATAGAATTGTCTATATCATCAGGCATATTTGGGTATAGAAGTATAATTGAATATAGCAGTACATAAAAATATTAGTAAAAACAAAACATTGTAGACAATGTAAAACTTCAAAGGCAGGTAATAATCAAACCAGAGTGGGTATCCTAGTGAATCTTGTCATCTTCAGTGTAGTTGCCTATACTGTCAGATTTGATACTATCAATCATAATAGCTTTGAGTAAAATCTGTCAATACAAAACAGCGATCTAACAAACCAGATTCAATTAAGATCAGTCATGGTAAAACAGTGTAAGTTATACAGAGCTTCAGATTAAGTTAATAGGAAATTAAGGATGATTACCATACTATATCCTGCTATTTTTAGGATAACTGACTGTTCCCTCAAATGTAGTACAAGTAGACAAACTGGAACAGAATATGAAAGTCTATCATTAACCAAAGATGGGACATCAGGTAACAAAATTAAGAACTACAACAGAACAAAACACACACACACACACACACACGTGTGTGTGTGTGTGTTAAAAAGGAGCAAGTGTTGATAATACTTTTCAGAAACAAAACAAAACTCATTATTTATCACCTGTAGAGAATGTAAGGGAATGAATAAAGGGAAAGTATCAAGCATTCATTTTACTTGTCTGTATAAGCTGTTATAGGAATCCAGTGAAGGAAAGTTTTTATATATAAAAGATTTCCAGCCAACATATGCAGACAGACTGAGGGGCTGCTATAATTAGAATGTCACCCTTTACAATCACCAGTGAAATAATGGGCCTGGGTAATGACCATCAGTGACTGCTAAGATTGTTAGTTGAAAGGAAGCTTCATGGTGAGTAAGACGGAATCCACTGATCAGCCCCCAAATCCCCAAACTGAAAGGCAGACATACTTCACACCTGTTGTGTTGTGGAGCTTGGAGTTGATCAGGAACTGATCCATATAAAATCAAGTATTTTTGATTATAGAAAATGCAGTAAGTTGAGGACCATATGAAATGACTCATGGAGATAAAATGAATTAAACTAGAACTTGAAAATTTCTGTAAAACTAATGATTCAAAAAGAATGTGGGAGCAAACATTACTAAATGCAATATGTAGATTTCTTTTGTACCAAACTTTCTTAAAGCACTTGAGAACATAGGAGAAATGGTAACATTAATACTAAGGAATTAGTGGCATTTTGGTAATGCTAAACAAAATAGTCATTATCTCTGTCAATTCAAAAATATGCCTTTCAATCTTTGTATTTTTTTATTCAGCATTTATCAATGGTGAGTTTAATGATGAACAAACACATTTTCATCCTTAGGAACAATGAAATAACTGACTTCACCCAGACACTTTTGACACATAAGCAAATATTTGTCTAAGACTCCTGGAAATGCAATTGCTGAGTTTCAAACCACTTGCATCTCTAGTGTAGACAGATTTTACAAAGAATCTGCCCTAGGAAAGACCTCTCAGCCTCTCCAGTTGTATAGTCCAGTAAGTCCTCAGCACCCTCTCCAGCACAGATAACATCTATCCTTCCCAGTTTTTTTTTTCAAATGACATTCAAATGTGTTTCTCTGTTGTTTTATTTGATATCTCTTCATATGTTTGTGGCCATTGGTAGCTATTTTGTGGGTCATCTGCTCTTAACTTTCATTTGTCTTTCTGCTGGATTGCTTTTTCTAACTAGTTCAAAAAACTATTTTATATTATATAGATTTCAATTCTTTGTCTGTTACATATGTTATATATATTTTCTGTCATTTGTCTGAACTATGATTATGTTTTCTGTTGCCATGTATAAGAATTTAATAAATTGTATCTCTAAATCTTTTCCTTTATGGCTTCTTGAACATATGTCTTATGTAGGAAGGCTTTCCATTCCTGAGTTTATACAAATAGTTTTGTAAGTTTTCTTCTAATATTATTATTGTTTTGTTTTTATGTTTAGCTCTTTAATCCATCTGGAAATGATTTTTGTATATGGTGTGAGGTAGGTATCTAAGTGTATTTTTTAATGAATAGTTCATTGTCCCAACACTTCTATTACTAACCCATCATTTCATATTATTAAATTCCAATATTTATATATGGGTCTACCTCTCTAGTTTGTTTCATTAATAAATTTGTCTATCCCTATACCAAAACACAGTGCATTCATTGTGTAGTTTGATAAAATGTTTGGCTAATAGAGTAAATATCCATTATTGTTCTATTTTAACAAGATTTTGTCAGATATTTCCAACCTTAGATGAATTTTGGATTCATCTTGCCAATTTCCATTTATCATTCCATTGGGGGTTGCATTTAGATTGTACTGAATTTTTAGATTAATTTGAAGGAGAAGTGAGAGGTTAATGATATTCTTCTTAACCAAGGAAATGATAAAACTTTCTATTTGTTTTGATTTTATTTTGTGACTTTCACCACTTTTATTTAAACAGTTTTTTGTTAACATTTATGTCTAGGAATTTTAAATGATTTTATTACTATTGTACAAATAGTGTTATTCACCATTTTATTCTAAAGTCATTGTCACTAGCATAAGAGTATTTTGGATATTATGTGATATTATCTGGGCAACATAATAGTTTAATTGCTTTTTAGTTTATTGTTTCATTTTCAATATTTATATCCTAGTTTTAAATTTCATTGACTAGGACTTTTTAAACAGTGTTTCATAAAATCAGTTGCAGAAGTTACCTTTTATGTTTCTAATGTTTTACCAGTTATTCTGATATTTAGCACATTGAGTGGAAAATGTTATGTTCTATTACGAATGGAATAGGGCTTTTAATAAGAAGTGAGTATTGGAAATTTTAGGCACTTTTGAAAGGATTTTTTTTCTTAATTCAATGAATGTAAACACATATTTCCTAAGATTGAGGTCTTTTAAATTTATATTATATTCTTGAATTCTGACCTGGAATTCTTGTGATACAGTGTTGATTTGATATCACTTAGATTTGGAGACTGCATTCATGACAGATAATTTTATGCATATATAAATTATCTTTTTCTGTATTTATATATTAAGGCTATAAGTTAAAGTGACAGTTGTGTTATCAGAGATATATAAGTCAAAGAGAGTGGTTTGAGAAAGTTTCGAAATTGCTTTTGTTTTGCAAGAATATAGATAGGTTAAGAGTTTAGTGGAGCTTACCTTAGAACCTTCTAGACCTTGTATTTCTAATGTGTGGATTATTTGTACTAACACTGTAATCATTTTTTATTCAGGTTTGCTGCTTTTCATTGCTATTTTCTAGTAAATCAATTATTGCCTCTGTATTTTAAAATTGTTTTATTATTCTTAGCATTTTATATTTATCTCTCCTACATTTCTCATTACCTTGTCATGGGTTTATATAACTCTTGGAAGAACTAGCGATTGATTGTTCAGAGCAAGTTTGCTTTTTGTCTCTTTCAGTTGTTTGCTTTGCTTTGTTTTGTTTCATTCCAAGCTACCTATTTATTTTATTTGGTCTTTATAATTTATTTCTTCTTCACTTTTTTGCATTTATTTTTAGGTCTCTACTATTTTTCCAATCCTTATTTAGCTTGGTTATATTTTAAATATTTTTAAAAAATTACTTAAATGTTCATATATTTGTTTTTTAAGAATTACTTTAGGCATGTTTCTGCTAAACAGTAGATAGGATTTTGGTTAGCATTATAATAACTAATTTAAAATTTGTTGGTCCCTGAGATGTTTTTGTGTTTTCTTTACAAATAATTTTTCAGTTGCTGAAAGGGAACATTTTGAAAGATTGTCTTTTTCTTCTTAATTTCTATTTTACTTTTTTGATACAAAAGTATTTCTTATTTTTTATTTTATATATATCTTTTCCTCTTAGAATTTCAGATTTCCTTTGAGGTTTAATTTGTGATTGTTTTTTAATAAACTTTTATATGCAATTTAAAACTATTACCTGAAAACTTCTTAAGGATCTAGTACACACACACGGTCACAATATATTTCTATTCATTGAAACTCAGTATTTTTGTTTTTAAAATGTATCTTCATGTACATTGTCATCTTGACCTTTCGATTTGTGAAAAGTGGTTTAGAGTTTCATTATAATGATAGCTTTGCCAATTTTCTTTTATTCGTAACTTGTCTTTTGCTATATATTTTTGGGGGAGGTTACTGAGGATGAACCCAGGCCCTTCACAGTGAGCCACAGTCACAGTCCTCCATTGTTTATTCTGAGGTAGGGTCTCTCTAAGTCAGTAAGTTGCCCAGGTTGGGTATGAACTTTGGATCCTCTTGTCTCACTCAGCCAGTCAGAGCACTGGAATCAGAGGCATGTGCTACTACAACATATTTATATATTCTTTATACTTATTTATATAGCGTTGATATACTAATTTAGCATAAAATTTCATGATTATTGTAACAGTGAATTTTCCATCTTTATGATATTAAATGTGATATGAAAATTACACCATAACACTTTATTTCAGTGTTTACTTTCTGAGTTCCTTTATCAAATAAACTAGTAAAGCAATAAAAATGTATAAAAATCAATAAAAGTGGCCATAAATACCTGTATATTCATAAATACATGTGTATGCATAGATGTATGCCTATGAAAAAGTACAACGTGCATGAATATACATAGGCAATTATATTTTTATTTCATTATTTGCACTTTTGCATCCTTTTATTATTTTTATTTTTTTTGCAATTTTGCTTAGATTTGGCTTTTCAAAATAACATGAATCTGATTCTTCTTTATCTAAAGTTTTCTTAAGAGGCAGTATAACTCATTTGTATTTACTATATACAATGACATTTTTAAAATTTCTTTTTCATTTTGCATTTTATTATAACTATTCCTGTTTCTTCTTTTGGTAGTCTTCTTGGTATTGGTTAAATTTTTAAATTATGTATTCTGAAAGCTGGTTAGGAATCTATATTTACAATTTTTATCTTTCTACAAGCTGCTTTAAAATTTTAGCAAGCTTATTTAAACTTTAACTGCTATAATCAACAATTGATGGCTATATGTAATCCTCTTTCCTTACTTTCTAAATGATGAAGCCTTTATTGGGTTTGTTAATTATTTCTGTATCTACTCTTTGATACATTATTGTTGAAATTATCTGGAAGTTTCATTCCAAATAAATGTTAGTAGAAGTTGTAGTAGTACTATTAGCATAATTGATATTATTATTTACTTTATACTCTGTTTTACAGGAAGCCTTTATTAGTATTGCATTGTATTTTACTAACAAATTAGCAATTATTGTTTACATTTAAACAGAATTTTGTGACTTTTTGCTTTATAGTGTGTGTAATCTTCTAAGTCTTTGTATATCTTAAATCTTTTTTCTGTTTGTTTTTCTAGAATGACTCCTCAGTTAATTTCTGCTTCTTTATTTTATGAAAGGCTGTGTGTAGTGAAATGTCTGAATCTTTTGCTTTGCCCAAAAGAAACACCTTCTGTTGTCTTTATACTTGATGTAGAATTACCCTGACTATAAAATCTCAGGCTCAAAATAACTTTCTACAAATCCATTATTATCAGTTATCTCCCACAATACTTCACGTAGAGGAGAAAAACACGATTTCCCTTTTTAGAAATAAGACTTCCCAAGTCATTCTTCCTAAAATGCTCATTATTATTTTTCCTCCAACTTGTCCATCATGCAAATGAAAAGTTCATATTAATAGTTCATAAGAACATCTATAGAGAACTCTTTCTTAATCAAAGCTGTCTTTTGTACCAACAAACTCCCATACTTTGGTCAAAAAATTCCAGCTTCTCAAGCTTTATTCAGCAATGATGCAGTTAGTTCCTGAGTTTTAAAACATGCTGTGAATTTTCTTCCACTTATGCTAATACCTCTTGCCTGCTGGGCAGTGAAGCTCTACCTAACATTTTCCTCAGGACAGAATATCATGTGCTTTGCACTTGTCAGTCACTGCCTCTTACCCTTGGCTTTCAGACAGAAACCCACAAGTAGTTGATGTCCTTCTTGGGTTCTTTTTGAAGACTGTCTTCTTACTGACCTTTGTGATCTTACTAAAAACTATCACAAGTTCTTATTCTATCCACCTGACATTAGCACGTGGACACCACGCCCCTGGAGCTTCTCTGTAGGCTTCTTTTGACATCCTAAATTCTGAAACATCAGGATTGCCAGGAACACCATGCTTTCCCCACCTTAGCCAATGAGTCTGGCTTGATCTATTTTTCTTGGAGGGTCATTCAGTGATTCTCCTGACTTCCTTTTGGACTTCCCCTTAAGGAAATTTTAAGATTCTACTGTAGTAGAATCCTGCACACATTTGGCAACCTTCTCTCTCACTTAAGATCACTCGGTGATCTTTCTTTACATCCAAGGTCAAGGAATCTACCTTCCCTCAGTTGCTACCTGTAAGTGCTATTCTAGTTGTCTCTAGTACTGTAGATGTGGATGTCTGTGTCTCTGCTCAGCCTCAGATACAAGTTGCATAAAATAGTGGCTATTAGAATCAGATGCATGGTGAGTGCGGCTGTGTGTAAAGAGTGCAGAACGATCTGACTGATTTTGGCTCTCTGGTCACTCTGTGTGCCTCTGTCTTGACCCTCTTCAGGTAGGAGGACACACCATGCTCCCCATCCGCTGGATGCCACCTGAAAGCATCATGTACCGGAAGTTCACAACAGAGAGCGACGTGTGGAGCTTCGGGGTGATCCTCTGGGAAATCTTCACCTATGGGAAGCAGCCTTGGTTCCAACTCTCAAACACGGAGGTAAACGGAGGGCGGGAAGGGGAGCCTAAGAATCTTGATTTGGAGGAAGGCTGATAAGAGAGATCTCAGGCCTGGAACTGGCCATGGTGTGTAAAACATCCAATGGGATTTGGAGCCAGGAGAGTTAATGTAGGCATCTGCAGGAAGAGAAAGCTTCTCTGTGGGGCAAAAAACTGTGATTGTAGGAAATGGGGAATAATTTTCGAAAGAGCATAAAATCAGATGTCTAAATTGAGACACAAGTCACAGTTCTGTTTGTTCTGCTACACTTAAAAATCACACATGTTTCACTATGACAGAAAATGAAAACAAAGAACGCCTGTGAGTTTTTCAATTGTGCCATCTTGTGGAAACACCTACTCTTTAGGATGTCCAAATAAATTGGGTTCCCAGTGGCTTTAGACCAGGCCCAGGGACGTAGAGGGCCAGTGAAATGAGAGGCCCCATTTCAAATAACTGACCGGGCTATGTGTGGGTTCCCAGGAAATAAAATAAATCTAGTGGTGAGCTCAATGATAACGAATATACTGGATTTTATAATTTTCATTTAAAATAACAATAAAAATACTAGTAAATGAATTTTAGTAGTAGCTAAAATTTAACACCAGGTACTTTGCTAAGCATTTTAGATATAGGAATTCAGTAATTTTTACAAAAAACACCTGTTGAGATTCAGGATGAAGGAAAGTGAGTTGCTTGGTTCCTGGATTAGAGGAAGCAGAGCTTCAGATGTGAGATCCCTGGGGCAGGGAGAGAGATCACCTGTCTCCAGATCCATCCAGACGCTTTTCCAACATGGGTGGACCAGATCTATGGTGCCCAGGGAGTTAGTATAGTTCAAGGATAAGAAGGGGGGATCAATCTCCTGCCCCAGCTGACCTATCAGAATTTCTAATTCTTTTTATGGTCTTCTATTTTCTGGCAAAACATGAACACAAAAGTTTTTTAGTATTTAAATCTTTTGTAATATTCAGTAAAGTGTTCCTTTGCTTAGAAGCTATGTCTATATCTCCTATAGCCTGACCACTTAATTAAGTGAAGTTCAAAGATCAAAAAGAAGGCTATCCTTTAAGTCTGTAGTATCTTCCCATTCACAAGCTCAATGGGCCTAACTACGTTTCCTAAAGTAGGACAGAACATTTTGACAACCTTTTAAAATAGGGAAAGAGTATGTTTCAGAATCTATTCATTATGGTCTTTTAAAAAATACTATTTTCCTGCAGAGTGGGAAACACACAGGCACATGCACATGCCTATACATGCATGCAGACATGGCTGTGGTGAGCCTGAGCAAACCCCTGCCTGTGCACTTTGGTATTCTAAAGAAAGCAAGGCTCGGGATTCAGGGTATTATTGGTATTAGTTGAAAACTTGTTCTGAACACCTAAGCAGGCTTGTAGTAGCTAACAGGGCATTTGTGGTTTCTTCTAAGGCTGCCTGGTGAGGCATTGCCCTTGAAGGCAGGCTTCCCGCCCCCAGCCACTTCTCCCACTCCACCCACCACAGCAGACAGGTCCTGGCAGTCATTAATGATGGGTTTCTCTACAGAAGTTGACAACATGGATAGTTTCACATTAGAGGAGACACTACTGAGTGCGTTTGATCTTAGCATCAGAAGCTCTTACTGTGGTTTGAATTGGATCCTTTTTCATGAAGGTAAAAGTAATGGGAGTAAAAATTGGGCTGTCATACCTGTGGGGACTGAGAATAGCTGGAGTCCTGGCAGCCCTGCAGAGAAATAAGCCTAGTGAGCCACCACAGCCTCCAGGCGGGTGCTGACCCTCAATGGCTTGATAGGCCATTCCAGGCCTGAGCGACAAGAGACAACACCAGGACGAGGTCGCGTTGGGCGGCACACCGTGATGACGCTACCGGGCAAGAAAAGCAGCTCTGTTGCCCTGTCGCCCAAGTAACTATGGACTAACATGCACAGGGAAGAGGGACATTTGTTCGACTACTGAACTAGAGCTTATTTGGTTTATTTCTATCTTCACAAACAATTTTCCAGTGTGGAAACTGAAATTCTGGGTAAGAGACTTGCTCAAGGTTACACAGTGTTAGAGACAGAGAATAAAACAACTTGAAAAGTACAAGATGAAACCTTGAAAATTCGCATATTCGGTTTCAGCCTTAGGCTGGGGGGAAAGCTCAGTGAAGAGAACTGGCTTAATATCCATGAAGGTCTGGGTTTGATCCACAGCATTCTTTCCCACTCTTCAAGATACAAATGCGCAGCAAATACAGAATTGATCCTAACATGCTCTGCTCTGCATTAACTTGTTTTGTTTCTACTCCTCCTTCTGGCCATGCTTTCGCTATATTGAGCCATACAGTTCCTTTTCTTTGTTTCATGGGAGCCTTGTGCCACTCCAAGGAGGTGGTCCAGTCAGATATTTGATTCCTGTGAGGTTAACTGATTTCCTCTGGCAACTTAGCAGGTAGTTAGTAAATGGTTAGTCTTAGCTTTTAAGACTATTGACCAGAATATACTGATAGGAGACATCAGTATAAATTCATATTTAGTTTGATATATACACAGTTAGTTTCATATAAAATGCTTATCATTAGGTGTATATGTGTAAGTTAGAATGCACACATATTTCTTTGCTTCATCAGGTATAAGAGTCATGATCCAATGAGTGCATTTAGGGGCCAGATATAAGTTCCCAATATCATCCTCTAATAAAACAGAGTTTTCTGAAGAAATGGTCAATACTAGGACTAGCAAAGTAAGTATAAGAAGTAAGATAATATTGAAGTATCAGAAAGAAACATAGAACAAAAATATGAAATTACATCAAACCTCAGGGCCTCCCAGTGGAAAGAATTCCCAATCCCTAAAGCAAGAATGAACTAAGCAACAAAACACTGTAGAATCCAATAACAAATAAAAACAAAAAACAAACAAAGACTTTAAAAGATGCATGGTTCCATGCAAAGAAGAGGGAAGAAAGGGTTCCACACTCAGAAACCAGCCAAGATGTGTACACAGAGACTGTGATTGAGAGGGGGTCAAGCTGGGAAGTGGGTGCAAACAGGAAATACGTGAGCAAGGACCGAGGTGTACAGAGTGACTTTAAGGGGGTTTTAAAGTCACACAGATTCATGAGGAGGGGAAGAAGAGGTTAAAAGTCAGTCACCACAAGCAAGTGGAAAATGAGTGGAACTGAGTCAACCTGGATGAAATTCAGGACTATAAAAGAATGAAGTAAAAGGGAAAGGAGTATTTTGGGAGTCAATGTCAATTTTGGCCTGGCCCAAGAGGTAGCATTCAAAGAGCAGCCGTGGGCTCCACCAGCCCACTCTGATCCTCGCCCCCAGGACCACTGTACAGACCGACATGAAAGTCGGTGCTGCCTGCAACCTGTGCTTGGGGATTCTCTGCTTGGCGCTGACACTATTAATGAACTTGCTGCGTTTTGCTGGGTAGGAGGCCCAAGCCCAAGGCTGGCCTTTGAATGTAACTTTCTTGTCCTTCTCTCTTTCAGGTCATTGAGTGCATTACACAAGGTCGTGTCTTGGAGAGGCCCCGTGTCTGCCCCAAAGAGGTATACAACGTCATGCTGGGCTGCTGGCAGAGGGACCCACAGCAGCGGCTGAACATCAAGGAGATCTACAAAATCCTCCATGCTTTGGGGAAGGCCACCCCAATCTACCTGGACATTCTTGGCTAGTGGCAGCTGGTGGTCAAAGATTCGTTGCCTCCTCTGTCCTTGCCTCACATCTCCCTTTACCACCTCACAACTCCTTTCTTCCTTCCCTGATTGAAGGGAACATCTTCATATAAACTCAAGTGCCTGCTACACATACAACACTGAGAAAAAGAAAAAAGAAAAAAAAGAACGAAAGAAAGAACAGAAAAAAAACCCTTGTAAGGCAGTTTGGCTATATACATATATATATATATATTTATATATCTATCTATCTATATCTATAGAGAATACCTTCTCTAATACAGAGAGAAGCTGCTGATTTAGAAAACCATAAGACTTTAATGACTCAGAAAATCTTAAATATTATTAACCTATATGAACATTCCCTTGACTTAAGCTGTGGACTGTGCTACTTTAGTTCTACATATTTCTGAGCAGATCTTGACCTTGCAGAGAGACAATCTTTGCTTTGGGATGGGAGGAGCTAGGGAGGCGCATAATCACTGTTGCACATGAGTGCTGTTACTAGGCCCATGCGTAGACTGCATTGACCTTGCTCCGCCAGAAGTGACTCAGAAGACCAGGGTCCTTGAGAGTGCCTCCAGTCTACCCTCACCTTTGCCTCTTCACCCTTCTCCATTGTCTCCACTTCTGGACAATTTTCTCCATTCTACAGAGTACAGTCTTGAGACCTTTGGGAAGCATTGATGGTGCCTACCAGTAGACACTGAACAATACCACAAAACCCAGACAAGAGCAGACTACATCTATTTTGAGTGGAAACCACGCCATGTTCCTTGCTAAATACCAAGGGGATTTGTTCTTCTATCCTCTGAACTTCAAGAACTGCTTTCTGGACTAAAGAACCACAGAAGAATAAATATCTGAAACCCGAATCCTGACAAGGCACTGCCACATGTCTTTCCTTCATTGGAAAGGCTTCTTGGCCTACTTCCCATTTTCAGGCCCAAGGGGTGTTTTGGAGGGTGGGAAATAGATTCCTTCCCATTGGCTGCTAAAGTGGACAAAGTAGGTTCAGGGGCCCAGTAGCAAGAGACTTAGTTGGTTATTGGTCATTACTAGATATGCTCCCTGGTCCTGTTTCTCATCTTGCTTCCCTATATCCTAGCCCCACCTCCTAGGACTCTAGCAAGTGCTAAGTGGGTCCCACTGCCAGGGAAGGAATCCAGGTTTGGTGAGACCTAGGGAGGCAGGCAGTGGTGTGGGTGAATGCCAGCAGGGAAGAATCGACATATGTGCTATCTGCACCAGGGCCCTTAGCATTCTCCTCATGTTTCCAGCCCCTAGAAGGATTGATGCATCTGCCTTTGAGCTTGTGAAAAGGCAGGGACTGAGAAATCGCTTTTGTGTGCTGGGGATGAGGGAGGGGCTGAGGCTTCTCTGGGAAGTGTCCAATGAGTGGTCAGCACCACAGGCTGGGCATCTTAATGAGGACTGAGTGCTGACCAGGGAGCCAGAATGAAACATCTGGGCTAGGGCCAGGGCCCTGTGCCCCAGCAACCAGGGGAATCTCTGCCTTTGTACTGCTGCCAAGGACCTCAGCAGAGCAGATCTCTGGGCTCTCTGGCACAAGACAAGGAAATGCCCAGAGCCCCTTTGCTGGGTAGGAGAAGATGTGCCCCTCCTGGGGCACCAGGCCCATCCACCTCTCTTCAAGCACAGAGCTACCTAGTGGACTGACCTCCTTTGCCAAACTGAATCCTCCTGGGAGCCTCTCATTTGCCCTCTTTCCTGCCAGCTGAAGAACTATCAGCTGGATGCTCTGGTCAGCTGAAAGCAGCTGAAATATGCGAATTCCTGTGTGGGGTTTAGGACTGAATTATGTGTTTGAGATTTTGCTATTTTAGATCCCAAAATGTTTTTATTCAAATAGAAAAGAGGTGTGTTCCAATTGTAGTCATGGTTGGGATTCAGGGATCAGCAAAGCTGTATAGATGGACTGGGAAGAGAACTGGGTAAATGGGAGCTGGGGCTGGGTCTCCTCGCCGTGCTGTACACCTAGTCTCTGAGGACTTTGGAGGAAAGCTTTTTAGGTTGACCACCTTAAGAGAACCCTCTGTTATCATCTGGCAGCAATTACTTCTCTTCCTGTTCTACTCTTTGCTTCACCTGAAGCCCTTGGTCTGTGCTGGGGCTGTGAATGCTGGGTGGAAAGGCACAGTCCAGTTCTTATTTGTAAAGATGTTCAGGGATGGGATGACCTGAGGGGCCTGAGGGGAAAGTGTCTTCTGCACAGAAGAGATCCTTCAGTGTTCCTCTCACTGCCCTTCTCACATATCCTCTTCCAAAATCTACTGTGTGGTTTTGACTCTCTTGGGTATGTGTTTGTAGAACCTCACAGTTGCTGATGGGAGACGAAATGGGTTGGAGACTTGCAGACAACTGGGTACAAAGAATATGTGAAGGTTCAAATCATGGCACTGAGTCATCATCGCCAAATAAAACAAGTTAGTTCCTTGGGAACAAGGAGCATTGAAGGACACTGAGCGTGTCAGCTTGCCTTTGTCTTAATCTTGTAGCCCTGTGCATTGCCACTGGGGTTGTGTCTTGGCTATGTACACCATAAGCAGCCACCTATGGGAGAGAGCACGAGAGAGAGAGAGTGGTAGAATCGAGAGAGATAGACCGGGGTGACATTTCGCACTACTTTTTTTTTCTGCTCTGTGTAGTATATACATGATAACCCAGGCATGTATAAAAAAGTTAGAGTGTAAAGGAGGCAGAGAATAGGGCTATGTCCTAGGGGTGTGCAGAGCACATTATTCCTCCTATTTTGAAAGAGGACCAGAAAGACCTGCTTCACTCTCTTGGGTTCCCATCTGTAATACAAGGTGTGTCCTTGCTAATTTTTGGCCCTATTCTAGCTCCAAATTCTTATATTTGAACAGCATCAAGATACTGTGTAAACCTTTTCTCAGCATCACTCTGAAATGTCCGGCTAGTCTTCCGCAGGCCTTTGGTAAGTGGGGGCAATTGCCTCTGAGAGCACACGATGTTTGTGCTGGGATCACTTCTGATAAGAATGTCCTCTTCTCTTTTATATCCATGTCTTCAAAAATCAGTGTCTGAAAAAAGAGGATGCTTGATGCACAGAAAGCATTTGTTCTTGTTTTCTGTCTTCGCCTTTTATTGTACCAGAAAAACACTATCTAAGGTTTATTTATTTATTTATTTATTTATTTTTAGAAGACCTAATGTGTTTAAATGGGTCTTGAATCATATCTCATCTGCCAACGTGGCTGCCCCAGTGTACCCCACTCTCCTCCTCTCGTGCTCAAAATGCTTTACACCTTAAAAGAGCACAGCAGTCAGACTCTGAGAGTTTCATGTGAAGCAAGCTCCATGTGGCAATTTGTGAATATTCTTGGAAACCCAGGGTGATAACCTGGCCATGCTGTTCTCACCTTGTCCCATTATAGAATGAACATAAGTGACTTGCTGTCACAGGTCCACCTCGGAGCAAGATACTATGGATATGGGTCCTCCATGTTCCTTTTGGCTTTGGACATGAACCAAATGCTGGCCATATCATGTCATATCTCTGATCTTTGAGTGAACTTTGGAGATCACTAAACCTCCCTTAGTCAACAGACAAAAGACTTCCACTCAGTAGGCTACGCACAGATTATCTTGCGGAGAGGCTTCTTACTAGAGGTAAATGGTCTTTTGATCTTCTGGGTTCAGAATGAGCACTGACATTCTTTTCTGGTGATGATTACTTTTCGGAACACACTAGTGCAAGTATTTCTGGTGCTAAATACTACAGAAACCAACATCAACAGAGAATCTGTTGGCCACTTTCTGGGGCTGCATAAACTCATTCTCAGGAGTAAAAGAGTCAGCTATGCCAGGAGGGCACAGGAAACATCAGAAAGCTCACAGCTCCTGGATTTTCTCTTAGGTACCCAGGTAACTTTGGCTAAACCAATTAATCTCTCAAATTATCCAATTTTCTTTCTGATGCGTTTAAGAGGATGAAGTAGATATCTTCAGGGGCCATTTCAGCTTTTAAAAAATAGGTATGTTCTTTTCCCATCTACTCCAAAGCTTACTTGTTGGAAATGAGATAAAATTAATGGTAAGGAGAGATATAGGGGAAAAGTTACCAATGACAAAGGATTGATCATTGAAGGGGCAAAAAGTTCAACTTCTGGTATATATGTGGGACATTGGTGGAGGTGGCCAGGCAAACAAGCCTTGCCCAGAAAATCTGTACTGTTCAAGAGAGACTCCTTCTCCAGTCCACACACTTGAACTAGTTGTCATCTCCCACTCAGCATCGATGTGCCCAAAGTCAGCAGATACTTCTCTGATACATGGAACAGGTTTGCCCACCCCTCATTGGCCACTCAAACTCAGGGTCTACAACCAAAAGATCTTTATCTTTAAGTACTAATTGTAAGGAACTAACATATCAGAAAGGATACATGTTTAAAGTTGCAAAGTCTTTATCCAAGTCCTCACCCCTCAGAAATGGACGATGGGTTTTTCCTCTCTTTTCTGAATCAAAAATCAGCAGTATAATTTTGACTTTGAGGTACAGCTATCACAATGAACAGTCATAATTTGGTGTCTTCCCAATGCATTGCTCAGATTATAGAGCACAGACATAACAACAGATGCTTATTGAGTGAGCCTGTGTGACAGCAATCCAGAGTTCCATCCTCCGTTGCTTCTGAGATGTCTGCTCTTCTCTTCAGATGAGAGCCAGCCTCTAGAATGGCCAGTAGTATCATTTAGCCTTCGAGCAAAATACAGCCCCTGAAGCCTAGGCCTTAAGTACTGCAGCCACTCCCTATGGCTTTGTTGTCTTTAGCTCCGCTTTCTTTACACCAAATAAATTATTTCAGTCACTACTCAGTACGTTCTAAGGGAAAATTCTAAATTTTTGCACAACTAGTGAATTAATGTTTGGGGATTGCTCAGACATCCTTGCAAATATTTCCCTAAGGAAAATGTAGATACATATAAATTGTGTATCTGTATCTATATGTGCATGTTTGGTTGGAATGGTTTCAGAGAAAGACTGCCTGGAATCAGTGCATGAATATGAGGTTCCCTTTGCACCGTATATTTCTTGTGGGTGTGTGTGGCTTCAGAGATACTCAGAATGGTTCTGAAGGGAAATCTGTCATCTTGTAATGTTTGGTCCTTGGTGCTCCCCAGATTGAATTATCTTGATGGTAACATTCTGAGCATGAGAAGATCACTTTTCCTGGTTGCTTACTACATCACCACACAGGAACCATTCCTACCACACTTTATGTGGGAGCTGGTTGAGAAGTCACTCACTGCAGAGGACTCCTCCCCCAAGAAAAATAAGAGAGAGGGCATGTGAGAGGTTGACATTTGATTACTCTTCCCTGCAAGGCATAGCTGACTTTTGTCATTGTGATGAGTATTCCTCATTGCATTGGGTGTTAAGACTTTTGCTCTGAGTATAGTCTACTCTGCCTGAACTGATCCAAACCTTGGCTTCTGAAACGATTTGTTTGCCTGGTACATCTTCCCCAAACCGTTTCTTTGGCTGCCCATAAAATACTTATACTTTGGAACAAGAAATGCCTGTGGCCCAAGTTTCAGTGTGCAAACCTAGGTACTCGTAGAGAGATCTGGGCAGCACGAGGCTCCTTGAGTGTAGCTGGAATTCTAGATCAAAATAATGAAGGTGATATTCCTCCTCCTTTTTAGCAAACTACTAAGTTCCAAGTTTAAAGCAAGGCCTGGTTTGATATTTGCAGTGGGGAACAATGTCTCCAATCAATGAAATGGGCTCTCTCTCTCATAGTGGCAAAACAGTAAGTCCTGTTACTGTTCCTAATCACGCAGGAATATATTGCTTAATGTGTGGTGCCATGGCCCAAGATTTCAAGGGGTTAAATTCTAGCAGACAAAGTGATGTTTCTTTCAGATGTAGCAAGGCAACACAGGTGAGGAAAAACCTACTGAACATTTATTTCTAAGAAACATCCAGGCTCTCAAGTTGTACTTTTTCATTTTTGTATGTTAGGAGATTTGGTTTCCTCACATCTTAGCAGATCAGAAGCTTACACATCCCTTCTGCAAAGCCACAGCAAGGCATAGAGCCCAGGTCTCTAGTGTGCACCTGACATTTTCTTCACCGTAGCATTCCCCAACTCAGTGAGAAATGCAAACTCTCAAGTCTGTCCTTTTTACTTAAAAAGAGTTTGTGGGAATTACATTTTAAAAACTCTTAACTTTGTAATGCTTTAAGTGATAGGACACATTCAATTACTCAGTATCCACCTCCTACAATGAAGTCTGCCCATGTTCTGTCTCCATTTAGCAGCTACCTGACATGTACCTGACAACTCTGAATCTGATTCTAGAGTAGGCAAACAAATCTGGTGCAGGACATTTGATTTCTGCTGTCCACAATATTTCTCTCTCTCTCTCTTTCTTTTTTCTTTTGCATTTTTGTTTTCCTTTTTTCCTCCTGATTCCGTGGGACAGACAATACACCTGCTCACACTCTGTGAAAGTCTTAATAGGAGGTGAATCCCAGGACCACAAACAGTTTGGACTTCAAATAGTAAGAAAATTGGCATTGAATGATTCGACACACAAAGCAGAAAACTTTCATTTCCTGCAAGCAGGATGGAATTGACTGTTATATTAGACTTCTAATAGAGCCCTGCCCTGGAGTAATTTCGGTGCTGTCAGACAATGTTGACATCTAGATTAACCTCTGTGTGGTGAATTTTACTGCATAGCTCATTGAGACGCATGTGGTATGTTTCTATAAATCCCATCTAGAAGCCTTGCTGGCCCACCCTCTGCAACCTGCCTCCCTCTTCCCCACTACTTTTCTTACAGCCCATGCACTTTTAGTTTCTGGAAGCAGAGGAACCATGGTTGGGGTCTTACCCCAAGAGAGGGAGCTTTGACCTTTTCTGCCCACAGTGCTGAGCCAGGCAGAGTGACAGTGGTTGTCATTGTACTGGGTTTCCTCGAGAGGACTGCAAAGCAAGGTATGAAACCCATGAGGTTGATCACAGGGAGTGTTGTAGCATACTGTGATGCTGCACAAAGGAATGAAATGGTTTGTGGAAAATGAGAGCATCCTGTATCAGTTAGCTGTGCTCAGGGACCTCTAGGCTTCTGAAGCTTCAGAGTCCAGACACAACAAGGCCATGGTTGCAGCCAGGTGGGGCAGGTGAATTCTGATGGACAAAAGTGTGGCCTCTGCACAGCTGCTTCCCTAGACAGAGGATTCAGTGTTCTCTGAGCACTAGTTTGTTAACCCTCTTTAAGGCCCAGTGAATTCTAGAACAGACTGAACCCTGTCTAACTCGCTGTGTGATGGCACAGAGGAAGTTCAGAGCTGCGATCACAAGTTCTCTGCCATTACTGATACTGAGAGTTTTGAGAAAGGCTTTCAGCTTAGCTTCAGCTCCCTTCATGCTCCGGCTCTGTGGAAATGTTCAACATCACTAAAGGCATTTTGAAAACTTCCCCCAAGGTGTTAGAATACTGTACAACAAATTTCTCTGCAATTTTTATGATACTGAGTCCACGTTTTTTTGCTCTCTCTCTCTCTCTCTGTGTGTGTGTGTGTACATGCATGTTTTGCTAGAGATTGATCCCAGGGCCTTTCCACTGAGCTATATCCCCAGTTCTTTTGTAAATTTTGAGACAGGGTTTCACTAATTCACTAAGTTGCCTGGTCTAGGCTTAAACTTGCCATTCTCCGGCCTCAGCCTCCCAGCGCTGTGATTCTGATCTCTTTAAAACTAATTTTTCTACTTTACTTCTTATCTTTAATATGAATAGCAAGAACCTCCTTGTATGTTCTTAGATATTTCTTTAGGAGAAGTGAAAGTTTCCAGATAAGCACATTGCGTTTAGTTTATTGTCAGGGAAAACTGATTTCTAGGCTGAGTAACATTGTAGTCCTATAGAGGTACTCTTGATGATTTTATTTAAAAGCAGTTATCAGAGTTGTGCTTTGTTCTAGATGCTAAAGCTCACATAGTTGCAGCTTCATTTATCATTTTATTATTTATGTCATGACGCTTGCTCACAGTACATATATGCATACTCTGTGCACACAAATGCCTCAATAATTTTGTCTGTGTAAAAACCATGAAGCCCTATCTGTGTTGCTTCCATTGACCACTGTGTGCATATGTGTACAAATAAGTGTGAATCACATTTTGTTTCTGAATTACTGATATTGCTCTCCTGTTATCAATACACAGCCTTTGGCTTTTGCACTTTGGATCATTTCCAAAGTTAGTTTTTTTTTTTTTTTTTTTTCAGGGAAAATAAAATTTTGGTTTCCTCAAAGTCTTTATATTTAAATGCAGGGTTACTTTTCTTTGTAGAAACAAAACCCAAACTGAACCTTGATTCAATTTCTATTTAATTAATTTTGTGGGAAGAAAGACATTAAACTGGTGCCTGCACAATAAACATTAAGTGCAAATATAAATGTGAACTAAAGTAAGCAAGGTATTGAATCTGTCTTTGGGCTGAAGAAATTAATCAGATATAAAACTCAAACATCCCAAAGGGCTTACAGTGTGAAGTGAAAAGATTAGCATGGGACAAAGCAAGAGGGCTGAGCTGATAGCTAGCAGGTTCAACGGGGTGCTGCTTGGCTGGGCAACTGTGTAAGCCACCTCAGTTATGTGAGCCAATGAGAGTAGTAGTGCTTTTTGTTTGAAGTAGGCAGCTGGCAGCTAGTTGCAGGCTTGTGCTCCTTCTGTTATTGTAGTGACAGGGAAAGTCAAATTTATTCTTTTTCATTGCTGACATCTATTACCAATGAAGTATCAAGGTTCCGCCTTGAACAACCTGTGTAAGCATCCTCATTCTGGTCATTTTCACCTTCAGGAGATCTCTTGCAGCTTGCTTTTGAAGGCTTTCCAAACTGAACTCTTTTGTCCCATCTCATCCCTGAAAGGATAAGTCCTATCTGTGAGAAGCTAGAGAAAGACCTAGTGGTTCATTTCCTCCTCTGCTCTAGCCTGAGCATCAAACAGGCTTGTTATTTAGCGTTGGTTCCCCCAGCCATCCATCTCTTCCCAGCTCTGTGGACCAAGTGATTAGCTCCTTATTAGCACTTCATCAGAGGCCTGTTTGTGCACAACAGACTCTGGAACAGCAAGACTATTGTAATGCCTCATTCTGTCTTTAAAGTTATCATCTTTCTGGTCAGGAAAGGGGAGGTTTTCCTACAGATATGTCTTCCTTCTAATTTTTCATTCTTGTTTTCTGGCTGTTAAATATACTGTTAAATGTTAGATCACGATTTTTCCTTTTCCCTAGGCCCCTATGATCAAGGGTGTACTAGATCATTATGGACTAAGAGCTTCAGCCAAGTGCTTATCTATTTTTTGGAGTGGCTATCAGATTGATAGGCATATTTGAAGGAGCTTGCAAAGCTTGGGTGTGAGATGTGGCCAGAGACTTTTTCAATTAAATAAAATCTTTATTGTGCTAGCACCAGAAAGGTTTATACTATGAGAACAGAATTGAGCCCAGCATGCTAAGAAAGCTTGAGATAGAAAAAAATCACCCAAGGAGCTGGGAAAGCCAAGCTCATGTTCACCAAATCATTGTGTATTATTAGATGCTTCAACCCTTTCCCTTCAGTGCCTCCAAAAAACACTAATATCCACATTTTCTATTTAAAACAAATTACTCATGTCTGACTCAGTCCCTGATTTTAAAAAGTCATCAAAAATCAACCTTCTAGGGATAGTTTAATAGTAGTTCTTTTCCTAATCCATACCAATATTTTCAATGGTATTTTTATTTTTTTTTTCATTTTTGTTGCTTTAGGAAAAATGAAAGTATCCATTTTTAAATGTTACCTAGAGAAAAATGGCAGATTGAAAGTGGCGAGTAGGGACAGTAGTAGTAGGAGACAGAGGTCTGGAAGAGTGACCTTCAGCAAAGCACTGCCATTTTTGTGTCTTTGCCTCAATCTACAAAAACCAACCAACCAACCAACAAACAAGCAAACACGAAGTCGCACTGTTAAAAACCCCTTTCCAGAGAGGGTTGTTTTGTCCATCAGAAGAGCTCACGGTTGTCAACAAAGAGTGATTTTGGGGGCTGTTCAGAGTCCCTGGAGTAGGTAGAACTGATTCCTTGGATGGGAATGTTGTACACAGTCTTGCAGGGTGTGAAGCTCAGAGCTACTTTTAAATTGCACTGTGTTTGGAGAAGCACTTTCTTTTAATTCATCCTGAAGTCTGGTTCTTAAATGTTATGTCATTAGTGTTTTCTCCTTTGACTTATCACTGAGCATCTAGTGATGGAAAATGCCTTAAAAACATAAGCAGACAGGGGCTAGTTTACTGATTCGGCTCTGCCATTGAAAAGGAACTTCTGGTAGATTTTATTTCCAGGCTTAGAATCATGTTTTTTTTTTTTTTTTTTTAGGGACTTGGCATCTCCTGCTGCACGTCACTTCTTCCCACTCATTACTGCTTTCATGAGGTTCTGTAGCTTTTACTACAATGCTTTGTGACATAATACTGTAAAGTTTCCTCAATAAATTCAGTGGTGAAGCTAAGCTTGCAGTGAGCACTGAAGTGACAGTGATCTAGAAGCATTTTAGGGCCAGTGGTCCCAATGTGGGAAAATAACTGTAAGATGGAAAGAACTGCCCTAGCAAAGAGCAAACACAAGACCACACTTTTAATTCCCCCAAGCACAGCTAAAAGGTGAGTGGGAGTCCCACTGAGGACCTGGTTTGGCTGAGACTGAAACCTTTGACAGTAAATGCTGAGACCAGATCACCAAGGCTATAGCAGTGATGTCATTTAGAGCCCCTGAAATAATCCTGGATGTTTGTGATGCCAGCCACTATTTTAAATAGCTTACAGTGGTGACTACTTGGCAAGGTAAATCTTTCCAATGTTATTTCCTTTCAATTCCAAAGCAATCATCAGATGTGATGTATCTGACAAGATGCAGTGCATTTATTAAAAAAATTCTGACCAATCTAAAGAAAAATCAGAATAAAATTGAGTATACAAAACACTGAGAAATTCATAATGCTTTACTCAAGTTCAGAATACCTCAGCTTCTCTTTTCTCTTCTTACCTTCTACTCAAACCTCATTTTTCCTATATGGGAAAGTAAAACCTTTGTTTTAGATCTCTGTCTGGGTGATTTTTCTCTTACAGTTGTCCAGCAGAAAGAAGACATCCCAGCTCTCTTTGAAATGAAAATCCAAATTGGTTTTTTTTTTTAAAGTTATGGTATGAAGTTGGAGAGGGTAAGCTGGTTCAGGATGATGTTTTGTAATTTATTCTGATAATCTTGAGGAGGTGGGCACCTTCATAGCACTGAAAAAGTCAAAGTTGTCTCACTGTATAACTTCCTAGAGACACGACTGAGTAGTTAGGATCTCAGAGATATCACTTGAGAAGTATCTCACTAAAGACGGAAAATTTGAACTTCTTTGTTACAGGAACAGCTAGAATCTACTTCAGTGCTTGATTTCTTTCCCTATTCTGGAAGTTCAACTTTTTATGGGTAGCCACTGGGATATTTTCTTTCCAAGGCTAGAAAAAATTGATTAAAGCTCATATTTAAAGCGAGGTCTCCCCTACACTCATCAGAATTAAAGGCAACCCAATATGACTAGTGTTATTTTTCTGGTACCTCACCATATCAAGGGATTTTTGATTATGTATATGTGTAGAACACAAGGGTTAGCATGAAAGAACTGTCAAGTTAAAAGGAAACAAAAGCATGTTTAAACAAGAAAATTACCACATTGTATGTGAGAGAAAGCAGTGATGCTGTTCTGTTTAGCAAAGACAGGTGTACTGTTCAAGGAGGGGTGATATCCTTCCTCGAGTTGGTTTTAGTTGTTGGGATTGTGTGTGTGTGTGTGTGTGTGTGTGTCTGTGTGTGTGCATGTGGCTGAGGGTGTAGAAGCAGATAGGAAACAGTTGCTTATGAGTTTAGATTGTCCCTTCATAACAACACAAGCTCTGTTCACTTTCCAGAAATTTGACAGTAAAATTAGAGCTTGAGGAATTCAGAGCTCCCTGTGTCAGTACAAGGTAAAGTTTTATCCAAATATTTCCTTTGAAAACATTCAGTCAATAGCAAAGCAAATTAACTTGACATCTGCAATTAGTATTACACAAAAGAAGGCAGCATCAGTAGGCAGCATCTGCAGACCCTGCTGCCACATGTGTTAGGGGATTCTCTTCTAAGGGCACAGAGACATGGGTGCACATGACAGGATATGCCTGTAAGGCCTGAATGGGGAGTTGGGTGACGTGGGACACTCTGTCATATTTTGACAATGCATTCATTGTGTCCTGCAGAAAAACTAGTATAGCTTTAAGGCTGTTTTTGTTTGAAATGGTATGAAAAAATAGACTTTTGGAACGTTTTGAGGGCTGTCACCTAAGGCCAGCCTCTGGTGAAAGGGTTTTCCGTTTGATCAGCAAAGCTTCTGTCTTTGCCTATCCCAGAGCACAGGTTCTGCAATGACTCTTGAGTATCTTTTTTCAGCACCAGGGACAGCAAACACCCCCTCTCAATTGACCTAGGGCTGACCTACTAACCTGCTCCCATTCCTAAATTCAGGGGCTTGCATCTTTAATTCATTGCCCAATCTACAACAGCTTTTATTTTTTCCCCAACCCTGAGTTAGCTATTTCTATTGTTTTCTTGACCTGATAAATACTAGGGTTTGAACTAACCTACTTAGTTCTTGTGGCTCAGAAGATGGGGAAGATGCTGAGATGTTAGCAGAGAGCATATTTTGAAAAAGCCTTTACAAGATTCCCTTGACTTGTAAAGTTGACTTGTAAACTCTCTAATAGTGAACTCCTTATAGGCAAACACTTTCTGTTTTGAAATTTCTGCATATCCCCCACAACATACAAGTCTCTGCTTCACTTGGTGTGCATATGGAATCAATATTTTACTGTGGTTGATCAGGATCAAAGAACTCAGAAGATGGAGACAGCCCCAGGTAAGCTGCTATGAGGCATTTTGGAGCCTCAAGGGAGGCCACTGCTTTGCCCTTCAGCATCCATAATCTTTTCTATTGGTCAGCAGCTATTTTTGTCTTAAACAATCATAGCAAGAATGGAAATAGGTCCTCAGAAAGTAGGTCTTCAGGCAGAGTAATGTAGTACACTGAGACCACAGGGTAGCAGAAGCACATGCTGCCAACTTTTCTTTGTGACTGGCCAGTTTTCACATTGCAGAGTAACACACAGATGTCACCCTAAGGCAGCACTCTCTTTTCTTGACTAGTTGGTGTCTTCCTCGCCACTCATGTCAGGATGGGTTCCGTGCTTGTAAGGCAAGACAGCCTCTGAAGATTTCATCTTAAACACTGTCTCATGCTGCACAGATATTAGATAAACCCTACTTTGTCTGTCTCTTGGCTATCCAAGGCTCAATGCTCCACAATAACCACTCTCTCACTTCCTTTTTCCTTTTATTGCAAATTGTCATAATTTTAACAGGTAGTGGTGAAGGAACTTAAAGATTTCTTTTAAGGATGGATAAGAAAATAAGCCCATTCTAATATTCACACTTGTCATGCAGGAAGGGTCATGGCATCAGTCTATCTAGATTATTCTTATGAACACTGGGGTGGGTAGGCTTAAAGTTCTTCTATTGGGGCCATACATAATATGGAAGCTTTTTAAATATTTAAATTGAGGAACAATCCTAGTTGAGGAAGGGAATGACCAGCAAAGGCCAGCATCGATAGAAGAGTATTTTTTTTCCTGTAGAGCACAGAAAGTGTTGAAAATTCACTGTTATTGGAACAAGTGACATACTGGCCAGTGCAAAGGTAGCCTGAGACCAGAAACACAGAGAAAGATGTACAGGTAATGTCAATAGAAGCCTCAGGAGAGAATATGCCAGAGGATTAAACCTTATAAAGGTTCTCAGTACTTTTTTCCAGAAAAGTCCTAAAATCTTCAAGGGTACTTGTAGCCCTCTGCCTTTTCAGAGGCGAGCTCAGTGCTACTTCTGGGTTCTTGAGGCAAATGCCCTACAAACACCAAAGTCTTGTATTTTCCACTCTCAGCCAGCACTGGCTGTCTTGAGTGGTATTTTTTCCCTTTCCTAAGTGTAAGGGACTTGTTTTCAGGAGAAGTGTCCTTTAAACATCCAGCTAAAACTGGAGGTAATTTTTTGCATGAATGGCTTTTTACAGCTAGGTCTAAAGCAGAACAAAACTTGTATTAAACTAAGTGCTACTTTACATATCTTATTTCAAGGGAAATGAAGGATTTATTGCCGTGTAAATGATACACACTTATTTGTTTCCTACTGGACATTACATGTCCCTTTATCTTTCAGCTGATATTGTGCAGCAAACTTTCAATATCTGGAAAATCAGCTGGTACCTACTTCAGTGCATTAGTAGGATATTATGTTCTCAGAGGGGAATTTTGCAAATGAAGTTTGGGTGCTGTTGTAACTGATTTCCATCCCCATATCCCTAAGCTTTCTCTACTAAATATCTGTAAAGTGATTCTATCTATCTTGTCTGATCCTGTGTGTTTGTGTGTATTTCCCAGTGTCTGTATAGATACACTGGCTACTTGAAGGGTTACTGGATTATAGCAACTGCTGAGCAGTGGTGCGTTGCACATACAGGCCACACACTGTATGTTTGCACACTTGTTCAGGGCCAATCTAATCCACTCATAAAGAAAAAGAAAGCAATTTGGGTTTAACAATGGGTATTATATTGCCATGTCATCATTAATTAATGAAGACTGTGACAGAAGCTGAGTTGAAGTGTGTTTAAGTAGATCTTATGTCATTTATTTAAGCTCAATTGATTATTCTTGTGTTCTGTTCTACAGTACAAATATTCCTTCATGATACTTGTTTGATTTTTCCCCAGGCCACTATCGTGACTTGTTTCCCATGATTTGAATCCTAAAGTTGTTAATATGGGTGACTGTGGTTTTAGTAAAATTGTTTTAACTAATAGTTCTTTTCTTTGAGATATGTTTTCATCCATTCTTTATTGTATGAAAAATTAATCCTTTGGCTATGCTAACTTTATCTGCATCATGGCAAGTTTGGGGAAATTAGTCTAGTTCAGTGACAAGTGCATTTGCCTAGAGAACAAGATCATTGTCTAAGTAAAACTCTTAGTAAAAGGTGTCTTTTATGCCAAAAAAAAAGATATCAAAACAAAAAATAATGTAACTTGATAGGATGGCCCCTGGGTAGGGGGTGTGTTCTCGCTTGGTATTAGGATGATTTGAAAAGGCAAGTGCCCGCCCTTTCTCTACTGCCCGTCCCACCCTTCCTTCCTCCTCAACCTCAAAAGAAAACAGAAGATTATTTTTTTAAACTGTATTAATAATTTATGTTTAATACAAAAGGATGATTTAATCGTGTCACCAAAGGTCATTTCTCTTATCGTGCATGCCCTCCGCTCGTGACCCCACACCAGCAGCCCGTTCTTCACCCTCACACTTCCATCCCAGGGCAAGCATCCGTCTTCATCAGAAGCCATGGGTGTTGGAGTTCACTGCGGGGGCAGAGATTTAACACCATGACACTAATAAAAACCATTCTCCACTTTCAAATGGTTAATTATTGCAAGAAGGCAAACTCTTTTCTTGGCTTTTGTTTTAAAACATTTTATACATATATATGTATATATGTGTGTGTATGTATGGATATATGTATGTATATGCACATGTACATGTATATATGTATATATCCACCTCTGATATAAATATCATGTGTGAGAATTATAAATATTCCTGGGTCATATGTCTGTCTGTCTCATAGTATCATGTCGTCACTGTTATGTTAACGACTCCATTTATTGATTGATGAAATTGTGTGTAGATCTGTATTCTCCTGACATAGTTTACGTAGGGTCTCTTCTCAAATAAAGTGTAAAACAATAATGTGCTTGGTTAATTTGGATTTATTACATGACAGGGAAGTGTGCCAAATTTAAATGTAGATTGAACTAGGTTTGTATGTGTTCCAGATGTTGGGAAAAATCACAGGATCTAATGTTATCTTGAGAACTGGAACTCTGCTTTGCTGAAGGTAAAGGGGGCTTGTGGGATTTTTAAGATAGTCCATAAATTGAATGTTGGCTTGTGATAAGTGTTTCAAAAAGTACACACATGTATCTGGGGCAGGGTCCAGGAAATGAATCTCATGCCTTCAGCCCTGTTGTCACATACAGTTTTGTAGTCATCCTCAAAGCTAACAATCCTTTAAGAGAGTTCCCAGGGTGGGACGGTATGTTCTCCTGGATATCCTTTTACTCCAAAAGCTTTATAATTCCTTAACATACTTACTTTAAAGCTCATTTCCTCTCTTCTTTTGATTTTCCCTCCCTTTCTGATTCTTTCTTCTTTACTTCATACAATGTATTTTCTTTAATAACATTTGAAGACTTTTTTCCTTAATTTGTTTTAAAACTATTGATAAGATTGGAGAAAAGAGAGTAGGAGAGAGACAAGGAAGGAACAGAAAGTAATTTCACTCTGAAAAGTTCAGCAGAGAGGCAGAGAGTTGGAAGACAGGGTTTCTCTATAGAGCACTGTGCACATTTGGGATGAGATAACTGTTTTGATGGGCAGTTGTCCTCTACATCCTACAGTATTTTGATAAATGTATTTTTTAGTTACATTAGCAATTTTTCCCCTTCCCAGAGTGTGATAATCCAACATATCTCTAAACAGTACCAAATACTAGGTTTTAGGGGAACAGATGCCCTAGTTTAGAACAGTTTAATTTTCATGGCTGACTACACAGTAAGTATCACACAAAGAGGAATCAAAGAACTGTAAGAATCCTATCACTCTTCAGTTCTCTCAGGCCGGCTTCTTGGCTGTACTTCATGGTAAACTTGCTGCTTTTCTTTAAGTATATCTCCCTTCAAAGATCATTCCTGAAAATCAGATTACAACACCATATTTCAATTTCTGAGAGCAACAGAAATGCCTTCTTCATCTCCATAGATCAAAATGACTTTGTTCTTAGAATATCTGTCTGCACCATTTTTTGAAAGCTATGTGATTACTGTACATATAACAATGTACTAATCAAGTATATATCTGAGTGGGAAGAAAACCAAATATCATTTGCAAAGATTATGTCCTTGTGAAAGGCACTGACATACCCAAGGGGTAAACATTTTTGTTTTTGAGTTGTCCTTTAATGCTTTTCACCTTGTTCTTATCACTTCATCATGTAAATCACAAGACACAAATAGAGCTCTCATTGACCGATGACAGGTCACTGGGGCACAACTACTGTTGATGGGTAAGTAGAACTTGAGAAAGTTTGCCCAGGCAAAAGTGCTGTTCTCTGAATAGTGATAAGTACACAGTGCACATTGAATGGACATTTGTGAAAGTGCCCATTGGATAACTCACTCTCAAATGGCTGGGTTGTTCATAGAGCCAAGTGCTACTATTTAGTTGTACCTTGAATCCCATGCCTGGAAACACTCACATCCTCAAAAGGAGTATCTCTTCTCTTCAGCATTTGGCCGCTTTCGCAAGAGTGTCTGCTTGTGATAGCATCTAAAACAGAGCTGGGTTCCTTGCAAGAAAAAACAGGTGCTTTTCAAAGTCAGAACTTGAGGGCCCTCTGCAGGCCTGGAAGGGCTGGCCCTTTCCCTACTTGTATAGTGCTGCTATGCAATGGAACTGCAGTGAGAAGCTGCATACTGGGTACTCTCAACTCAGTCTTCCCCGGAAATCCTTTCTGCTCCACACAAAGACCAAGGGCACTAGGAGGGATTGCACGTCCACTCTAAGATGCCATCTTGCCCCCGGGACTTGGTATTTGTCATTTATTTCAAAATCATAATCCAGAGACTAAGAACTAACTCTGGGAGGTCCTTGATGGATAATTTTATTTAATGGTTGTTTTTAGTCATGTTTCTCAAATAATAGAAACATAGCCTCTCAGATGAAAGTGTCTTTCCGTGCTGGAAGCTATGGTTGATAAAATTATTTTATTACGATAATGTGACTCAAAATATCAAATTACTCTGGTGACACAAAGAAGCAGTGATCTAATGTAGATAATTTAGGAATTACAAGTGCCCGCCCTTAAGACTAAACCTCATATCTCATCTTAGGATATGAGAGCTCTAGGAAGATACTCATGAGATCATGGAAACAGGATAGAGACATAAATTGATCTGAAAGTTGATGTCCAGCATGGGGTTCATTTTTGGTGTGAAGCTTGAACAGGTACAGACATGAGTTCCTGGAAACAACCCCCTAGTCCTCTCAGGACATGTTCCCTTAGTATATCAGGCACAGTGGAGCCCTTTCCCCTGGGCCACATCTTGGTCTTTGTTCTTATTGGTACGCTCAAGGTTACTAGGCTGTTTCCCAGGGAGAAGTTCTATTTTAGCCTTCCCCACCCCTAGTGTTCTGAATTATTCAAATCACCAGTGTGTAGTACACAGCAGAGAGTCTAATTATTGCCCTGCTTGCCATTTCTATTGAGCTGCAAGAGCCAGGGAATGACTTTAAAGCAGTTAAGTGGGAAGAGGTAGTATCTTTGCAAAAACTGTATAGGAGATTCAATCACACTAGGGAAAGCTGGGTGAGGAGAGTCGGCAGCCCTGGGCCAACTTCTGACCATGTATTCTTGCCATGCCACAGAACTCAAGAGATAGCACAGCCTTTGGACTAGCTCATCTGGTCTCTGGGATGGTATTATTCATAGCCCTTTGCTCCTCAGAATTTTGCAAATGTTCACACATCCCTGTTATTCAAGCTCAAGTAGTCGTGCCTGACAAACACTAGGATACAAAGGCAGGGTCCTCAGAAGGGGGAAGGTGTCAGGACACGAGTATCCATACTTAAATTGAGCCAACTCTTGTTTGCCAAGCTTTCTGCTATGTACTCTGTACGCATGAATCCTCTTCTAATGAGGTCAGGTACTAACAATACTCCCATTGTATTGATATGCTAATGAATTATGCTTCATTTGGTTTCTTGCTAAGTTTTACTCAGTAAATTGAGATAGAGCCATGATCTAAACCCAGAAGTTGGGCTTAACATACATGGTCTTAATCATCACTCTCTATGTCCCACTCAAGATCACAGGGTAAGAGTTAGCCTAAAAACTGGTTTCATTCATCTCAAACTGCATTTCCTAATACAATTCAGAAGATATTTCTCTTTTGGAGTAATCATTCATTCATTCATGGAATTAATTAAGGAGCACTATTAGGATGGATATAGAACACTGTGCTAGAGATTGGAGATGTCAAGTGTTTTAAGAGCCCTCCTCTCCACTCCATCCCCTCCCTGTTCCATGCTCTGTAACAAATGGTGACAGGAGGTTATGTTGAGGGAGGGAAAACAGGAGACAATTTTGTTCATAATAGAGAAGATGACTGCTCCCAAGCAAAACCAACTTCTCACTCACTGGGCCTTGAACTAGTTATGATAAATGCTAAGGTTTTGACACACACCTTTTCAGAATTCACTAGGAGTCTTGGCTCTTTCCTGAATTTCACTCCTGGTAGGAAGCCAGCACACACCTCCTAAGCCCTTCTGCATCCCTTAACTTAGCAAAAGCAAAGCAATGTCTCAACCCTGGCCTGATACCTTTAAGCTATTATTCTACAGGCACATTGGACCTGCTCATTCCACATCTCTGTGAGATACCAGAAGGCCCCATCTTCTGCTACATAATGGAAAGTTCCACTTACAGAGTTATTCACAATGGGGCTGATCATAAATATGATTTATGGAGTTATTTCATTTACTGCCTCTGAGCTGCCAGGAGTTTGACTGACAATTCCTGTTTACTTATTTCTCACTATATAATATCTGACTTTATGTTATAAATTCTTCTGATTGGAATTTTGTGGCATGTGCCCTGGTATTTACTGATGGCATGCTCTTCAGGAAATCTCTCATTTGGGATAAACTGAGGCCTGAGCCCTTGGTTTTATCTGTGAGGGTAAAGATAGAGCCCTGACACCTCTATACTAGAAGGACTTTACTGTTATCTTTTGGGCTTCATGTTTATATGTTAGAAATGTAAACACCTACAAGAGGTATTGATTGTGATTCAAAACAAGTGGAAATAAGTAGCAAAGTCTAACTCAGAGTCAAAATGGTATTTCTCCACATAAAAGAAGCAGGAAGGCAGTGAATGCCGAGCCTGCTCCTACCTAGGTGATGGCTGTTGTGTATTTCTCCTTTTTCCTTTTCTAGTCCACATGTTGAACCAAATGACCACTTGTGTTCAATCACTGAGTAGGGCTTAGGTTTACACAAAGAGCAGAGAGGTGGAATCACCAATCTTTAGGTGATGCTATCACCATGTTTAAGCTTCCATCATAGGAGGATAATCAGAGGAGCAAGGGTGAGAGTGTTATTCTGATGCATTCAAAAGTGTTTTATGGTACATCATGGAGGTCAAAGATTGGTCAAAAGACACCAGGACAGTTATGATAGTGTTCATTCTCACTCTACCAATGTGCAATCTTGCATCCAGCAATGACTGATCAGGAAATCTTTCTAAGAGAAATGGTTATTGTGTTTGGGTTCATGGCTGAGTGTCTCTTACAGGAATTTTATGTTTTTCTTGAGACAAGTTCACTTTCCATCATGGTGCTTGTGTTATTTCCCAGTACCATTAACCACGGGTAAGACACTTCTCAGTTTTAATCTCAGTCAACTTGATGTGTCCAACCTCTCGCCACCCAGTGGCACAGAGCTGATGAGGCCAGACCCTGAATTTCCCTGCTCTCAATCCCCATCTGGGTTCCTGAAGAAAAAAACAAAATTTACAAAGCACATTTTGTGCACCAACAGGCACCACAATAAACCTTCACTGAGTCGTGGTCACCACCCACTGTGAATTACAGATCTTTACTTTTTTAGATGAGAAAGCTTAACCTTGGAGAGGAGGTCTCATTACTTTTCTTTCCAAAGGCCACAAACAAGTATGAGATGGACAAAATTCAAGCCTATGGCAGTCTTACTCCAAAGCAAAATTTGTTTCTAGTTGGTGCCCCTTGTGAGGAGTGGTTAAAGAGAAGCTTATTTATTTCTTTAGCACCACTTTGTTTGCCAAACAACTGCAAAAGAAAATAGCTCTTTTTCTCTTGATGCCTTCATTGAGACCTTGATCAGGTGATTTAATTTCTCTGAAACTCATTTTTCTCACATGCAAGAGGCACACAGTTACAACAATAAACTATTGATATAATGTACAGTCATGAGAAGATATGTCCAAAGTATTTTGTGCAGGGTCTTGAAATTAATAAGCCTGGATAAATGGTAAGAATAATTTATTACCACCACCATCATCATCACAAGCACTATTACTATCCCCTCTCCTTCTTCTCTTCCTCCTCCTCATCTTGTTATCATGATCATCTTCCTCATCTCCTTGAGAGTAGTTTCCACGGTCCACTCCTCTTCCTAAGAATGAAGCACCTCTCTCTTAGGCTTGGGTACCCTCTGGAAGGCTTTCTCTGAGAGGAGGCAGGCAAGCAGGCCAAAGACAGCATGGATATGGCACTGCTGATTTGTGTCTCACAAGGCCAAACTCTTTTGAGATTCATTAAATCAAACAATAAATGAAAACACAACTTCCATATATTTCCAACCATTGACCAAATTTAATCCCTTTCTCTTCAGTTTTTTCCAGTGTGCTCACAGCCATTTGTCTCTGACTGTCACACAAGGAGGTCACTGGCAGTCACTAATAGATCCAGGAATAATAACAGCTCCAAGAGCTTCAAAACCAGAATATATTCTATAAAATTAAAAATTCATCTGAGTGATGGATAGAGACAGAGAAGGATGGAAGCTACTATTTTAGGTTCATCTGTTGGGTGCTTATATTAACTATATTACTCTCCTTCTACAAGTGAGGACACAGTCTCACTGAGATGAATTAATTTGCCTAATGCCTCCCAGCTAGTAAATGGCAGAGATGGAATATACATGTATGTCCATGCTGTTTTTATAATATTTTGCAGCTTTTAGAAACTTAAAAGGACTTATAGACACATATACGGTTGCACATCATGTATGAGATAGGTTCTTGTAAGGTTGCTCTGTGGAGATGAATCTGGGGTGGTTTGACGAACCTGAAATGCAAGGCACCCCAAGTCAGGGCTAGCATTTCCCTCATGTGATATGTTTAAGGGTCAGAGACTGAAGCTCTACAGAAAGCCCTGAGTTGTCAATATTACTGTGTGTTATATTGAGTTTACTTTCATAAGACAGAAACATGACAATTTAGTCCTCTGTCTTTTTGTCTAAATGGAGAGCAGGCATACAACCCGGAAAATATTTCAACTATAGCTATTGTTTATCAGTAAGACAGAGCAAAGCATGCAGGCATTCATTTTAGAACATCAAGGTCAGAATTATTATTAGGGTTCCTCTGATCCAAAGCAGAAGTCAGGTCTTCTAGCCATGGTGCTGGAGCTTGAGACCCTGAGTTTGGAGGATGTGTGAAACAGGCGACATTTAGGTAAAAAGAAGCAGCAAAATCCATGCTTGCAATTAATAAAAAAGGAAAATATTGCAACTGTTACTATAAAGGATCAAGGGTTCATTTAGAAAGGAAAAAAGAAGGGAGAGGAGGAGGAGGAAGAGGAGTAAGAAGAAGAGGAAGAAGAAAGTAAAGTAATGCAACAACAAACAAAAACTGTTGAAAAAGTAGGAGTCAGCAAAAGACGATGCTGCTTCGAAAGTGAAATTAACATTGTCTGCAATAATTTAAGATTAAAATGGTTGCATTAATTGCTTACACTTACACATCTGTTCAAGAAGTTGTACTTGTACAATTCAGAAGAATACTGATATAAAAGGAAGAGTATATTTTTGCTTATCATTAACATTAAAGCTGCACCATCTAATATGTGGTGTGGACAGGTGTTATCATGCTGATTTTAAAGACAAAATCACTAATGCTCAGAAAGGGTAAAGGAATTGCCCAAATTCAGCAAGGATTTCTCAACACTGGTAGTATTGATATTGTAGACTAGATAATTACTTGCTGTGGGGAGTTGTCCTGTGAGTATGTGACCTGGTACCATATTGTCATTTTTTGTAGAAAGAGGTCACAGCAATCTTGACTTCAACCCATGAACTACTAGTAGCACTCCCCATAATGATAACAAACATGTTTTTGGCTATGTCAGCATTGGCCCCTCTCAAGAACTGCTGTCACAAGGGATGGAGCTGGTTTCCACTAGGTCGACATGCCTTCCACACCTGACACCATTATGCTCCTCATAAAGCAAATCAACCAAAAGTTAGTTTAAGCCAAGAGTTATACAATGAGAGATGATTTCTGCATAAAAATTTTGGGATCAAACACAGACATGAAACACCCCCTACAAAGAGAATCTAAAACCTCACGATAAGATCTTCAAAAAGTGGTAGCTATAACCATAAACACTCGGTGGAGTAGCTATGGCTTCATTCCTCCTCTCTGTTCCTTGAAGTGATGCTAGAGAACGCATGTCCACGGAACACACGGGGAGGCAGGGGAGCACCCTGAGGAGCCGAGAACAAGCCAAGGGCAAATCCTTGAGTGTAAAAGGATCTGCTTGCCCTGTGAGGCTCTCATTAAAGACAAAAAGATCTCTTAGGTTTCCCTTGGTCCCACGGCTCCAGTCTGTCTGGGGACAGATCCAAGAACATTTTCAGCAAGTCCGGCTCATGGCTGGGAAGTCAGCCATAAAGTCCATCAAGGAACATTTGCACCCAGCAAAGTTCACAACTCCCATTCCCTCTGGGCAGAGCCTTCTCTCCTCAGATTTCTGACTTCAGAAAAATTGGTGGCGCATATACCCAACCCATGAACTCCTGCAGAGAGGAAAAGCTTCAGTTAAACTGGCCGAAATGTCAAAAAGATTTTACTCTCTGGATGAGAATCAATAGATGACCTGGAGCCAGCTGTCCATGTTAAGAAAGAGCTGGCAAAATGATGCCATTATGATTATATTTGTCTTACCTTGGTTTATGTTACTATAACCAAATGTCACAGACTAATTCATATATAATGAAGAGTTTATCCCAATCATAATTCTGGAGGTTGGGAAATTCTAGATAAGGTAGCTGCACCTGGTGAGGTCCTTCTAGTTGGTGGCTGCTCTGCAGAGTCCCAAAGAGGTGGAAGACGTCTTATATTGAGGCAACAGCGAGCTTGCTAAAGTGGATCTCTTCTCCTCTTCTTTTAAAGCCACTAATGCAACCATAGGGTCCTATTTTATATTATAATAAGTTTAATATAAAATAATACCAATATTATAAAATAAAATGAAATTAATAATGGGATGAATAATGGATATATTTATAGACAAAATGAACAGACTTCAAAAGACAGCCAAATCTAAAAGAGAAAAAAAGAGAGAAGAATATTTTCCAAGAGGACCTGGACTTCTACAACATATAGCACAGTGGTGGCAAACCTACGACATGTGTGATATTTATTTTTCTTTTAAGACAAAAGATTTTTTTAAGACTAAAACCTCAGTATTCAGCTTTAATTTCAATGTTGGCACTTTGTGATAAGTAAGTGGATTTTGTGTTTGGGCCACTGGTATAGGACTTATTATTATGAATAATAACAGGAATTTAGTCAAATGAACTTTCTAATCAGATGCTAAACATTAGATTAAAAGAGATAAAAAGTGAGCCCAGGGATTAGGGAGGTAATTTGTGACCAGAAAAAGTATCCTTTCAAGGCAAATAAATAACAGTGAAAAATTTAAGTGGCAAAGTTGAAAATAAAATTACTAACACAGAGGAAGAACTGAGGAAATTACCTTGTACAAGAAAAGGAATGTTGTTTAACAGAAGTAGGAGAATAAATATAGAAATCAAAGTTAACTCATATATTTTAAGGACAGAATGCAACAAATGGAATAGAAGTGCCATTAGAAGATGTAGTAAAAGAAAATTATCTTCTCACTTAGGAAGAAATGAGTTTATGTGTTGAAAGATTAAACTCTTTCAGGACAACACAAAGATATTTTTCCCTATGTTACTAAATTGCATACTTAAAGAATTTTGATGCAGCTAGGAATGAGATTTTGTCAGGAATGAGATTTTATCTCTCTATGCATCCACTACTCACTTATGATCCGACATCTATTTATTCTGACTCAGGAAGAATAGAATAATTATGGATTTATAGTTTTAACAGTTAAACTTGATATTCAGTATAAAAGTTTTCTGAATCTGTCTGAAGTTTCCTCATCTGTGAAAAGGGAACAATCACACCTGCCCATCAGGGTTGCTTTGAGTTTATGATGTTATGCCTGGAACAGTGATAGAATTTGATGGTCTCTTAACAAAAATAAAATTCCTTTTTCATTGCTTCTAGTCATCCTTTCTCATCCTCCCATCCACCCATCCATCCATCCATGCATCCATCCATCCATCCATCCATCCATCCATCCATCCAAGAAACTTTTACTGGAAAGATGTTTTCTAGCTGCTTCTGACCCTTTAGTGTGAAAAAGTAAAGCTCCAGCCCCCTTGTCAGACAGAGAGTAGCCGGAGCAGGTTGGGAGAGGGAGGTAGCAGAGCTGCGGGTTACAAGATTGAGTTGCTCCTGCAAGGAAACCCAGCTAGTCATTCATTAACTCTTCATTTTATAGAAAGTTTATGACTGGTCCCATGTTGTTGGTTGGCCTGTCAGAATGACGGGATGGCTCAGGGGTCTTAGGAGCCAGCTGAAAGATGCCACATTAATTTTGCCTCCTCGGGCCTCTTCTGACTCTGTTCTAACTCCGATCCTTTAAGTGCTCTGGCTCTTTATCATGGCTTTGAAATCAAAAGAGACACATTGGAATGCAATTAGTTACACAGTTGCCACAGCAACAGAAGCATAAACTTAGATGATTTATACTCACAGACAACACTTTAGAAAAGAATAAATTTAATCCAACAGCTGGGAATGAAATGGATGGTACACCAAAAAAATTATATTCTTCTCTTCCAGATGAGAGGCCCTAAGGTCTTACCATGATGTGGGTGAAGGTGGAGGTGGAGCGGGGTGTCATCCAGTGAGTCGCTGAGGCTCACACTAAAGGTCAGGGATCATACTGTGTTCCCGCAGAACTCTCAGCCCTGCTCTGAGCTGCTAGGACACTGGGCCAGCAGCCCCAGGAATAAAGGTGCACATTATCCCACGAACCTTAGCTGTCTTCCCATCAGGGAGGCTTCTGTTTGACTAAAGCTGCTCTCAGGCTTATGTACATCCACAGCCACAAACCCTGAGATTGGGTGCATATTAAAGTGACATCCTTTACAGAGACACAGACTGCATGTGGAGTGGCGAGACTATGCTTAAAAACAAAGTAAAACCTTCAAATCAAGTATTTTGCAAAAAATTCTGCCTTAACCTAGCACTCTCCTATTATGGATTATGGGGTTAACGGAATGCTTTGATTCTATTAGACTAAGGTCACTTTTTAGGTAGCTAAATCATTACCTAGACTGCATCAGGAGTTATGGTACTTTATTTCTGCTGTGGAAGAGTTTCTTTATATGCAATATGTGTAAAAATAAGCCATAGCAGCTAATGCCTTGAAATAAGTACCTCTCATTTCCCATTTATTTTCCATATTTTGACTCTTTGCAATTATCAAGAACAGAAATTTCTCTTATGTATGCAAGCAGCCAGGCAGGACGCACATGCCTGTGGTCCCAGAGCTCTGGAAGGCTGTAAGGCAAGAGGGTCTCAAGTTTTAACCCACTGAATGAGTCATTTTGCATGCTTTTTTGGCAACCATTGAATTAGAGGCATCTTTGTTATTTTGAAAAGAATTGTTTCAAATTGTAGCCATGAAGAAAATTTGCTTTACTTCAACTTTCAACATAAGATCCTGAGGATCAAAGTGGGAGATTATCAGGTGATTTGGACGATGTACCAGCAGACTGAAGCAGAAGCAGTGTGGGAGAACAGACTTCTACCTGTGATGCTCTCTGACCTCCCAGGCACCTGGGAGAAGGAGGAGAAGGTGACATGGGAAGAACTTGTTGGGAGTCTGGCTTTTGGGACCATTTGGACACAAAGTCAACGCCAGTTCCATTCTCCTGTCTGTGGAGCTATTCTTCATCAGGTCACTGTCACTTGAGAGTTCTTCATCCACAGTGACTCCTGGTCACCTCTGCATGGTCCAGAGGCTGGAGACGAGCCCTGTTCCCAGGGCAACTTTGTCCATTCAAACTGCCACACCTGGACAAATCCACCTGCAAATGCCCAGGCTACATGAAATCACCTCCAACACACAGCCCAATGTAGCAATTAGTGCAACGGCATCTCTGTTGCTCACAACCCGAGAAGGGGTAAGCAAGGGTAGGCTCAGTGCCATCCCCGGTGCCACTGCACAGACACGAAACTGCATGTCACATGCTATCGTAACTCACTAATCCACAAAAAAGATGCGGTATTTTCATATTATGGAATATTACTCAGTTATACAGAAGGATAATCTGGAGGCTTTTATAGGTAAATGAAGGAAATTTGAGACCATACTCATAAGTGAAATAAATCAAAGTCACATTTGAAAATATCGTATTGGCTCCCTAGTGTAAAAAAGAAAAAACCTGGAAGAGTAATAAGATCCAAAATGTGCAGCAGGTATTGTGACAATGAAAGGGAAAGAAAGTGCTCAAAAGGAAAGAATAACTGTAATGGAGGAAAGGAAAAAAGGAAGAAGGGAAGAGATTATATGTATATAGATAGACATATATATGTATATGTGTATATGTATGTATATATATATATATATATAACATATGCAAGATAGATATATATGCAGGATAGATAGCTGTACTACTAACTCTGTTAGTTCATCCAAAAGAACAGTTCATTTGCTTTCATTGTTTGATATTTTTTCTGTGCCTAAATCTTGTAACTTGAACAACTACTTCTAAATCAACAATACACAATGTATTAATTAGTGTTAACTTCCTATTTTTGAAATTCTGTACCATTTCTATCCTTTTTTCTTTTTTCCTTTTTTAAAATTAAAAAAAAAACTCACTAATCCAGTCTACTAATCGGGCATTGTTGATTTTTCTATACTGTAATGACCCTAAAGTTATTTTTCTGTGTAAAAACTTTCTTTTTCAGCAATGAACATTTATGCTATAAATCAACTCAAACTCCAAACAGAAATCTTACCGTGCTACTTATGAGGTGTGAAAACGATATATGGTCAGTGTTTAAAGTAAAAATAAAATGTTGCAGTAAAAGGAACATTTTCCTTAATCCCCCTTAAAATACTCCTCTCTCCAAATTTCAGACCCACTTATCCCATCACAGTTGGGTTTTCTGAAGTAGTTCTGGCGTCCTCTTTCGTGTCTGCACAAAGTGTGGCTAATAAAAGCTCCGGGGAGCGCCGGGGAGTGCCGCTCTGTGGAAAGCCAGGGTCTCACAAACATCGCCGTGTGGCCTCACCCGTCCTGTTCACCGGATTGGGGGCCATGTGACTTCCGGCTGTTCTCCAGACTCAAAACCGGACCATGGCAGGTCAACACCTGGTTCAAAGCAGCAAGGAAGTCACAACAGCTCAGCTCAGACACTCACACAGAGCTGCTTCAAAAGTGGCTGGCATGATGGGATTAGTGTATCCAGTGGGAGCTACGGTATTTTGAGGAATATTAATGTCATTGCATCTTTACCGTAATGCAATCTTAAAATTTAAACAATGATCACAGTTTTCAGTCACACCTCACATGTACAATGTAGTGCTTCATATGTATGATTCTTTGTCCCTTTCAAAATAATGTATTTGGAAAAAACAAGAAGGTAGTGATTTATCGATATTCTATTATCTAAGACTTTTCCTATTTCAAAGTTCCCCCAGTTATTCATGGACGTGGAGGTTGGGAAAACAGTTTGAATCCCTGCTCTACTACTTTCTAACTCTAGAGTTTCAGACCAACCATTGAAACCTTGAGAGTTTTATTTTTCCCATCTGCGAATTGAGAACAATAATATCACTCTTGCTGAACACTATAAAGTATTTGTAATAAAAAGGATCTCTCGTCAGCACAGCGCACAGCGGCCACTCAGAAGTGGAGCTGTTCTTATTACAGTAATTAATGCGAATGAACGAAACTTCTCCTGTGCACCTGTCCTTCCACTCATGTGAATCTGTTTTTAAGAGTTCAAACAGAATGCATGCACACTCTGTATATCTGAATGAATAAGTGATGAGCTGGGTTTTAGAAGGGCAAATAGTTTTTGCCGCGGTCCATTCACTGGGAGCGGGCTTTTCCAGGCCTGGAGGAGAAACCTCAGTGAGAACAGAAGTCTCAGAATTGAGAGCAGCCAGTGGCTGTCTGGAATTCTCCCCTCTGCTGCGGGGCCATGTCTCACCAACCGACAAGAAAGAAAAACATGGGTTGCAATTCTACTTTGGGTATTTTTTTTGTGGTAAAATCCACATAACATTTGTCACTTAGACATTTCAAAGTATACAATTCCAGAACATGAAATACATTAGTAGTGATGAGTAAACTCACTATTAACTGAAACAGAGACCCTGCACCCATTGGAAATCATTCTCTGTTCCCACCCCTCGCTCGGCTATCCCAGTCTACCTCTCTCCATAGATTTCCATCTCCTTGCACTAACAGAATCACCTGAAATGTGTTGCTGTGGGAATGACTTCATTTGCTTTGCTTCCAAGGTTCTTCCGTTTGGTTTGTGCAACAGGTGTGAGCGCTCACTCCTTTCTATGGCTGGTCATATTCCCCCGTATGGATGCACCTGCCTTTTTCCTGTATCTAGTTTTGTTTTTGTCTTTTTGAGACAGGGTCTCTCTATGCAGTTCAGGCTTCTTCGGTGTCTGTGTTGCTTGGTGAAGCTTCCCGAAACTCTCAGGGTCAGGGACAGAGATCTGCCTCTTTCTCTGGACTGAGGCTGGCTTCCTTCACTGGGACGGAGGGCTGCCTGCTGCTTCACACACTAAGCTTTCTTGGCACCAAGCACTGTGAGTCAGCAAGGAGGCCATGGTCCCTGGCCACGTGCAATGCAGCATACTGTCCACTCTGTCACATCCCCTCACCACCCACAGTATCCCTCCACCCGGGAGGACCGAGCTGGAGAGCCCAAGAAGCAGGACACTTCCAGGCTGCAGGGACCTTGGCTGATGCATGCACTGGCTGTGCTGTGCAGCTCAGAGTTCCTTCCATGCCCGCCACCTACTTCCATGCTGCTTGTGGACCTCTCTGCTCTGGTCTGTTGAGCTGCCACTGGCCAACTGGGCTGCAGGCCACCGGGCTGTCTCTAGTGCCTCCTACTGCCATTTCCTCTAGCCCACTGTTCTTTATGGCTGTGTGCATCCCTGCCGACACAGAGGACTTCTTTTCCTCCACTTCCAATACTTGGTATCTCATTTTTTTGAGAACACACATATTAACAGGCATAAGGTATTATCTCATCGTGATTTTAATTTGTATTTCCATGGTGATAGTGATGTTGATTGCTTCTCATCTACCTACTGGCTACTTAAATGTCTTTGAGGAAATGTTTATTCAGGTCCTAGGCTCCTTTTTTTCTTTTTTTATTCCTAGGATTAAATCCAGAACCTCACACTTTCTAGGCAAATGCTGTGCTGCTGAGCCACAACCTCAGTTCAATTTTTAATAAGAGCTTTTGTTACATTGAGTTGAGTAAAGTTCTCATATATTTGGAATATTAACCGCTTCTCAGATACGGAGCTTGCAAATTTTTCTTCCAGTTCATAGGCTGCCTTTGCATTTTTTAACTGTTTCCTTTGCTGTGTAGAAGATTTTCTGTTTAATATTGTCCATTTATTTTTGTTTTTGTACTCTGTGCTTTTGGTGTCTGATCCAAAAATATAGCTGAGACCAATGTCAAGGAGCTCTGCTCTGTGTTTTCTTTCAGGAGTCTTATGGCTTGGGGATTTGGTTGTGGGGACATTTGAAGTGGGAGAAGGTGCTGAGGTATTTCTGGCTTTTGGCTGTGATGTTATGTTCCATACTCACGGGTCTGATCTCCTCAAGGGAGAGCCCTTCCACTGGCCAAGTCCCTGCGTATCACCTCGACAACATCCGATGAGCTCACTTAGCTGCTCTGGGTATCCGGAGCACCATGTGCTAATGGATGTTTAGCATTTAGCCAGAGGCAAATCTTAAAATGATATATTGCTTTCCTTTCTCTTGGTCAAGACAGCAACTGTCTTGTTTTTATGGCCTTCCTGAACTGTCCAGGTCAGAGCTACACAGGAAGAAGTGCTCAGTAAATTTGGTTAACTGAGGTGAATCTGCAGACCTCACTAGCTCGAACACCACTCCGCTATCAGAACGGACCAGAAAGATCTCTGTCTTCTCTCCCCGAAGTTCAGGACAGGGCTAGCTATGGAAGAACAATACACCCAGTGATGCCCTAACCTCTTAGGATATGCACCCCAGGGAGTAAACCTGACGAGGCAATTGCCTTGGAAGTCAGGGAGTGTGAGAGAGCGGCAGGAGGATCTGACAGCTCCAGGAGGATCCAAGTTCTCCCAGGAGGCAGAGCTAATGAGGCCCTTTGGCACTGGGCTGGTGACTTGGCTAGCTTTCCAGGGGCTGGATTTGCTGAGTCTTGTGTGAGGAATTGGTGCTCTGTAGGATGGTAAGGTGGGGGAGTGCACATGGGTGGGCAGCCCAGTGCTCCATGGGTCAGGAGTGACAGCTACACCCAAGGTCCTCTGACTGTTTCCTGTGTGGGCATTCTCAGCAGGCATCAGTGAGGCTGCCTTGTTTTTGCTTTAAAAAAAGCCACAGACAGAAATTTTGATAATTTCCTGGCAAATAGAACAAGCCCACAGATCCTTATCTGCAATTTCAAAATTCAAAGGACCCAGAAAATGGAAACTTTTCAAAATTTAATTGGCAGCGAAACCTGACCTGATCTGAATTCATTTGGCTGAAGAACCTGGCCCTGTCTGTCATGAGGTTATATGTTTAGAATGAATACTCGTGTTTCATTGGAGGATCATTTACCTGTTTGATTATGGGTGCTGCCCCAGAATCTGCTGACAGTGTTGAGCTCTCAGTCTATGCAGGCCTATTCCTTTCCTAGAGTCTGGAAAGTTCTGCATCTTGAAGCCAAGTTGACCCCAAGGTGACACTCCCGGAGGACTGATGCCTTCCTGAATTCCCCATTTCCACATCATAATGGAGGAGGTGTGTTCTTGTAGCAGTCTGCTTAGCAATGCCTTCTGGTCGCAAGGACTAGAGGCTGTTCGAGTGACTTCAGAGAGGGGGACTTGTCAGAGTGCCTGGTAATGGGAACCAAATGAAGAGCTGAGGAATCAGCAGAGAAGGGCAGATCCCAAGTCTCTTTCTCTTTGTGGGTGTGCGTCTCTCCCTCTCTCCTATGTTTTCCATTTCCTTTTTCACTGGACTGCTGCCCAGCACCTCGTCTCTTCCCTCCCCTGCCATTCTCTCTTTTTCCTTCCTCTTCTCCCTTCCTTGCTGCACCTCTCTTCCTCTCTGGGCATCTGTTCTTTTCTTCCCCCAGTCTTCTCTGGTTACTCATCACTGTGGTTTCTCATGAATTTGGCTCATCTGTACCCGAGCGTTCCCCTTACTTCATTTCATTGTGCTTGCTTTCCCTGTACACTTCAACTCGCTGTGTGGCCTAATTGGAGAAACAAAATCCTAATTGTTTTAGCTTGTTTTTTTTCCTGCCACACGCATGGAAGATCCACCCCTGTTACTTGCTCTTCCTGGTATTCTCAGCTATGTGAGGATAAGTATCACGCCGTATTATGCCTGAACCTTGAATAGACACTGGCTTTTCACTTAGTAACATCTATGGTTTGGTAAGTTCCAAAAGCTCACCACAGCTGCTCAACATTACTGAGGGAGTCCAAATAGGATCAGAAGCAAGGCATCTTTCAGTAAGCACTTGCATCTCTATTGTATCCTTTCCTTTTGGCGAAACTCCAGCTGATGTATAAGATGCTCAAACTTCTACCTTTCCTAAGATTACAGAGCTTCATTATTTGGGTAGAGTCAACACTCACAAGACTCATCATTGCAGATACTTCCGACCTGGGCAGACCCTTGTCATTCCCATTCAACTCTACTGTTCTACCACTCTCCATGGAAAACAGATCAGAGCACACCCAGAACTGTTTCTTTTATATGGTGTTTAATATGCTTTGTTGATGACATTTGGAAGGACACATCAAAGAAAGTGAAAAGTCAGTGGATGATGATGTCTCTGAGCCCATATTTATCATATTCCTGCAACTCTCAAAAATCCAGTTAGTTAAAGTGATAGTAGTGATTTTGCTGATGGCATGAACATCACGGGGGTCCTTCAGCAGCACACATAGGAAGAGGTGTTCCTCTGTATCTATGCATAAGGCCAATACCAAGAAAGAAAGTACAGTTACTAGGACGACAGGATGCCTGATTCTGGAGAGCCGCTTGCCTGCTAGCTCCCCAGGAGGTGGCAGACCTGGGAGACAGTGGGCCAGGCAGGCCTGGGGTAGAGCAAGGTCAGAAGGCAGAAAGTGAGTCGGGCAGCTGGACCGTCAGAAAGGGCCTGAAAGAGAATCCTAGGTGGAGAGAAGAAGGCTCTGTGTCAGCAGGCGCTGTTTAAATAGATTTCCTTGCTGGCAGGGTGCTAATGAGGTGCTAACACAAGGGAGGGAGGCAGGCGGGCTTTGTCTGAGAAAGGCTTCAAAGGCACAAATTGGAGACTGAGAAGCAGCCCTCCCACCAGCCCTAAGTCTCTCAAGAAAGGTGCCTTTAGGAAAGCCAAAGAAGACAGCTTGGGTGCTCTGAGAAGAGGGTGTCTCTCTCACAATTTTAAATAATCTTCCTCATTCCTTAGAGGGCAAAGGGCTAATTACGGTATTCTGGACTGCACCTCATCTGAAATCTGCTGCTCCAAGAATCTGCAGAGAGGGGCCGATCATTATCCCTCATCTGGAAGCCTCCGTTAGAGAGGTAGACCCTGGGCCTACTCCCTCTGAAAGGACGTGTCTTGGGCTCCCTGTTGTTCCTTCTCAGGGAAGCTGCAAAAGACGTATGCTTCCACAGCTTATTTAAATGACTTTAAAATGCCTTCTAAAAGACTAGACAACTTTATCTCTTCATGTCAAGCAAAGAAAGAATTGGCATCTATGAGATCATACTATATGATAGTCTCAGTTTTGCAGTTCAGAAGATTTTGTACTGGCAAGGTGACATAGTTCAAACTGCTACCTGTCTGCAGCTGGTGTTAGGAGAAAACTGAAAATGCTGAGTGTTCTTGGAATGGAGAATATGATGAGCTGGTTAGAAGAACAACGGGGACAAGGATCAGGGGAGTTGGAGAGAATTAGTATGGATGATGGAACAGGACTAATGGCATAGTGATACAGCTGCCAGTTAGCAAATCCTGTGTTCCATAAGAAGACCTTTGTGTGCAACAAATTGTAGTTTTCATGACATTCCCAGGAGGTAGTTATTGCCCAAATGGGAAACTTGAGACACAAGGAAACTAAGGAACATGTCCTAGGTTACCCTTGGGGTATCCAGGATTTGACTCAGGCAGATATTTCCTGAAGCCTGTGTAGTCTCCTAATCTTTGACAGAGACAGAGGGATTTGGAATAGGAGCTTTGTCAGTGAACTTCCTCCCATCGCATTGGCTCTTTCTCATCTGTGTGGGAGCAAAGTCTAGGCAGATCTGGCTTTGGGTATCAGACATACTTTTTATTATCTGTGTGACATGAACAAGTCAATTGACCCATATGAGTTTTAGGTTTCTGAATTTTCAAGTGGGCAACTTGAAACACCTCAAAGGATAGCTTGAGAATTTCATGAGATGGTGTTTTCTTTAATGATGGTACTCCCTAGGGGAGGTCAACTCCTTTATGTCTCTATTGGTCAGCATTCCCTTTGCTGGGAAGCACTATCTGATACCTCTACACTGGCTCACAGTTTCTGAGTGGTTGCTCCATGGTTGTTTGGCTCCCAGGCAGAATCATCATGGAAGAAGTGTGTGGTGGAAGAAAGATGCTCACATCCTAGTATCCAGAAAACTGACAGCAGAGGGCAGAGGGCCCAGAGGAAGAGCCCAGGTACCAGATATATTTCTCAACTTCATGCTTCCATGGTCAGCACAGACGAACCTAGAAGCATGATTTATTAATACCCTAGATGTCAATCAAATTGACAGTTATGATTAACTGTCACAATATCTACTTGATCTTTTGAAGTGTATCTGTGCTCTATAAATATTTATTGAGAAACTAAGGATTAAGGAGAGACTAGGAAGGATGAATGGTGTGCAGGCTGTGGGAAGGTGTTGTGAGTTATTAAGAAAGAAGAAAAATTGACAAAGCAATGTGTGAGAGAGAGAAAGGATACTAAAGAGATGTGGGGAGGAATCTCTTCCACCAAGAGAAACTGTTAGAGATTACCTTGTGCTCAACCATGCAGAAATATATCCTTACCCTGTGTTTGATTTCCCAAGGATCATGTAACAAGTTATAAGAAGTTGGGTGGCTTGAAACAACAGACTTTTGACCTCCCCAGCCTTGGAAGATAAAGTCTGAAGTCAAAGTGTCTGGAGAGTTATGCTTCCTCTGAAGAATCCATGGAAGAATCTTCCCTTTCATGGTGCTAATCAGCAGTCCTTGCCATTCCTGAGATTATGATGGTGCAACTCTGACCCCTGCCTCTGTGATCCCATGGTCATCTTCCCTCTGCATGTGTGTATATTCAGATTTCCCTCTTCTTGTAAGGACATTGTCACTTAATTATAGGTCATCCTAATCCACGTGATCTCATTTTAGTTTAATTGCTTCTGTAAAGACCTTGGTCCTACAAAAGATAACATTCAAAGGTCCTGGGTAGACATGATTTTGGGGAGGAGGCTAGTCATCCTAGTGTACCCGGCTTGTTATCCACCTCCACATAGCACCCATTTATCATTCATTCATTTATCCATTCATTCATTTACTCAGCCAAATTTTACAGAGCAATTACCCTCTGGAGGGTGAGAGTGTATATTGAATAAGTCAAGGTCCTTCTCCATGAAGATCTCACTAACTAACTAAAGAGGCAGATGTATCCATAGATAAACACAGTAGAGTTTTCTAGAGCAAAATGGTCAGATCTTGTCCATGGGTCTAAGGGAAAAGATCATATCTGCCATGAAAGAGCACTGGTTGGAGCAAATTTCACATGGCAGGGGGTGGTGCCAGTTTTGAGACTGTCTTAAAATCCCCAAAGGGCTTGGAGAATGGCAATAGGGGAAGATGCTCTAGGTGATGACAACCACCTATGCAGAAGTTGGGACCTTGAAACTCTCTTGCCAGGGGGTGGTTAGCAGATGCTTTGGTCTCAATGTGAGAGGAGTATGGGGCTCACTCAGGGAGAAAGAGGCATGCTAGGAGAAACAGTGACTGACCTGAAGGGCAGTGATGAGTCACATGGTGGTGCCAATAAGCTTTGACTGGGGATGGGAAGAAGTTGGGCTAGAAGCATTTTATCTTTAATCTGGCTGCCTTTGGCTCCACTAGCCTGGCCAGATGTTCTGAGAAACAAAAGACAAGAAGGAAGATGGGGGATGGCTCCATGACCGTGTGGCTATCTCGGCAATTCCACTGATAGATGCGGGTACTGAGGTAGAGAGAAGCTAAGTGATCACTTTAACTGATGAAACAAGCATTACTGAATTAACTCTATAGATTGTTCTTTTTACTCTACAGGCCCCTCAAGGAAACCTGATACAGAAGGAAAGAATCCAGTTACCATACCGGCCAATTAAAAGACAATTATTTTTATAACATAACGAGTGTTCAGTTTACCTAGAGATTTTCTCAGTGTTGTGTTTAAATAGCAGTCACCTAATAACAGCTTCCCCCACCAACCTCCCTTCTCAGGTATTTAAATGTGTCCTGATAGATCACAAACAGCTTATTTTTAAGGAAAGAGAGTAGAAAATCGTAAAGCCAAAGTGTTAAAAGCCAGTATCATTTAAAGACCCATCAGAAATGGAGCTGCATTAATGTTTCCTGGGAATTATAACAGAAGTAAATGAGAAAATGGATTACATTTAAAAAGAAGAAGAGGACGACAGACCCTTGTCTGAACTCGCTGTGGATTTCTGCTCTACTGGAGTTGTCACCATGGTTCGCTTCAGTGGAAATTACTAGAAGGAGACTTGGACCCAAATCACATACAATCTGTAATAATGAAATATGCACCGTATCCAGAGGCACAGCTTTGGTGCGAGACGAGGTAGCATCCTGGTACTTAGCAAACAATTCCTCTGACATCTTCGTGAAGCACTTCGGTTCTAGAAGTTGAGAAAAGTGGCCTTGGCTAGAATTGGTGACAGCCTGGTCAAGGTTCTAAAGATCCCAAACACTATCTAGGGCCCTTGGAATACTCAGTCAAATTATCTCTCAAAAACAGTTCTGGAACAAAGAGCCTGAATCTGAAGTCCTCTCCCTCTCTCTCTCTCTGTCTCTCTCTCACTATCTGGATGGCATCAGGCACATTCTTACTCCTCTTGTGATCCTTATCCATCACCTGCTAAAGACTAAGTAGAATTAGATACTCTGTCCCCTCCAAGCTCTGGCATGTTATGATCTGTGACCAACCAGATGTAATGTCAAAGGTCTTTATGACAAAGAACCAGCTCTGGGCTCAACCTTGATCCATCTGGGCTGTGCTTAGACATGACTGAGATTGAGGCTGCTGTCGAAATTGGGGGCCACAGATACTGTGACTTTTTCATCAAGGACAGAGAGGAAGCAATCAATAGAAGTCAGATGGAAAAAGACATAAGCATCAGGGGAAATTCTGGCAAAAGAAGGCACTTAAACTGGTGAGACTGGAAACTGTAACACAAGGACAATGAGGTCTTAAAAGAGAACTATAGCATCAACCTTCTGTACTCGGTTGGCATCACTTGGACAAAAGAGGGGGAAAGGTTTTATTTTAAGGTACAGTAGGGCCTAACCCCTTTTACTTCTGTAATTGCCAGCGTGTGCCACCCTGATGTAACCTCCCTGTAGTCCAGTTCCCCAATCCCTGGCTCTCTGTCCCTAGGATTTTTTTTTTTACACACAAGCTCTCTCTCTCTCTCTCTCTCTCTCTCTCTCTCTCTCTCTCTCTCTCTGTCTCTCTCTCCTTCACCCTCTCATTCTCTTGCTCTTCCACTCCCCCCATCCTTAGCAGTCATTCTTGAGTGTGTGTGAGTGTGTGGCTTTGAAGCAAAAGGCATTTTTATTCCTGAAAGCTATTATTCCTTGTGATTCTCCATGACACAGATATGGAAGGAGAAGGTCTGTTTTTAATTAACTGCTGCAGACCAATTCCAGAGCCAAGAAGAACTGCTTCTCCTCTCAGCACACCCAGTAGGATCCTGCAAATGGTAGCAGACATGTGTCACTGCTATTAGGTACAGTCACAGTTGTCATGATGATAACAGCCACTGTCTATAGAGTGAGTATCTCCTCTGTGCTGAGCATGGAGCTTGGTTGCTCACATTGTGGGGGTGATGGGCACTATTTTAAAGCTGGAGAAGGCTCGATGTGCTGCTGCCAGTTGTACAAAGATTCTTTGAAGGAGAAATAAAAATTTGTATTTTTAGGAAAGCCCTTTGTTGGTGTGAATTGTTATGAAACATGGGTTTGACGAGGTAAAAATGGGCTGGATTAGAAAGAGTTAAACTGCTGTGTGAAATAAAGCAACAGGCTAGAGGGTCATGTGATAGGTGGGAGGGAGGTTACAAAAGAACAATAGAAATAAGATCAGCAGAACCCTTCAGGGGTCCAGGGGAGAGAAGGCCCCTGTTGTTCACTTTTATTTTTCTTTTAGGCCATAAACTTACCTCTAGAGCCATGGTTCTCAAGGGAAAATGGTGATGCAGTTGTCCTCCACGGGAAATGTGGTACAGTCTAGAGACTTCTGTGGTTGTCATGATAAGGGGTTCAGCTTCTCCTGTATTTATGGTAGAGATGTAGGCACTGCTAAATTCCCTACATTTCACAGGAGAGCTTTGGGACAGCAATTCTTTAGTCCCAAATGTCAACAGTGCAAAGAGGAGAAGCTCTGCTTCCACTTTTGGTAAATCCTGCTGATTACTCAGCTGAGGGTCAGCTGAGCTTCAGGAATGAAGAAGAAGGGGTCATTGCAGAGTGTGGCAGACTGGGGCAGTGTGAGGAGAGTAGCCACAGGCTTGTGCCTTGGGCCATGACAATGATTGGGATGTCACCCAGCAGGAGCCACCAAAGGTGGAGAGATAACAGTATGGCATAAGAAGTGGCAGTGAAATGGCAAAATGTTGGTGGTTCCCTTGGTGCCAGAAACCCAGGAACTGGTGATGACTATGACCCTGGACTTTCCCTACCTGTATGGTGAGTGAATTCTGCAAGATTTTCTATGTATTAATTCTGAGTGCTAAGGGACTTGAGGACACTGATTTTAAAACGATCTGCTTCTTTATATGGTCACAAAACTCCAAAAGTTGGTCCATTTCCCCAATTTTAGAATGAAGAGAAATTGAGACTTAGAGCAGTTAAGGAGGTTGAAGACCACCCAGCAGATCTGACTCAGAGGATCTGATCCAGATTCAGATGACTGCGGACAGGAGCAGTGCACCATTCCACAAGGACCCCAAGGTGCTAGGGGACACATGCGTGTGTCCACACACAGGCACCAGTCAGACACTCCGTGCAGTGTTCTCAGTGTCAAAGCACACAAGGCACAGGTGGGGAGCTTCCAAGCCACTTACATGTTGGCAATAATCATCACAGTTTACAAAAGCCCTTTAAATGGGGTTATTAAGTTACATATGTTTTATAAAACAATCAGATTAGGTTTGCTCTGAAGGGTATTATTTTCAAGTCTACTTGTTTTCTCTTGTAGGTTAAATTTTCTGCTTCATACAGGTGAGAGGCAGGGGCATTTATTCTAAGGAAATGAAGACTTCTGCCAGGAAATAAGCACAAGGGTCACTTCTCTATGGGGAAAAATGTAACACATTTGGATCGAGGTCAGAGACTGAGCCCAGTGGATGGGGCTTGGATTCCTCTTGGAATCTGGACGCCATTGAGCCATTGAGAATGTGCAGACCTGATTAGCATGCCAAAGTCTAATTTAGTACCAGAATTAATCAGGAAAACTGCTCCACCAACTAAAATGAACTCTGCACATTCTCCCACAGAACTGACACTACTAATGATTTGTCAAGGCTCCTGGTGGTTTCTACCAGTGCGGGGAAATCTTAGATGCCCGCCTTGATTATACGGTTTATGGAGGGCTTTTAGGCCAATAGCCACTGATCTCCCTTCCCAGTCCCCAGAACAGCAATTTAGTTGTTTAATTTGTTATTAAAAAGACAAATAATGTCAATACATTCAGCAGTATTTTCAAATGAATTTATGTTTTATTGATCACCACACCAATCACAAACATTTGGAAGACCACTGTATGTGTCTTCCTGTAATTCATGACAATGGTCACTCCTCCTTGTTCCCTCTCAGGCCACAAAGCATGCAGGGTGAGGAAACCCTGGTGGACTTCGGCTCTGACATATTGCCCCTCTTCCTTTCCCCAGACAGAGCCTGGTTTGTGGAACCTGAAATTCAAAATGACTGTTTTAGGTTATTTATTCTTCATAACATCAGTGATATATGATTGTTCACAAACTTGGTTTTTTGAGGTCTTGATAAGAAACAGAATCAAAAGGAAAGAGAACATTTCTCATGCTATAGTAAATGTTTGTATTAATTCATATGTTTTTCTACCCTCCCTCTTCCTTATCTTGTATCACTCTATGCTAAATTCTAGGGCTTCTTGACCTTGGTAGTCTTAACATTTGAGGTCTTATACTTCTATATCCTTTGGGATAGACATTGTCATCATAGAATTTTTAAGAAAATTCTTAATTCCTGGTCCCTACTCACTGGATTCCAGTAGCACCTTTGCAATAGTGATGTCCAAAAGTATTTCCAGATGTTCCAAATATCCCCTCAGATGCAAAATTGTCCTCACTTAATGAACCCTGACATAGTAGTTTTTTCTTCGATAAGTTTTATGTAAGTCATGAAAACTAAAATCTTCAAATGGTTTTCAGTTTCCAGCAGTTTTAGATCTAAAAATTACAGCTCTCTATAACAGATTGGAAAGAGCAAAATGAAAGAAGTTTGGAGCCTGGATTCTCCCACAGTCTGACGAGGCAATTTTTTGAGTTTTAATTACTCATCCTATGAAACGCAATACTAATAGTGGCCTTGCTGAACTGCTCTGAAGTTTAAATAAAATTAGACAGGTGAGCCATCCATCCAGTGCCTTGCATGGAACGGCACCGGTGAGCCCTGAATTTGGGTCTAGATTTGTCCCACTGGATGAGTTGCCTGCCATCATCCTTCTTTTTAAATTCTGTGCCAAATCAACTTGTTTGAAAAGTATATGACTTTTATTTTAAGAATAAAATAATCAAAACAATCAAAAGGAATCCATTTCTAAAGATCCTTTTAGTGTATAGAGCTTTAATGGTGAAAGAAAACTCAGAAAAGTTAGTTCTATCAAGTTAGACTGATGTCTTGGGAAATCCTCAAGTTAATAACTGATTGACATGGGGTAACAACCAATCCTAGAAGAAGACCGTGTGATTTACCTTCACCTCTCTGTGTATTTAAGCCATGGAAGTGCAGGCTGTGTGAGGTGGGCTGCCTCCTAGAGTGATTCACTGCACTGGTGTGAACCTCCTGGAATGTGCCAATGATACTCAAGTGTCCAGTCTTGAGCCCAGGTGTGCTGGGGAGGTGAACTATGTTTCCAAGAGGGGGAAGAGAATACTGGAAGATGCCTTTTGTGAGAGATTAGGGTTAAGCTCCCTAACAGGCACTATCAGGGAAGGAGAGGGTTAAATGAAGCTTATCAGTGAAGAGAGGGCCTACAAGAGGCCCTGATAGTAGTACAAAAACACTTCCTGGCAAAAATTCCACAGGGGCATAAAAGGTTAACAGCTTCACTGGGCTAAATTCCATGAGTTGTGTATAGGTCAACAGCACTACTGGGCAAAATTCATGACGCTAGCCCACAGTGTCACCCAGCAGGTTTAGCGGCAGCTGGGTAGGCAGTTTCTCAGCTGCGCTCTAGGTTTCTGTAGGAAGGGGATGCTATAGGTTATATGGTGTAGCAGTGATATCATTTGTTCCTTTTGCTCTATTCTATGACATGATTCCAAGAATGGCAGACTTAGTGAACTGGCAGGAAGAGAGCTCTTACAGATGACACTTGTTTACCCAGCGTTCTTGAGATAACAACCATACAGACTGGTCTCTGTCTGCTTAGAATGTTCATTTGACTTGGCAACAGTCTTGGGAATAAAAAAAAATGATTTTTTTTCAAGGACACGGTACTATACCCAGGGAATTCTTTCATTGGCAATTTTCCCAGTCTTCAAGGACAAAGATTTTCTAGGTTAGGAGGGTTGAGTTTTGGCCTGCATTCCTGGGAGGTGCTGTCATTGATTGGCTTCCTGGACATGAGGTTGGCCTATTTTGGCCTGAGGTGTCATTCACTGCTGTAACTGTGAGACAGTAGGCTGGAAGTACTATTTCCCACAGCCAGACCACACCTGAGTCATTAGTCTTCAGATGGGTAGACAGAAAGCTGGAATAGCACAGAATCTATGGAGAGAATGAAATGCAAAGAACTTGGATTTTGGATAAAGGAGGATATGATTCAAATGCTGACCCCACAATGTTTTTACCATCTAGGTGATGTGAGATGTTAGTCCATACTAAACCCAAGTTTCACAGTATGTGACACTGGCTTTTACGGTATGTTTTGAAGCTTATAGATAGTGCAGACACAGAATGTGACACACCATGTGCCATACAGTACGGAATCCAGTACATATGATTGCAATTCCCAGGATTGTATCTGAAATAAGACAATTGGCATAAAGCTTACTTGAGTGTTTTTTCTGATTTGATAAGTTCTTAATATGAAAAACTTTAACAAACACACTTAGAGAAGCACTGTTTAATTACATTTACTGGGCTTCCTTTAATCAGATGAGCCATGTGTCCAACCCTGGATCTGAACAGGAGAATCTGGGGTATGTGAACTCTAAAGCAATGCCAACAAAACACTGATGAAGAGAAGCTTTGAAGTCAACTTTTTGGTAACCTAAATCTGCTCTGTTTTTCTCTTCTAACTCTGATTTCCACCTGCAGCCCTCTTGTTAGCACCCCTAGGTCCCATACCACAGAGAGTCATTTTACAAAGTCTGTTGTCTCCCTGAAGTGGATTGTTCAGCCAGGGACATCAATAGATGGATTAGAGGTAAATTTCAACTCCCCATGTACATTTGATTTTTAAAAAACTGATTGCAAGTTATTACTTTTGAAAACTGTAATTGATTGGCTCTGTCAAAGTGCGTAATATCTCAGGGTCTAACTCCATCTTTATTGTTGACAGAAAGACATTTGTCAAATTCCAAATCTATTTGTTTCTTTCATCTGCTATCCTCCTTATGCATTTGAAGGGCTAAATGAATGCTTAAATATTACAAAGAAACCATTGTGTTCTGATTCATTTTGTGATGGAAAAGGTTGTATTTGGCTTTGTAAAAGCTTTGGAGGAGAGAAGGTCTCTAAGTCTTCATTTGTTGGGAAAGGTTGGTATAGAACTAGAGTTTCCCCAAGATTCAAGCTTAGGAAATTTAATGAGTTGGGTGCTTCCTCTTCTTTCTAGTATTTTCGGAAAAATTTCAAGTGTAGTATTTTATGAAAAATTTCAAGCAAAGTTGAAAGACCAACTTTGGAAGAACACCTATAATATATACTCTTAATCCCTTTACCATTAACATTTTTTATTTATTTTATTGGATTTTTGTCTTCTCCATCCTTTTGTCCATCTATTGATCAATCTTATTTCTGGTTCGTTTCACCATCAAGTGCATTATCGGCACATACTCTCATAAATATTTCAGCATTCATGTCATGCTCTCCCCTTCAAAATTTGTTTATGGTAGTTTTTTCTTCAAAATCAAATTTACCCGCAACAAAATGCTTAAACCTTGAGAGTATATAAGTTTTGACAAATTCATATTTTTGTGTAACTCAAATTCCATAGTCAGCACCTCAGATAGTTCCCTTGTCAGTAGGTCACTGAATTTACCGTCCACAGGTACTGGCTTTATGGTCTCTACTATGGTAGCAACTTTAGTAACTTTTTACACCACTTGGCCTCTCCTTCAACTTCATTTTATATAAATGAAATCTTATCATGGGGACCTTTAGTGTGAGATTTCTGTTATTCAGTATAATGTCTGTGAGATTCTTACTCAATATCACCCCAGCACATGAATGTGTCAACATGTGCCTTATCAGTCTCCTATTGATGGACGTTTCAGCTGGCTCCAGTTCAGGTCTATATAAAGGTCTGTGACTATTATTGTACAAGCCTTGCTGTATTCACATATTGACATAGCTCTTGTGTAAATACCTATAACCATTATTCCTGGTTCATAATGTAGCTATATGTTTATAGGAAACCAGCAGACCTTACCCAAATTAGTGCCACTTTATATTCCCTATAATATAATGTGAGAATTCCATTTATCCTGCCATCCTACTGGTATTTGGTGTCACTGGCCATTTTTAATTGTAAACTTCCTAGTAAATATGTAGAGATAGCAAATTTTGTTTTTATTTATAACTTTTTGATATCTAATAACTTTTTTATCTGTCTTTTTAGTCATACATATATCTTATTTTGTAAAGGATCAATTCAAATTTTTTGTCTAGTTTTGTGAGTCATTTGTCTTTTTATTATTATTTGATGAAGAGATTTTCTGTATGCAAGACAAGACTCCTTAGTCAAATATATAATTTCAAATATTTTCTCCTAATATATGGCTTGCCAAGCCTTTCCCAAATGGTGTCTTATGATAACAACTTTTCCATAAAGTCCAATTTGTTATTTTCATGCCAGTTTATTTTATGTAACTAAGAAACTTCTGCTTATCCTCCAGTCTTTTATAGTTTTCTCCAAAAGTTTAATGATTTTATGTTATATATTTGTACCTATTATCAATCTTGAGTGAAATTTTGCATACAGTGTGAGGCAGTGGCTAATGCTTTGTTTTCTATATGAGTTATACCTAGTTCTATAACATTTATTAAAAAAATGTTTCTTTTCCCGATGAAGTGTTTCAAAGCTATTGTTACAAATCAAATCACTGTAAAATGTGGTCTATTTCTTCTCTCTCCAGTCTGTTCCATTGATGACATATGCATTGAGGAGCTGTTTTGTGTGTGTATAAGAGTGTTAAAAAATTCTTTCTCTAATGAATTATTTCAGTATATATGTCAAAAATCAATCAAGCATTTATTAGGTATGGTTTAATTTCTGTGCTGTTCTGATCACTGATCTATATGTCATCCTTCACTTAGACCACACTACCGTGATACCTGAAGCCTTGTAGTAAATCTTGAAGTCAGGCAGTGTAAGTATATCAAGGTTTCTTTGTTGCAGGGTTACTTTAGATATTGTTGGTCTTCTGTATTTACATTTAAACTGAAAAGTAAGCTTGTTAGTTTCTGCAATAACAGCCTCCTAGAACTTTGGCTGGGAATGAAATTTAGAGATTAGCTTAGGGAGCACTGACATTTTAATAACATGATCTCATAATTCATGAGTATGATGTAGCTCTTTAAGTTTTATTTAATTATTATAATTTTAATTGTTTAATATACAGATCTTGTACATGTTTTTACTAATTATTTTATAGACTTTGCTGTATTTTTAACTGGAATTTTAATAGTCACATTTCAAATTTTGCAGCTAAAATGAAAAATTGGAATTGTAGGTATATGTTTATAAGAACATATACCTATTGGTTTATTTTTATATTACATCATATTCAGTCATCCTACTATATTTATTTTTACTAGGGTTGCATATATTCCTTGATAGTTTGAATGCAGTTATGTTATCTACAAATAAAGTCACTTGTTTTTTGTTTTTATGCTTTTTATTTCCCTTAAAGTAAGGCATAAAGCATCTCGTATAATATTTACTAAACATAATGTCTCCTTTTCTCTTGTTCTTAACCTTAAGCATAGAAATAATCACTATTTCATCATTAACTATGGTGCTAGCTATTGGTTATTTTGCAGTTACTTTTTATCAGATCAAGAAATTCCCTTCTACCCTTACTTTATTGAGAGTTTTTATGTGAATGACTGTTGAGTCTTCTCTGTAAAGATTTTGAGGTTTTAACTCTTTATTAGGATTTCCCTTTTGCTAGTCTTTCTGTGAGAGGATTCATCTCATGGGTTTTATTTTCATGTAACTCACTATTTGTGGCATTCAATATAGTTCTTCTGTATTTACTGCACATGTTTTATGAAATTCTTTTTATACTCACTGCTTACTGTTTTATTGGATGAGTTTTATTGATTTATAGGAAGTATTAATGGATTAATTGATACATGAAGAATATTACATTGTTCTTATATGGGAAGGAATTTTTTTCTCATGTCTATTTTTACATTTTGAATTTAAACTTTAAACTAGTTTAATATTGAGGTAGTAAAATTTATCAGTATCTCTCCTTATGGCTTGTATGGTTTATATATCGCTTTAAAAGTTTTGCTTCATTTATTAAGGGTAGAAAGGAACTAAAAATGTATTATATAGAATAGCAGTGAGTAGTAGCCAAATAAATGCTACTTAACACAGGATGAGATATGATACAAATAAGTATTTGACTTAAAGAAGGAACAAATCCATGAAAGAACTGAGAATTACAAGTCAGTATTAATGATGTTGTAAATATAGATACAGTATTTGATTTTTCAAGAAAATATGTTACCATAATTGACTTTTGAAATAGGAAATCCAAGTAGATCTGTAAATATGGAAGGAAAATTAAAGATAGAGATTTATTTATAAAAATGTTGTATGGCATAGAGAGCTTTGCAGATTTGTTCTTGAAAACATTTGAATGAAAAATAATTCATGTATTACATAAAGTCTCTTAGAGTTGAGACAAATGAGAGAAGTCAGACAGTATATTAAAGATGCTGGTTCATTCTAATGTCAAAATGTAATAAGTATAAAACATGAAAACAAAACAAAACTGGCTCAGTCTCATTTGTAAAAATAGACACAAGCATATTCAATAATATATCATGGGATTTATTCCAACCATGTATTTATTAAAAGAATAATTTACCTTTGGTGAGAAAGAAATAAAATAGTAGGAAATAGTAGAAAAAGTTACTGTCTTTTTTTTGGTACCAGGGATCAAACTCATGACCTCATACTTACCAGGCAAGTGCTTGAGCCGCTAAGCTAAATTCCCAGCAGAAAACATTATTTATGTAAATCACAACCCTAGTAGACAAAGAGAAAATATTTGCTTATCTCAATTCTGTGAAATCGATAAATTAGAATCAGTTCATTCTCATTCAATATCCATCCTAAACAATATAAAACTCAGTAATTTAAAGAGACCTTTCAGTAAACCAATGATATAGAATAATTTTCTTTATGAGGTCAAGATATCTGCTAAAAATATCAGCACTGCACACAGGGCCCTATTTCAATGAAGTAAGACAAGAAAAATGTGAGAGGGTTTTAATATGGGAAAAGCAGAAGCCAAATTCTTTTTTCTGCTGATTGTATAACCTTCTACCTAGATCACCAGCAAAGAGCATTTGATTAATGTGATTCAACCTCAATAGACAAATAGAGGGTAAGTGTCAAATGTGTATCATGAGAAACACAAACCTTCACTACAGGTGGTTAAAGAGGTCTTGAAAGTTTGGTGGCGATGGGATCTGAGTTTGATGAGATGATACAATATTGGAGGGATGAAAAAAAAAACCCCAATTTCTCTGTAATTGTAATGCAATCTCAATAAAACTCAAACAAGGTTTCCCTTGTTTGAATGCAATTCAACAAGGTTTTTCATGGAAATAAATAGAAAAGACAAAACTGTAGACTGAACACAACTGTAAAAATCGAAATATGTCCTGGTCAAGCTGGGTTTCTTGTGAAGCTGATGGAGCTTGAATCTCAGGACTCCTCTGTCTTGTTCCAGGCTCAGACTGGAAGGCGCCTGTTGCTGACATACATGAGTTTTGCAAAAACATTTAAAATGAGAATCCCTGTCACCTCTCTCCTTCTGCTCTGATTACTGTCACTCTTCAGCTCTTGAACGATGGTGGTGAAGCAATGGGACAGGCTCAGAATGCGAGGAAGAGTACAGTGGCCATCGCTGGAGGTTTTTGCTACTAGGGTTTAGCGGGTTTAGTGATTACCATGCTCACAGCAAGAGGTGATTGCGAACACTGCACATCTATCCCGACTTTCTCTTAGCTAGAACTCAGGACACACACTGCTAGAACTGGGCAGCATAGTTACAATATTTTCAGGATTCTAGAACTCATTTTGAAGAAAGAAGCTAAAAACCAAGTAAGATGAAAACTTTACCTTTTTAAAACTGCAATTTGCAAGAAGTTTTGGGACAATTCTGCAAAAATTAAAATATAGAGACTCTTGATTTGGATGGGTGTAAAAGATAACTTGTTTCATCACCCTTAAATTTACTTCTAAATAGGACGAGAAATGGGCAAAAAAATCATAATAGCAAGTCAAAGCAATAAAACGAACTATAAAAATAACAGAAATTAAGTAAACATTAAGAAGATGATACAAAATGTTAATTATAAAACTTATTGAAAGTTTTTTATGAAGAGAAAAGGGTATGTTTTAAATAGAAGAAATAAACAAGCTCGTAGGTGCTTTGACAGTTGAAGTAGTGAGGAAAAGTAAGCAGGAACACACTGGAAAACATTCTTATTTATTGCTGATTTGAAACAATACATAGTAATCAACAAAATTAACTTAAACCTAGGATTTGCCACTAAACAAGAGTCTTGACAAGAAACTCGTTAACAAATGTCAGCCCAAAGCATTTTAGATTCAGCACAGCAGCAGAAAGCTTGAAATTTTCTCAATCTTAGAGATTCCTGGACGAGTGAAATTAGCTAGAGGCTTTTCCAAATTTGGCCAAAATCTTGATACTTTGCCAGGCATTGCTAATAACTAAGTGTGGTGCTGAAAGAAAAATTTTAAAGCTACAGATAATAAAAATCTAAATTTGAACTGTGCTACAGAAAACTTTGAATTACTGTTTTATTCTCTCTGAAGAAAATGTTACAAAATCATTGCCCTGTAAAAAGGGCAATTAAGTGTTTATAAGACCAAAACTGGGAAAAAAGCATTACTGCACTGCATGAGTTAATTAATATAAAATTATATTATTTTTATTGATTTGGGGACATGTCTAGTATTTGCAAACTCTTTAAAATGTGTAATTTGCATTGATCATTTCCTCATTCTCAACAAAGATTCACTTCTTAACCTGTTTTTTTTAACAGTAATTACTACAATTTGGTATTCCTTTTTTCAAATGAGAGACCTCTAAATTATATCAGGTTTAGATCTCAAAGTATTTATAAAGCTAGAGGTGTTTAAACGATGCTATGTTGGTTTTGGATGAAACCAGGCCGCAGCAAACTTTTGTCTACAAGGATAATAAATATCTTCAGCTTAGTGGGTACCAGGGTTTCTGTGGCAACTCCCTGATTCTACAGAGAAATTCCCATAGGCTATAGGTAACCAGTCACAGTGGCTGCTCTCCAGTAAAACTTTACTTATACACATTAACATTTTAATTTCAGATTTTTTTATGTATTATGAAATATTTTTCTATTAATTCAAAAAATTCCTTACTTACAGGCCAGGCGTTTGGCCAGATCTGAGCTGTGAGCTGTAATTTGCCAGTTGCTAGAGTAGATAACTGTATCAGCAGAATATGGGAGGGATGGTATGGATTTCTTGTAGGATAGATTTAACATCTTTAAATCAATGGGCAAAGGATGATGCTTCAATAGGCTGGTGACAATTGACTAATCATTTTGAAATAAAAGCCCTCCATAAAGACAAATTTCACACTGATGAAAAATTTAATAACACAATTTTTAAAATATTAGAAGGAAATGAGGCAACAGATTCATCCCTCTGCTGGATGATTTCCTCTTTTCTCTTTCCTTTGCTGATCCTCAGCAGCCTTAGGCAGAAACTTGTGTTAACAGTCTGTACAGGGCCATTCTAAATGCAATTAGAAACAATGACAGCAACAACAATAACAAAACACATCAGTGTTTAAAGGCAAGATCGAGAGTTAAAATGTGAGTAAAGCATTTTAGAGCTTTTATTGCAGACAAAAGATTTTGAGCCAGAGAGATGATCAGATCTGGGCTTTGGAAAGCAGGCTGGTCTTGGGGATGCAGAGGAGGGATTAGAAGGAGCTAATGCCAGAGCAGGAAGTCCCTGTTGGTGTTCTGATGGCTCAGAAGGTGGGCTGGGACAGGGAAGGGAGAAGTGTTTGAGGTACCCATCTCAAGGGGTGTGATGCTGTCTTGTCAGATTCACCAATGACAACACCCCCATCAACCTCATAGTCACTGACCTTATTTTTTTATTTATTTTAAAAAGAATAAAAACAAGCAAAATAAAACAGTACAAAGCCCATCAAAACAAACAAGGCCTTCAAAACAATACAAAATCAATAATGGTTACCATAATGCCTCTTGTTGTCTTCAAAATAGCTGTAGATACCTTTAGACATAGTAAAAATCAAACAAAACAGAACAGAATAGAAGCAATAAAAGCAAAACAGTGAATGCAATAAAGGACTTCAAAACAAGATAACAGCAACTCCAAAATGAGTACCACAGTAGGACTTACTGTCTTTGAAATAGCTGCCCATGCAGTCAGATGTAACAAAATCAAACAAAACAAAAGAATAAAACCCAAATCAACAAAACAATGAAAGTACTACAGGACTTCAAAACACAATAATAGGGAATCAACAATGGCTACCACCTTCAGCAGGAGATCCCCCATAGATGGCACACTGCGTACTGTTATCCCCTGACTAGATGATCAGACCACGGGCCCTAGACCTGCAAAGTCAGTGAAACACCAAATGCCACAAACATCAAATTGCATTTCACCTCAATAGCTACCATCAAGCCTGTGTTTCTCCAGATCAGCCAGCTGCTTACTGGGGTAGAGGATGGCTCTTCTTGTTTCCCAGCCCATGTGCCAGAAGGGGCTGGGGTTTGGCTGTCCCCTCAGTGGCAACAGCAGCCCACTCATGGCACTGGTTCACGGGGAGGGCTTGTTTCTTATTAACCTCTTGTTCTCTCCCACTGCAGTCCATGAATGGTGGTGACTCACCGGAAAAAGTTAGGGTCTGGCTGTCCCCCTGGCAGCAGCAGTTAGTCACTGAGTTTAGATATTCTGGCTACTTATAGCCTGGCATTCTGGGCTCTATGATTTTGCGTTGAGAAGCTACCAGGTGGATGAAGAAGCACTGGCAAAACAAATCCCTTGTATGTTGTGTGATGGACCTAATTAGGGGAGGAAAGAGGAGCAAAACAAAACAACAACCAACAGAAGACTTCAGACATTTTTGGCTGAGAATGGGAGCCTTGTGGTGATTCCACAGCTCCTGCGACATGCAATCCATGTTTTTGAGAATGTCTTTGAATTCTGGGTCAGGCAGACAGGGAAGGGTGAGCACAGACAGTAGATTAGGGCCGTCTCCCACAGAAGAGACCAAGGCCCATTTAGATATCCATCATAGAAAAGAAAACATAGTGTTTTCTTCTTCACATATTCACATGCACAGAATCACAGGCTCTCAAGATGCCAGCCTACAAGTGTCCTGCAAAGTAGCAGGGAACCTGTGCAGGTGAGACTCAGTTGTACTTTATGGAGGCTGAAAAAAGCTGAATGCTGCCGTCTCCTGACTTTATTTCCCTCAGTGATAGAAAGAGCACCCAGATCCTGTGTGTCTGTTCTCCCAGAGGATTGATTTTCTCTTCCCACCAAGGCCAAATGGGAACTCTTGTTCCCTGATGTAGTACTGCTAAGTTGGCAGCAGCAAGAAACCAGTTCTGCAGCTGGGTAGTAGTACAACAAAACTAGCAGCGTGCTGCCAAACTCTGATGCACCAGGCTCTTTCATGCAGGCTGTTTGGTCTCAGGTGAGCTTGACTTAGCTCTGTGTTTGTCTAAAATCTATGGATTCAGAAACTGGGTCTATAATATTTTCATTTGGTCCATGTATAGTGCAGTTTATACTCTTGGGAGACTCAGATCCAGTTCATTCCATGCTTATCCTTGAGAATGTACACTGATACATATGCCCACAAGCCCACTCGGCCACCTGCCAAATCCACACCCAAATCCCTACCCATCAACTCATACACCACACACACACACACACACACACACACACCCCACACACACACACACATACACTGCACACAATCACATGGTCACTTGTCACACATACAAAGCTATAAGCCCCCTCACTGACAAGTTCTCATTCATTTGCACTCCTTGACCTCTGGTATTTAATAGCCACAGATGCATGCATCTAGATTCTCCCCAACTCACCTGCACTCCCTCAAAACACACACACACACACACACACACACACACACACACACACTTTCTGTAACTCTTTACAGCTCTCTCAGAATTTCTCTAAAGGGTCTTCAATTTGAAAAGTGTTTGTCTAAGCAGATGTCTGTGTTTCCTCTACAACAGATCCATATGTGCCAAGGAAAAGAATTATTAGACTTGACAGTTTCATTTAGGCCTCTCCCTAAGCAGGGCTGAACTGATGACGCAAAGGGCTTCATGGGTTAAGTCCATGGATTCTGAATTCTTTACTATCAAGGGCCTCCTTTATTATTTTCTCCACATAGAGCCATGCCTTAAAACATTTTGTCTAATGAGCAGCCAGCATGTATAACTAATAGTGTTTCCCTTTTTTATTCATCAAAGTCACACATGCCCTCCAATTCCAATTTTAGATTAACATCTGATAACCAAAGCTACACAATGAACTATTAGGGTACAGCCCAGAAGCTGAGCAACTTGACATTTTAGTTAGCCTATGCAGCCTTATCTCAGATAATATACAATTTCTGTCAAGCTTTTGGAAATATTGAAAATAGCTCAAAGAACTCCCTTATTCCCTTCATGTATCCCAACAAGTCTAGAGACCCCAGGTTGCAAACCTCTGAACTAAACCTTTGACCATTTTTCCAGGGTGAGTAGAAATGTAAAATAGGACCAAAGGATAAAGAAAAGGATATGATTAATTTTAGAACCTATGTACCTTCTGGGAGGTAGTTAGGCTGGCTGAAAAATCTGTAGTAGATTTTTCTTGTATAATCTATAAAAGCTCCCACACTGCATGGGAATGTATTCACCAGGCTTTTCTATGATGCTAGCTTCATGAGACTTGCCCCCATTCTAAGTAGAAGGAGAATAGATTGTCTGATTTCTGTCCCATGAACAAAGGAAGATGGTCAGAGTCCTGGCTGTTTCTATTGTTGGTAAGAGATGGGGGGAAATACTTAAGCTCAAGTCAAGCAAGGCATATGAGGAGAGACAAGGAGAAGCTTAAACGGAATGTCACCACTCAAACTGAGAAACGGCAAAGGAAAGAAAATCCTTTCTCTTCCATTTTTCCTTTTGTTCCATTCAGATCCTCCAAAGATTGGATGCTGTCCATCTGTGTTGGAGAGGACAAGCTTCTTTAGAATGTCCACCAACTCAAATATTAATACCATTTAAAATATCCTCATAGACAGTCTTGGCAACCATATTTAATCGAGACCCTCATCTACCCCACTGGAACTGACACAAGAACAATCCCAGTCCCCAACAGTGGTGAGGACTCTGGGTGACAGAACCACCACATGGCCTGACAGGCTAACTCCCAAGTCTGGAAGTCAGTCAGTGCATCCAGGGCCTAAACTACCTTCATGAAATGAGTCTTCCAGCGCCGCATTTTGTACCAAGGGATCTCCTTTACTCTTGGAATCTTGGAGTCCATGGGTGTCTCAAGACTGCACATTTTTGAAAGAGGGAGGCACAGTGCATTTTAATATTGTTGGCATGAGAGGAAGGCAGGGAAAGGCTGTTAACTTTTGTCCATGTAGCTCTGAATCACTTGATTTGTTATAAACATGTGCCTTTGGAATAGAACGTTTTAAATTAAAAGAGCGTTTTTTTCCCATAAGAAATTTCTTTTCTGGTTCCAATCATATATTAAGCACAAAGCTTCAACCAGTTCTTTAAATCTAGTTGAATTTGTTTTCTTTTTTATATGATGGGAGCACCAGTGCTCACCTTCCTGTGCTCAAGTGGGGACAAACAAAGATTTCGAAGATTATAGACACATAAATCAAGCATTGCTATTACTGGGGACCAAAAATGATGGCATTGTAAGGAGCATGACCACCTTGCTTCTGCTTCCTTTTGCTTATTGCTTCAATCATCTTTGCTACTTTTCTGTAACCACAGTTCTGTTTCCATTGATTCCACAAGGATTTATGTCTTATCTGGAGGCTCTAGTGAAGATTAGAATGGTGAGAGGTCACACTACCTCTCTTAAGTTACATTCATTCTGATTGGAGGGATTCGGAGGAAAGACAGCAACTTAAAATAATAGAAATTGTTACATGGAAGCTTTTACACAGCATGACTCTAATAGGAAGGACTCCCAAGTCTTTCGCAGTTTTTGATCAACATCTGGCTGCTAGTGGGAAGTGGTCATTCCTGTTGGGAGAAGTGAAATTTTAAAAAAGAAAAAGGAGAACATCATGATCCAGAATGCAGAGACAGGGAATTAACCCAAGTAACTTTGAAATACTGTCATGTGACTATATCCCCTCAGGTTAAAGAGAAAAAACTGTAAACAAATACTGAATTGTAGTTAGTAGATCTGTTTACATAGAGGACTGGCTAGCAATCCCCAAAGCTACATGAAATGTACTTGTGATTGCACAAATATGAAAAATATATTGTGGATAATGAGAGCTAGAGTTGTCAATGTCTCAGTGTCTGAGAAAAGAGTTAAAATACAGAGATGGAGAAGACTGGAATAAATCCTATGGTAGGTTAGAATTGAAAAAATCAACATGAAAGCATGGATTTTAATGTACATAGATACATTTTGAGAGATAAATGGATAGACAGACAGACAGATAGATAAATAGATAAATAGATATAGATGATCAAGATTTAGATGGTAGATCAGTAGAGGGATCTATCTATCTATCTGTCTGTCTATCATCTATCTATCTATCTATCTATCTATCATATGTTGTTTTTTGGCTTTGTCTGAGATAGAACTTGATAGTAATGATCACATAAACTGCCCACATTTCAATTTCTAAATATTATTCTCCAACAAACTCTAAGAGTCAGAAAAGGGAAGGGGTGGACACTCCCCTGGACTCTTCAAAAAGAATGCAGGCCTTCTGACACCTGGATTTTAGCCCTTCAAGATCCATTTGTATTTTTGGCCTCCAGAACTATATCATCACACATTTATGTTAAGTCACTAAGTTTGTGGTAATTTGTAAAGATGGCATCAGGAAACACGCAAGTATATATGTAAATACAGTTACATATACATAATCGATGGAGAAGAAAAAGCTTTTCCTTTTAGCAGAACTGTACCTAATAAATGAAAAGAGAATGATGAAATTAGAAAATTACCATTTGGCAACCCCTACAGTAATAATTTTCTCAGGCAAGATTCATAAATGGATGCTGAATTTAATGAAGCAAATGTTGATGAGAAGCAGGGTCTCTGCATAGCCTCAGAGCACCTCTTCATAAAGCGATTATAAATTAGGAAAAGAAAAATTGTAGCATTGCAGTGGAGAACGTGAGCATCCACCACTGTATCCAAGTGGTCAAAATGAGCATCACGAAGGCGAAACAAATAGTTCTCACATCTCTCCTGCTACGATACACTAAGGACACAGTGTTGTTCCTGGCTTATTCTCCCAAACATGTATGATTTAGACCAAGTCACAATGAATAATTAGATGCACATAAGTTGAGGCAGCCATTCTTGTAAGAATTAGCCTGTGCTCTTCAGGAATATGAGGGTCAGGCAGGACAAAAGCTGAGGAACCACTTCAGATTAAAGCAGACTAAAAAGACATAACCAATAAAAGCAACATGGAGTCCTAGGTTGAATTCTGAATCAGGTTTTTTTTTTTTCTTTTGCCACAAAAGACACTAGTAAAACCATGAGTAAAATGTCACCAAAATCTGTGTATTAGATAATAATATTCCATTAAATTTCATGCTGGTTTTGAGAATTGTACTGTGGTTACATAAGAGAATGCTTTTGTTTTTATGAAATACACACAAAAGAATTTAGATGCTGAGGGGCCTCAAGCCTACAAATTACTCACAAATGTTTCACATAGATACATAGATATTGGGAGGATGACAAAGTTAATATGGCAATAAGAATTTGAGGAATCATGTAAAAATTATACATACTGCTTCTTAGTCTGAAATTTTTTCTGAAGAAAAAGGTTTTTTGAAAGGTAAAGGGATGAGTCGAAAATTCTCTGCTCAGGCAGAGAATTTATCACCCGATTAGTGAATTTCCAGAACGCTCTCAGCCAGAAGAAGTGAGAGTAGCATGTGCTGGTGATGTGGAGGCAGCCAGAACAGAGATCTGCATGACCACTGAGACTCAGACTTGTTACTGCGATATCCTGAGGGCCAGTCCATGGCAAACGAATATTCATGGAATTCAGACAAGAAGGCTGACAGGCAGCAAGTGTGGGCAGGGGCACATGAGCACATGTGGCCACTCTCATCTCTGGGTTACCTCCCAAGCATTATGTGCAGGAACTAAGTCCAGCCTCAGAACTTGTCCACTACTTTCAGCATTGGCTCCCCCAAAGCTTTCTAGTGGCTAGTCCTTCCCCTGAAATTTCTTCCCCCTACACTGTGACATCAGAGTCCTCTTGAAGCCCAGGTGGGGCTGGTAACTTCTCATTATCTGACAATGAATAATGTCATCATCCCTTATGAGCTTCTAACTCAAAGTGTCAAATAGAAAAGCTTTTAGGATGGAAATCTTCAGTCTGGAGCTTTCACATAGTAGGGTCAAAAGATCAACCAGGAACTGAGAGGTCGTGTGAGACCAATCGGAGCCTAGACTTGCTTACTCAGAAAACTGCCTGCAACAGAACTACTTAATTCCGAATATGCATCAATTCAGTCACTGACTGACCAGGAGAGTACTGCTCAGCAACCCAGCAACTGTCCACCAAGTTCCCCAGCTAGTAGACGGGAGCAACGTTTACTGAGGACTTACTATGCACCAAAGCTGAGCAAGGTGATGTATTTAAGCCTTCGAACAGCATTTCCTCTTCTCCTGTCCTCTAGCTTTCAGCTTCATGAATTCATTGAAAACATACTATGGTCTGGGCTTTCTGCTAGAATTTTCACATTCTTTCTCTTTTGGACCAGGACACTAGTGAGGGTCAAAAATATTACTAAACTTTTACAGATCAAAAAACTAATAAGAGGTCAAGGTTTTCTCTAGGACCTGCAGTAATTTCAGTTTTGTGACTTAAAAATAATGGCTGAGTGTGTTCTGGAAATTCACTAATCAGGAGCTATGCTAGAAACTTACAGACACTAAAGGTCATCTCATTGTCTTTTCAAACTGAGAGCGTAGTGGGTAAAGTCCTTGCGTCACACAGCTAGAATTTACAGAATTTACACACCAAGGATTTACAGGACTAGGGAGCTTTTTTGATTTATTTGGTCTTTTCCTGGCATCTTCTGGAAGGGGTGACTGATCAGAGCCTCAAAAGCAAATGAGATCATTAAAGGAATCATTGTAATGTTCAGACATCTTTTTCTACTCAAACAAATCCAAAACAAAATAATATCAAGTGTTTATTATCTGCCAAAATCTGGAATAGTCCCTGGGACACAAAGGTGAGTAAAACTGTGCCTTCTCATTTTTCCCACTGAGCTGAGGAGATAGGTCTGTGTATTAAGAGGAAAAGTGTGAGAAGAGCTAATTAATAGGGACACTGTAAAATGTGCTATGGAAAGAGATTATTCTAAATAAGAGCTTTATGACACAGCAAAAAGATTAAGAAATATGTATGCTGTGGAATAGATTAGGAACACGCATTAACAGCTAATATATTCAAGCACACACATATAGAGCAAGCAATGTACAGTGTAAAATACATTTAAAATGTAACTTTGGTGTTAATGACAGGTGGCATGCTTAACACATCAAGACAGAAAACTATAGCCAGGATTTTGCTTTCTGGTTCTTAATATAATCAACCTTTTCCTTTTCTTCCAGATTTTCCTCTTCTTCCTCCTCCTCTTCGTCATTCAATCCCTTGTTTCTTTGTCTCTCACTGATTGTTCTCTTATGTTATTCTGTGTCATATTGGTCATTTTTATATCTTACAGAATCAAAATAGTAATAGCTGAATGCTCTCCATCTGTACATTATTGCTCAGTGTGCGAGGTATTATTCTTTCTATTCTGGTGATGCTTGTAGGGCTTCAGTTTCAAATCTACTTATTTTTCTTTAAGGAATCCATGACATCATAGAGTGATGCTGAAAAAGACCAACAAAAGACACATTTGTCTATGACTCTTTACATTGCTCTTTGGTAAGATGTATCAGAAAGTGCTATGGAGACTATGTGGGCTGTGATGATCCCAGAAGAAAGCTATTTAGATCCCATTTAGAATGTAACTGTGTGGAAAGGTGGTGCTGCCTTATATTAAGGCAAAATTTACCATGAATTATATGGATATGAGCAATACTTATTAATTCCTTAGAATATTCTAAATCCTGTGTTAATTGTTTTACCCATATTATGATATTCATCCTCATAACACTACTATGAACTTTTGTTTTTATCTTCTTTCAGATAGGAAGACTGATATTTAGAAAATTAATAGTCACACAGCTGAGCAGTGTCAGTTTTGATCAGAATCCAGGTAGATCAGGCTGAAACCTCAGGCTCATTGTGCCGTAAGCACAGTAACTATCAGTAACTTTCTGTCTGGGAAGTCTGGGGTAGGGCCTGGATTAAGTATTCAAAACGATTCTATGGTCCAATCCCAACTGTCTTCAAATTGCTTCCTGATTGAGAGTCACAGATAATGATGCCAAATCTAAACAAAACAACCAAGTGCAGGCTGACCCAGCAATTACTATGTGTGAGATTCCTTCTGGCTTTGGGTAGATACAAATCTGATAGTACCTTCCCATCAAGGAATGTTTTCCCCCAAGGAAAGATGTGAACAGAACCGAAGGTAAAAGGAATAAGAGATCTAAATGTTAGCTTATTTTTTCAGAAGTTATTTCATAAAGCTGTGTGTGATTCATTGACAAAAAACATGCAAGCATGCTACTTCCCAGAAGAATTCAGAAGGCAAGCAATCCATTCAGACCAGGGCATTCTGGGAAGATCCAAGTGTGAGGTGAGAGGTTAGTGGACAAGATTTGAAGTGGGGGAGCACATGATGGATAGTGACATTGTGAATTGTGACCTTGGTAAAGTTCTGGGCCACACATGGCTGAGTCTTTGCAAGATGTCACATTCAAATAAACATGCTTTATCCACCCAAGGTAACTAAGTAATTCTTATGACATTTGAAGAACATTCAAGGGGAACAAGAATCAAAACAATTCTTGGCATTAAGTTGACCGGTTGTCCCAATTTTTCCCAAACTAACATCTGGAGCTTTTAGACTTAACATCAGGAAAGTACTGGGCAAACTGGGACCCTGTGATCATCCTTCTTGAAAGACTTTAATCCCTTGTGACAGAAGGGACATGAAGAGGATTCTGTGAGTGGCAGAATCCAGCTCAGTGACAGCACCAGAAATGGGCTGTGCTTCTGCAATATTTGTGCAGACTCCATGCCAAACATAGCTTTGAAGCCCACAGAGAGCCTCCACTGTAGTCTGCAGAAGTCTCTAAGGGCATCTTAGAAGCCTGCTCAACACAAGAGTTGCTTCTCTTCTTGGTGTATGAGAGGGAAGTGGTGTTGACAGTGGCTTTGTAAAGTAGTGGGAACAAATACAATGGCAGTGGCCATGAAGCAGCGAGAATTTCAACTTCAACAAGCCTCCTTTCATTTCTTAGGCAGACCTAAGTTCAGGAATTCTTTTACAATCCAAAGGAGGAGGGACAAGAACTCAATAGTTTCACAGTTAGCTGTTCTCCTTGGCTTTGTCAAATGGGAGTTCAGAATTAACTTTAATCTTATAATCAGTACAACATCATTTCATTTTCAGGGCCGAATTCCACCTCTTCTCCCTCTCCTAGTTATGTAACCGGGTGTTACTTAATCTCTCTGAACCTTGGTGTCTTCATAAAGTGGGAATTCATAGGGCCACGATGTGGAATAAGTTAACATTTGAAAAGTACTTCAGACATTGCCAGACACATTGTAAGCTTTATGTAAGGGTTTGCTAAACTAATTTTAAAAAGATATTGTGCTATTTATTGTAAGGATTAGGAAAGAAATTTATATCCATGAACTCATAGGAAAGCCATTGAATTTGTGATTAAAGGGTCACTGGTGACCTTAACGCATGTAGGAGGCAAATTGCAGTGAGTTAAGAAGGAGTGAATCATGAGCCAGAGGCTCCTTTTATACATAGTACATTGAAAGCCTGGCAAAGAAAGGAAACAGAGGGCAGGAGATCCAAGTGGCCTGGAGGACATAGAGGATCCCCTAGTGCTTCTCCTGTTGGGACCAAGCCTTTCTCCTCCCTGCTAGTTTTCTTTTCTATTTCCCCAGTCTTCCAAATAAATGAAACTCCAACTGAGCTACGTCTGGTCAAAGGCCAGGTCAGCATGGAATCCAGTTATGATGCCCAGGGTCCTGTTTGTCTTCAGTAGTTTAAATGCTTACAAAATAGAATAAGAAATTGTAGGTACCTCGCTGACAATTCACAACGATTCTGATTTCAAGGTCAGACTCATCAATATCCTATGGATTCCAGATTTTCACTGACAGCAGACAGAGTAAGGGAGGTGGGGCCCTACTGCCCAATGGCCACACAAATAGGACAGGATAGGGCAGGGCCCTGTTCAAGAAGAGGAATTCTGGGGCAGTGGACTTTAGTGGGTATTAACCTAAAGACCTGGAGTGTTCTGGATACACATTGCTGCCAACTGTTGATGTCGGTATTACACAGGGATGGTGATTGGATGCATATTATATAACAGTTACGTGCACATATGTATTATGTTTTATCCTTAACAAAAGACCTATTTTCATACAGGGTAACTGAGTTGCAAGGAGGTTAAATAATCTTTTCATGGAGAAAATGATATGCATGTGCTAGAGTTGCTACTTTTTTTTTCTAATCTACTGTCTTATGCACTCCAAGATTCACAATTTCTAAAGTTTGATCTATTAATTGGTGCTAGGCTGGACACATACGAGGGCTATTGGAAGCAGAGTAAATGCATAAATCCAGTTCTCACTATTTCGATTATAGTGGGCCCAGGGAGATTCACGAATCTAAATGTTTAAAAGCCTTTCAAAGGGTTTCAGCTGTGCACAGGGTAAAGAAGACCTATAGTGGGAATCTGGAGTTTTCCCAAATTCTTTTTGGTTTCTCCAAGTTCATAAGGAAGAAAGGAGCCACCTTAGAGCTCTTATTATCACCCTTCCCTTCCCCATCCACTTCAGAGAATGTAAAAAGAAAGAAGGAAGGAGCAGAGACAGCCACAGGGAGGAGGAAATGGAACTTTGAGACCTGTGCTTCCCTACACACCTGCTATTTTCAGGTTTTAAGACTAGGTAAGATTCTGGGGGCAAAGATGGCTGAACTCAAGCCAAGGATGCACACATGGAGAAGCAGAAGCTTCTTGTGGGTGGCAAAAGGGAGCCTTGAATTTTCCCAGGAGACTGGAAATCTGGGTTCTGGTTATAGTTCCAGCTATCAGCCCTTTGGCAACTATTTACACTCTGAACCTCATCCACTGACTGCACAGTAAAGGGGCAAGATTAGATGGTCACCAAAGTCCTTGTACTACTGCCCTTCTAGGATGGTGTTAGCTGTTGATTCCAAGCTTCTCAGTCAGCAAGAAGGGCTGGGACTCTCTCCTGCTCAGCCTAAGGAGACAGAGAAAGAGAAGGGGGAGTCAGTGGAGGAAGGAAAACAATCAGCCTCTGTTCCCATAGGGAGACCCTGTCTGGTGTGGGCAGATCAGAGGCTGCAGGGAGGGTGGGGGTGGGGCTGGGGTGATGATGGATCAACCAGCTGATATTTCTCTGGCGACAGAACTCTTCAGAGCTAAAGCAGAGTAATTGAACTTAATGTCCAAACACAAAACTAGTCCATAAATCCAGGTGCTGTCTATTGGAAATTTCAGAAGGGCTCTGCTTGCCTTAATCTTATCTCTACCAGACAGTTACTGTGTTCTTGATGTAATTAGAGTGATAAAACAATGTGGCACAACTGCTGGTTTCTATCATGGCATCACCGCTGTTGACTTAAATGACAAGGTAATAATTTTATAAGAGGCCCTTTATGTTTATTTCTCTTTCCAATAGAGATAGGTGTTTTCCAAATTGAAGGGGGTGTGTTTTTCCAGATAAATTCACCAGACACCATATGCAAGAGCTGCTCCATTCACTGTCATTTATCGGAGTTCTTACATCTCCCATGGGATGACTGAATTGTTTTTAGTTGTAAAAATAATAGGACCATCTAGGGATTCCCAGAACTTTAGCACATTTCCCACAGAGCTAGCTGATTTATGCATCCTTCAGAATTAACCCTGGAGGGAACAAGGCTGCCTTTTCCACCTGGAGTTATGTGGACATGTTTCCCATCTCTTCTGTGAGAAAGACTTAATTTGCTTAGACCTGTGCCCATGAGGGAACTGTCCAAGTGGATTTGTCAAAAGACAGACACTTCTGACCTTTGGGGTTAAACCCAAATAATCTAGAAGACAGTATTGCTAGACAGTGAGGAATGGAGATTGATGATCAAAAGTAAGTTTAGTCTGAAACCAAAAAGGCATTCTGGGTCCAAGGACAAACTCAAACCATCTTTGGAAATGCAATGAGCCCAAAGTCCAAGCCTGGGTCCAATTTGCACTTCTCTAGGAAGAAGTTTTGGTGGGATCCTACATTCCAGCTAGAACAGTCACAGACACATGGTTACAGAGCTTCAGAGCTGAGTCTTCATCACCTACAAGGTCATGCATTTTCCTGTCAAGAATAAACTTGAGTGTAGACATCCAAAGTTTAATTATTTGCAGATATGACTATTCAAGGCTCTGTGGAAGGTATATGGCTGCGGTGTGTTTCCAGCAGAGACTTTTCTTCCACTCCAGTGCAGCCTGCTGTCTGGAGTGCTGGGGTAGTGTCATATGGTCTAGGGACAACCTCCCTTTATTTTAACCTTGGGAGAGTTTTCAGTCTTGCTCCATATGGCTTGCTTGCTGCTTTTCCACATCTCAAGAGAGCTGGCTTAGAAGGACCTTTAACATGCCGGAGAAGTATGAAAAAAGTGAACAAAATCTTCAGAGGGCCAGGGATGACTGGTGAGCCAGCTTGGAGGGTTTGAGAGGAAATGACTTTCCTGAACAGTAGGGTAACCTATTGATCTGCTCCACTAGACAGACTTATGGACTAGGAAGATGTTTTTCATGAAAAAAAGGAGCAAAAATCTCATGAAACCCATTAATAGGAGTAAAAGTAATCATCAGGAAGTGAATAGGCCCCCAGTAACCGTGTTTCATAGACAGTTCAGATTTACTGTGAAGAGCAAGGTTTTTACAAACTTTGTAAGATTTTAGGATCGTGTCTTCTGTTGTTGAGTTTCTAAATTGAGACATCTGTAAAACTTATAACAGAAAAGATTCATAGCCTTGTCTTTTAGAGCAAGGAAAAAGTGGAGAGTCAAGGGTGTTATGTAGCGTTCTGTGACCTGCTCCAGGATCAGAGTGAAAAGTCCCAGAAAAGGGATATGATTATGACCTTGGAGAAGAGACAGAAGAATGAAAGGCCCTGAGAATACTAGAAAGGAAAGAAACGGAGCCCTGGGAAGCGGCTCATTTTACAGAAAGAGGCATGGAGCTAAATCTCAATCATTTAGGAACGTTGCTCTCCTTCCTTCCCTGGCAGCCCTTTAACCACTGAAGAGACTGGGCATGTCCCTTGATGTTTTCTTGAGGACAAAACCTTCTCAGGATCTACACAATTGGGAAAACTACAAGAGTAATGAACTACTCATGCTTCCACTTAAGCTTTACCAGGACATCTGTTTTACCTACAGAACAAGACTCAGAGGAATAGTGCAGGTGACTGGAGCCCTGACCTACATTAATAGTTGCTACCACTTATTTCATGCTTATTTAGTGTCAGGTAGCAGCTGGGCACTTGGCATATTGTTAACACGCCTAGTTCTCCCAACAGCCGGGTGAGGTGGTTTGTGTGATTATCATCCCCATTTCCTGAATGAAGAAAATTAGTTCAAAAAGTTTAACTCATTGGCCCCTAAAAATTTAAAGACATTTTAAAGAAATCTATCTGTAAAACCCTTAAAACTGAAAAGATTTTACCTGTGATAAAGAAAAATCTGAACCAAACACAACCATAAAGATCACCAAGAATTAGTCTTGTTTTCTACACATTTCTTTTGGGGGAAAAGAAAATGAAAGAAAATTTCTCAAATAATTTTTAGATGGTGAAAATTCAGTAGGGATGGTATGAGAAAATTATTCTCTAGTCTCCTTAAAGAACCTAGATCAAAAACTCCTACAGGCATAGCCAAGCGTTCTGGTGTACTCCTGCAGTCGCCCAGTCTGGGAAACTGAAGCAGAAGGATTTGAAGTTTGAGCTCAGAGTGGACAACAGTCTTAGCAAGACTTCGTTCCAAATAAAAACTGGTTGTATCTCAGTGTTAAGGCCTGGGATCAATCCCAGGACTGAAAAAAATATCCTTAAACAATCATAAATAATTTTGAAAAAAATAACCCCACCAAAAAACAAGTTTAGGCTTTCCAAGAGTCCAAAGTTGACATGGCTTTAAAACTATTAATCTAATTCATCATATTTAATATAAATATTACTGATCATTTAAAAAATTCAAAAAGATCTTTTAAGAAATTTAAAAGTCTTCTGTTGATGAACATACATCAAATTAAGAAAGAGAACAATCTCTTTCAGCATGGCAGAAAATATGTTCCTCAAATATATTTCCTTGAGATACTTAGAAGTAAGACAATCTCAGAAAGGGTTCCATAATATTATTTTATTATTATTACTATCTAACATGTCTTGAAGTGTCTGGCCAAACAGAAATGAGATACAAGTGTTAGAAAGAAAGGACATTTTTATTAATTGCAAACATATGTGTGATTATATAAATATTTAAGAGTATTTACTGAAAATTAGAATAGGAATAAACATGATGGCTATAAGATCAACAGACAATAATAGGATTCTATATCAATTAGATAAGGTACTTCACAATACCCACTAGAACTGTAAGTTGGTGAGGAACAGACGTGTAGGGAAAATACAAAGAAAATGATAAAGCATTTTAAAACACATAAAATCCTGAGTTAATCCAGAAATACACTCTCGTTCTGAATGGGAAAGCAAAATATCATGAAAATATGAATTCAGGTAATCATATGTGAATTCAGTAAAATGCTAAACAAAATTTATATTCGATGGATCATGGAATTATACAAACTGCATTTTTTCCTTTCTTATCACTTTTTAGTCAGTGCATATTGGTCATACAGATAAGTGAGTTACATTTTGGTAGTTTTATGCATGCACATAACATATTTTAATAACCCTTCCATCACCATTTTCCTCCCATTTCCTTAGTTTCATTCATATATATATATGCATGGAATACATTCATTCATATATATATGTATGGAATATATATAAATGTAGATATATAGATATGATTAAGTAAACCAATTTTGAAGGAAAGAAAAGATAGGGAGCTTGTAAGGAGGATTTTTCCAATCTAGTAGTAATTATTGTGAGTGTATAATAGAACTAGAGTTAAGCCATGTGATCAATATTCTACATTGAGCCAACAGGCTTTTCTGCAATGAAGGAAATGTTCAGTTTTTAAACTGTTTGATACTGTAAGTACTGCTGCCACTGAGCACTTGGAATATGACTCATATTACTGAAATATAAAATTCTTGGTAATACTTAATGTTAATCAGTTAAAATTTAAGTAGTCCCTTCTGACTCATGGATACCATATTTGGCAGTACATCTCTACAATAGAAGTCTTATAAGCTGACAAAACAAATATGACACTATAATATCAGACTGAGATAACTTGTACATCAGTGGAGAAAAAGAAATTACCTTCATATAGAGAAAAATGTATATGTGGAAAAATTCAAATCCATACCATACCCAACAGTACAAATAAGTTCCAGATGAATTAAGACCTAAATCTAAAAATCAAGTTTAATAAAACTTTTAGAGATAATTTGGGAGAATACTTTCAAATCCAAATCTTGATTATGAAAAAATTTCTTAATTAGGACTCCAAAATAAAAATCTTAAAGAAAATGTATTAGCAAATTTAACAATATTAAAATTGAAAACTTCTGTATGAAAAAAGATGTTAAAAAGAAAAGGATGTCAAAAAATACAAACAAGAGAATAGAGAACATATTTTATATACATAATATATGTGACAAAATGTGATTATACAGAACACACAGAACAACTACAAATCAGCTTGGAATAGAAAACAAATCTGTGAAAATATGGACAAAATATATGAAAACAATTTCTAAAAAAAAAAATAAAAATAGGCAATTGGGAACCTGGGAAATACTATTAATTTTCATAATAATAAGGCAATGCAAACCAAACCAATAGTAGGTTTTTCTTTTACAGCTGAATACTTGTCAGTCTTGATCATCTATTATCTAACTCTATTGCCTATGATTAAGGAATGTCCTCATTTTATGTCTATGTGGGTGGGGGTGATGAGGCAGGCTTCCTCTAAGGACCCAAGAATGCCAGATACTAGGTTTTCCAGCTTCCCTTGCAGCTAGGCATACACATGTGACTTGGTCCTCACCAATGAGATGCTGCTGACTGTGATTAACTCTTTCAAGGGGTAGTAAAAGTGATGGGGCCACAGTGCTAGGTCCCCTGTGACAGGTTTAGAAGTGCTAATAGCACTGTAATAAGAAGGGATTAGTATAATGGTGTCCTCACCAGACTGGGTTTTGGATGCTATATCTGACTGAGTGATGATGAACCTAGTCCCTCACAAATGGCTGACTCATAAAGCCACCCAGTGTTGTTTATGTAAGTCTTTTCTTCCTTGAATCATCAAAGTTTGCCTCTACTGAGCATAATATCTAATAATACCAAATGTTATGAGGACATGTGAAAATAGCATCTGTCATATACTGTTGAGGTGAAGTAGAACATTTATTACAGACACTTTTAAAAGCAATCTGTTGGCTCTTGTGAAGATGAATATGTACATGCCCTAAAACCCTAAATATTTACTGCTGAAACATACTGGTTGGAAATTTTCACTCTTATGCACAGGTGGATGTGTAAAGGATTTCTAGTGAAGCAATGTTTTTAGAAGTTTACAAAAGAAAATGATTCCTAACAATGAGGAAATGGATACATGCAAGTGCGTTCTTAAATTGGATTTACCAGTAATAATAATGGGGATTGCAAGATGGCCAACTGAGCAGTGGCACAATAAGAGAGCCTCTCTGAAAAAAACAAAACAAAACAAAACAAAACAACTCAGATGCTGGAATCTGACAACATGGAGAAAGCCAGACAAAATGAGACGAATTCTCACGACCCAGGAAGGAACTGAGGAAAAAGAAAAAGAAAAAAAAAAAAAAAAAGGAAAGAAGAAGAAGCGTGGACGGAGGCCTGGAGTTGGGCAAGCCCCGGTTGCTGTACTGGCACATCTTAGAGTCAGGCAAGCGGGGGTTGGTGAGCTCCAGACCCTCGGCTGGAGGAGGCGCTGCGGCAGGGAGTGGAAACAGCCAGTCGAGCTGCATGAACTTTGGTGAGTGATGGAAACTGGATTCCCCAGATCAGGAGGACCAGCTAGATGACATTTTAGAGTTGGGCAGGGCCAGTTTGAATCAAAACCTGAGGCAGCGTCCATTGACAACTCCTAGTCCAAAGCAGATTGGTGGGATCTGCTTGGGCTGGGCCAGGTCCCTGGTTGAAACCCAATAGCCGGGAACAAGGCTGTTCTGAGCCAATGGCATCCCCAGGGAACACACAAACTTGCTGAAGCATAAACTGATTGAGTGACATATGGGGAGGGGCTTGTTCTCAGCGTGCACCTCACAGATCCTCAGTGGACTGGGGGCAGCACTTCCTTAGCAAGTGCACTGCAGAAAAAAACTGTAAGCAATAGGAAAGGCCCAGAGATCTCTACCACCCACCCATCTGAAGGAGGCTGGAACCATGACAAGACAGAAACAGCAAAAGGTCTCCAACTGCAGAACCAGAGAAAGTGCGTCCAGCAGAGGTAAATGCAGAGGAGGTTGAGAGCAGCAAACCTGTAATGTTTGGACTCATCGGAAATAAAGAAATACATCTGTGACCTCATTGACAAATTTAAACCTGAAATTCTAACTCAGGTGAAGCAAGATATAAGAAGATTAATAAAAGAAGTCCTGGGTAATCCTCAAGTAGACACAAATGAAAGAACAGAGGAACCCAGAGAAAGGAGAGACGCCTTTGATGAAGATTATAAACAAAACCTAGAATATATGAAACAGGTCCAAAGAGAATATCAGGAAATTAAAAACTCCATTGAAAGCTGGTAAAATCTTTTAACAGAAACTAAAGACAAACTTTCAAAACTTGAAGATAGATTTGCAAAGTATGATCATGAAAGGAAGGATCTCTTAAAAGTAACAAGGAACCAGGAAGCAACAATACAAAGGCTAGAAGATGACAAGAGGATTTATAACCTAAGAATAAAATATGTGAATGAAGATGCAGCAACAAATACAAATGAAATAAAAAGTCTATTCACAGAAATAATTAAGGAAAACTTCCCAAACATAGGTAACGAAAGTGAAGTTAAGATAAATGAGGAATACAGAACTCAGGCCAGCTACAACCAAAGCAGATCTACACCCAGACATATAATAATCAGGTTCCCAGAAATCCATCACAAGAACAGAATACTAAAAGTAGTCAGAGAAAAGAAACAGATTACCTATAAAGTAAAACTCATCAAAATCACAGCAGAGTTCTCAATGCAAACCATCAAATCAAGAAGAGCTTGAAGTGAAATATTCCAAGCCCTGAAAGAAAATAACCTCCAACCCAGAATGATGTACCCTGCAAAACTGTCTCTCAAAATTAATGGAGAGACAAGATATTTCCACGACAAAGAGGAACTGGGGGAGTTTGTGACCACCAATCCAACCCTACAAAGAATACTGAAGGACATTCCAAAGAGAGAGAAGAAAATCACCAGGGTTCCAGGAACAATGGCAGAAAGGTCTCAAAGAAAGGGACAGACAGTGGAATGAAGGAGAAAAGTAAACAAACAACAATGACAGAAAAATAGCATGGCAGAGATAAGACAGACAGGATTGGTTATATCGCTGTTTTATCTTGACTGATTTTATTTGAATCTGGTATGCGTGAGAGTGTTGAGTCTGAGAGTAGGGGCAACTACTCTGAAGATGACAAGATTCAATAGAATACCCATTCTGGTTTGATTATTGACTACCTTTGAAGTCCTATAATGTCTCCAATGTTTAGATTTTATTAATAGTGTTAATGCAATGCTAAGTTTAACTATACTATGTTTGACGATATAGACAATTTTATTGAAAATAACAAGAAACATCATAGTAACTACCGTAGATCACCTAGTATTGTGGTTGTATATGTCCTTTTCATTTCGTATTTCTCTAGGAATTTGTATTGTTGACTTGTTTTGATTTGTTTCTCCCTCTAATACAGAAAGGCTAGGTATATGTGTAGAGACTTATACATGTGTAGAACTTCTAAGTAGTTTACGAGTATGGATTATAGTTATTGTAAAGGGAAAAAAAGAGGAAAAGAAGGTATTCTAAAGGATATAACACTGCATGTATGTTTGAGTGTGTGGGATTAATAACCATGTTGCTAAAGTTTTAGTTGGATGGATGAATAAAACTGATTGCAGTCTCACTGTTTGGATGTCCACTTTGTAGGCTTTACTTTTGTAACTTGAACAACTACTTCTAAGAGGAAAATATGTAATTATCAACTAGTGATTTCTCACTGGTTACTATGTTTGTTTGTTTTGTTTTGTTTTTGAGATTTTGTATTATTTCTACCCTCTTTCTGTTTCAAATTTTTTTTCTTTAAATAAAAAAAACAGTAATGATAACACATGAAATTGATCTCTATGCCTAAATAGGTATGAATTCCACACACTATTGGCTTAAAAGGAGTCTTAATATGATATCTGGAAAATGTTATAATTTATGTACATTTATAAAACACATAAAGCTATACTTCATGTGATTTATGAGTAGGTGAGTAGAAATATTTATAGAAAGGACTAAAAAGATAGGAGCAAATTTTAATAGAGTGGTTATATCTGATATGAGGAGGAAGCATGAGAAACCTCAATTTTATTCATATATCTTTTAATTAAAAATTATAAAGCAAATATGACAAAGCTTTGATACCACACCCTAAAAAGTGAGTATACAGATGTTTGTTCCCACTACTTTACTGTGTTTAAGAATTATTAAGAAAACACCAAAGTTTTGACTTACAAAACATAAGATCTGTTAATTTCATTTTCACACTGATCACTTTACATGAAATAATGGTCATGCATATTGAGAGTTTAGAATGTATCTGGCACTAACCTCAGTGTTTTATCTCTATGATCTCATGTGACCTCTGTTTAATTTTATTGGGTAGACCAGTAGCTCATTTGAATCACCTGGGGAACTTTAAAAAAACATTGGTGCCTGGACCTCATTTCTGGGAACTAATCTGGTGAAGCTGGGTACTGGAAAATTTTAAAAGGCCCCAGGTGATTTTAATATTCAGCCAGGTTCAAGAATCCTTGAAATAGTTTACAGATGTTTTTCCTAAACTCTATGTGATTATAAAAATCATCAGGGACTGTTAAAAATACAGATTTTGGGCCTATCCCAGATCCAAAGAGTCAAAATCTCTGGAGGGCAGATGCCAAAATATTAACATTTTTATCAAGTGCTTAGGTGACTCCTAGGATCAGATAAGTCTGGGCAATCTGGGGCCAGTGTCATTTCTGGGAAGGTTCCATCAATCAGTATGTGCTCAAAACACATTCCTCTCCTGGGGTGCTAATTCAGGAAATCTCACATGGGATCCAGAAAAATATTTTAAGAAAAATAGAAATGATTTGTTCAGATTATGTCCAGCCATATTAAGTTTCCACTAAAGAACATATTATTCCAAGCAAGTGAAGAGGGACTCACATGAAACAACTTATGCCTATTTCAAATCTCATGCCATTTCCTCTGCTCTTTGGTGTGATAACTCTGTGCATTGTCAGGCCCCTGTCTGTGCTTACCCTGACTTGCCTTCTCCTCTCTGACACATACCCTAGGATTATAAACAAATGTCAACTCTCTCATCCATGGGTAGAAATATTAGCTGTAGAACTCAGTCCTTTAGGGTGGGAGTGGTGGTGTTTTTACTCAGAAACAGGGCCCAGGGAAGCAGATTGTGCATTAGCACATGGTTTTATGGAATTGGAGTTGCAGAAAGAGAAAAAGGAGCATTATCTCCAGGCAAATTCTGGACCATCCTATTGTTTTCAGGGAAACATGGAGCTCATTGAGGTACTGACAATGTCCCCTCTGTCTCAATCTCTTCAGCTAACATGTCTGTGCATTTGTGCGCCTCTGTGTATGTGAATGTTTGTAAGTGCATTGGGTAGAGGGGAGCAGGACTCATGAGGGAACATACTGAACCTGGGTGTAAGGGCAGTAGGAATGGGCTTAGGAAACCAGCACTCAGAGTCCTGTCTTTCATAGCTCCTACTTCTAATCCAAGCGCATCTATAATGTCAGATGTATCAACCTAAAAGCACCTTTTCCAAAGTGCGTCAGGCAGAGCATGAATTCCAAGAGTGAATTCTTTGGAAAAAGAAAAGAGGTAGGTGCTTCTATTGGAAACCACTGCCAATATTCCCCCTTTGAGAGTCACAGTACTCCTTGGCATGGAAAAGACCTTTGAGGGTCCAGAAGTCAGCTGCTATACTGCAGTGTCAAGCTTATATCCCACAACACACTCTGTCCTTCTATAGGAACTCCTTAGGACTTTGTATCTTTAGTGTTCCCAGAATATGATTTGGGAGACAATATCACAAAAACAAAAAACAAACAAAAAAAAAACCATGTCAATATTCTGCTGAGACCTTTAATGAGTCCTGTTCTTTGCAGTAGTGGCTTCCAAATTTAGACACAGGTCAGAATTCCTTGAAGATCTTTATTTAAAGTATCTTTATCCCAGCCTCATCTCAGATTGACATTATCTGTTACTTAGTGATTAGAGCCTAAACAGTTAGCTACACATATATAAAATTTCCCCAGGGGATTCTGATGGGCAATTGCTTTAGAAACATTAACATATAAAAGAAACTCTGAACTTGATGTCTGGCCTGATTCTACTTGCAAAACCTTAGTATGTCTCTTTCCTGATCTCTTCACCATGCACCATTACACAGTGTTCATGCCCGCTTCTGTGCTACCCCCTACAGGGACTGTTTTCCGCTCTCTTATCCACGTTTTTGAATAATGCTCTTTTTTCTTAGGTAGCCTACGTTCTTCCTCCTATGTGACAAATCCCTGATTGGCCCAGTCTTTGAAGATAGCATCGTTTCTTCATCTTATAACATGTTTTCTATGTTTAATGTTCTCTTCTGTCTTTTTCTGCAGTGCCTTCCATTTCCCTGGTCAGATCTTTCTTCATTCTCTTAGGGGAGGTGGTAGAACTCAGATTTATGTACCTGGTCTTTGGACTACAGTGCTTTGGGTTTCATCTCAGATCTCAGTAAGACTCTTACCTCTGTTAGTTCTCAGTTTCTCCATTTGAAAAACTGATATGAAAATGTGTTTTGAAGAATTTCTGTAAGTATATGTAAAGTAACAACTACAAATGCCTAGCAAGGCCTCAATAGGAGATGATAGCAGTTCTCATAATTGTTAGTATTTAAGTTTCTTAATGACAAAGAATTTTATCCACATTATTCATTAAAATAGCCTCTCATTAAAAAGTCCCTGGAACAGAGTGGCTGCTCCACCACTATTCATTTTATGAATGACTCTCTTTGTCTCCTTTGTTTGAATTGTACCTCATATAAGGTAGGGGTTTTAAAAGCTTTTGTTGATCATGTGAGTGACAAATACATTTGCTTGATACTTTTGTGATCAAATTAGATCTATCTGTAGTATCTTGGTTGTTTTTTACTTGCACAAATATATATATATATATATATATATATATATATATATATGTATGTGTTTTATATATACGTGTGTATATATATATATATATATATATATATATATATATATACATACATATGTAATTTTTTGTGGAAATACTCATTCAGAGCCCAATTTTCATCCAGGGAATCCAAGAGGATGTACACAATAAAAGCATGGCTGAATAGCACATTCAGTCTTCTAACTGAGCCAGGCATGGACATTTGAACTATCTCAGGTCATACAAACCTCACTTTTGGGGTTGAAATGTGGTTATTGTGGTACCATTAGTTTAAAATGTGAAGGACACTGGTTACTGGAAGCTCATTTGGGGATGAAACCAAAAGAGGAAAAATATGAGTTTGGAAATAGCCAGAGAAAGTGACTAAGTGCTGATGATATGAGTTAAGTTTCTGGGACCAGCTGTGTGGAGTTAACTTTCGTTCTGAAATTCTTGCTCACAGTGAACCAATGCCTTACTTAAACTTTTCTTCATAAATCCAGTTTGTAGTGAGTCTCTGTCCCTTGCAATCAAAGGGCACTTAAAGACAGTGGTTCTCAAAGTGGGTTTCCCAGACTACTAGTATCAGTTCACCTGGGAACTTGCTTTCAATTTGTATTTCTCTCTGATCTCTTTTGCCTTTACACATCTGAGCCCTAACCCAGGTAGCTTCCTTGTAAAACCACTTTAACCATGAGTTCATAATCTATTTTTTTACTATAGTGATGCCTACTGTAACCAGTCATATTATAACCACTAGCCTCCTGTCTTCTTTTCTCCATTAGAGGGTGAGCTCCACAGTCATGGATAGAGCATCACGGATCACCCCACCCTACCCCTGCACCAAGAACAGTGTCTGAAGAGTGGTCAAGAATTACTTAGAACTTCTGATCCTATTTTTGGATTATATCCTTCCCAAAAGTCCATTTACAAAGATAACCTGTTCTCAGTGAGAACTGTTAGCACCCAAAATTGTGGCTGCAGTACTGTCTCCCTTGGGTACCTTATTAACAGCTCCTATGATGTAGTTGTCCTGGCCTCACACTTGGGTCAGTACAATGGACAGCAGTAGAGAAGCACAATTTGGAACTTGCTAACTGTTCCTGTCTCACTGAGTTAGATGTTATACTGACATAGGACTCAAGGTAGATGGGATGAAATGAAAATGGTCCCTCAAGAAAGAGAATAGAAAGTCAATTACTTCGGCCCATTAAATTGCTATTGGAACAGACCCTTGCTGGGCCTTGTGGGAGGGAGCTTTTGGCACTCACCTCTGGTGGGAAGTTAAAGAATCCTGAGGATTACTCTGGGGCTTGGCTTCATGCTGGGTAAGGAAGAATCTCTTCTTTGCCATCAACAGCCACATCATTTCCCCTGTGTGGGGCATCCTCATTCCGGTCCTGGCTTTGAATCTAATTCCACAGATGATTCATGTGTTTTGCAGACAGTCTGCCCCTTATCCAAGGGACCAGGAGACCTTTAAGGGACTTTCCACAAGTTACCAGACTGTGCCACAGGGGGAACCACTCAGTCAAGCTTAGGGTCGGAGGGTCTGTACATGGCTGACCACCATCCTGAGTCCAGCTCCCCACCCTGACACTGTGAATGGGCTTTGTGTCTCCCATCACATGCAAGGTCCCTTGGTTTAGGGATGACCCTGGCTCTGAACGGTGTGGTCTTAGCTGTCCTCAGCCACCCTCTTGTAGTCCTGTTGATCTAAGTGGAAATTACTTCTTGTTTCAGTGAGTGCCCTGAACACTCATCATTTGTGTTTTGGGGAAAAATGCAGCCAAGCTGTTTGGAAATAAAATTTTAACCCTTGGCAAAGACACTTTTGTTACTCAGTAAAATATGAGGGACCATCCAGAGGTTGGATAGGACACTTAGCGTCATCTTGAAAGAAAGCCCAGAAAATTGTAAGTTGTTATCAAGAAGGGCTATACACTCTAGCACCAGGACATTTGCTTTCATGCCCTGGCTGCAAGTATCCCCCAAACAGTGTCTGCTTCTTTCCTCAGTCATTGATTTTATTCATTTAGAGCCCATTAGAGTATTTTTTATTTTTTAAAAAGCTGTGTTTTTTTAACATGGAAAAAATAATAATGAGCACTACTCAGATACTCAGAAAGAAGTCAGGCTGTGAAGTTGGAAGACTGAAATTGGTTTCCTAGGTGTAACATATTTCAGAGCTTTCTGAATGAATGCAGACTTGGATAAGACAGACACATGAGCAGTGCACTAGTCTGGGCTTCTTCTTATAACCTTGTGTGTTAGTTACTTTTCTCTCATTGCTGAGACAAAATTCCCAACAACCAAAATTAAGGAAATTAAGGTTTATTTAGCTCACAGTTTATGAAGGTTTCAGTTCTCCCTCAGTTGTCTCCAAGGCAAGGTGTTGTGTTGAAGGGCAACTCTCCCTGGAGGCAAAAGACAGCAAGAGACACAAGAACAAAAAGGGGGAGGAGGAAGTCTTTTCCTCTCTTATACTGTAGGCAGATTACCTGCCCTAGTGCCCTCACACTGCCAATCCTAGCACCAGACAATGAACTTGTCACAAACTCTAGATTCAGATGCCTCCAAAAGTCCTGCCTCCCATGACGCTCTAGGGGTACCTTCAGACGCAAACCATAACACCTGGGATCTGTCCTTCTCCAGCTGATGTGTGGAAAGTTGAGCTCCAGCTCACCCTGGAGCTAAGGGCTAAGTCATGTGAATTTCTGCTGTAGAATGCATAGGCAGCTTACAGAAGCAGCCCAGAATGGGATGGGGCTAGAGATTTTATTCTGTGCAGTTCTTCCTGAATGAGGTCACTAGGGTATGTGTGTGTGTGTGTGTGTGTGTGTGTGTGTGTGTGTGGGATGTAGAATCACTGATTTATTCATACATATAGTAAACCTAAGATAAGGGATATAAAAAGCTAGCCCAGATAAACACTCTTCTTTGCAATGTTCTGGTTTGGATCACTGACATTTTGCATATTCTTTTTGGCTCTGAAGTGTCAGTCTTTGCTCGTCCTTTCTGTCCCTCTTCTTTCTTTGGAGCATCTTTGTCCCGCATTCTTTCTCCTCACTCTCCTGCACACTCCTCTTGCCCTCACTCTCAGGCAAATCAACACTAGTTTGCTTTGTTTTAACTTTTAATTACAATTGGCTTTCAGGATGCATCAGGAAAGCCAGCTTTGTGACCTGGCTTCCACAGTGGCTGGGGTAGCTGCCCGTCTCCTGTACTTGTCTGCCCTTCTCTTGGACTGCCTTGATACTTAGGATTGGTCCTCTGTGACTGTGTCCACAGCCCATGACCCTATTTCATGTCATGGCTGATTGCTCTGATAGAGCCAATCAGATTATCTCTGTCTTGGGATCGTGCAAGTTGGAGCAGAGAATAAGATAGTGGAGCTGAACCACCCTGATGGTAGTGTTGGTCTATAATAAACTGCTAATAGGGGCTGCTGCAGCTGTGTGGTCCTGAGCCTGCCAGGTGGGGCTGGCATTTCTGCCATGCTGCACTAACCACTTGGTACTCTATTAACATGGAATGTGCTTCACTAACAGCCTCAAAGACACGCAGTAAAAGTTTATTTCTTGCTTATCCAATGCATGATGTTTAGATGTCTGTGCAGAGCTATGCTTGATCAGTGACTCTAGTGTTCATGGCTTCTGCTGTGTGAACAGGGAGGGCATCTGGCATATTCATTTTGCTTCAGCAGAAAAAGAGAGAGAGGGAAAATATCTCAGCTGTTCATAGCAATGGCTCACAAGGGTCCTGCAGATGGTTCCTTTGTCACTTTAGTTCTTGTTTCATTTGCCACACTGGTTACCCAGTTCCCTTGGGAATCTCAGAGGAACATGAGACTATTTGTTAAGCACCTCTTCTCTCTTCCATGCATCATTTCTCAAAAGATGAGGAAAAAGGAACAGTTCCCTACAGTGCCAAAATTTTCACGTGTTGAGTATGGCTCTTAACATAAATATTTTAAGACCAAAAGAATCTTTAGAGTGAATCAGGATACAAGATGAAAGACATTATTTTGTTCGAACTCAAATATTCCAGAGCAAAGGTAGACACTGGTGCTTCCTACCTCACCCTCTGTTTGCTCAAAGGATGGGTAAAACTCAACCCCTCACAGTCTCCAAAGCCATGGAGCTGAGATTAGGGTGGTGGGTAATACGGAGGCTATTTTGCTAAGTGAAATTTCTTATCTGCTTTCATAGGCCCAGGAGGATTAGTCTTAAGTCACCAGGTCAAAACTTCAAGTGAGAGAGGGGAGCAGGGACTATTAGAAAGTAGTGCAATGTGGGCAGAGGGAGTCCTTGGAGAGGGGAGGCTGGGTACAATTGGGGGGGGGTGGATGGGGAGCTCCCTGCCCCAAGGCATGCTATGGCCCTGCTATGGCCTAGGAATGAGTGAGAGCACTAGGAGAGCATCTAAGCTGGTAACTAAGACAACAAAGAAACCTGTAAGGGTTTAGAAAATCATAACTGGATTCTAGCTCCAACAACCCATTCCCTTTCCAGCAGCCCTAAAAATAGCCCCTCACCCCTAAACATGGCTGACACTGTAGGGACTCCTACTGGAGATCAAAGATCGATTTCTCTGACCCCTGTTGCCCCTGGCCTCTGGTCCCTCACAGAACTTAGGGCTGCTTCCTTCTCAGAAGTTTTACTTCATCCATGGCTTATTCTGTGGTTCTTCCTGTAGAAGATGCTAAGATAGAAACATAATAAAGAACATCTTTTTAATTCTAGTTGAAGTGAAAAATGGGAAAAGAATTTTGCTTAGCAGCTAATTTTGTTGCTGAAAATATTAAGAGTGGTTTTTAGAACGCAAATGAAGAATCTCTCTAATTTCCTTGCATTTTTTTAACTCTTAAAAAGAAATTGATTTGTGTTCCACCATGGCTTCTCATTACCTGTGGCTAGGGAGAGCTCATTCTCCTTCAGGGCTTGGATTTTACATGGCAGTGGTTCTGATCTCCCTCTGCTCCACACACTCTTCTCAGATCCGCTGTCTTTCTGGGTCACATGGATTGGATCAGCCACTTGATTTCAGCTCTCAGCTGGTGTGAGATAGGAGGTAACTTGGCACAGTGGGAAGAATACAGGCATCAGTCAGGTGCCCCCGAGTTTGAGCCTTCCTCTGTCACACAACAGCCCTAGGTTAAGTCACCAGGTTCCTTTGTGCCCACATTTTCTCATCTCATCTCTTTTGAGGACTGTGAATTTTGAGGACTGTGCATTTAACATTAGCATTAATATAATAAACAAGGAAAAACTCATCTTTATTTCAGGGATGGAGGTGGTTCTCACTAGAACTTCGGAAGCCTTTGACTTTCTCATGTTTCCAGAGCAATGATTTTGGATCTTTTCTGGGTCACAGACTCATTTGTGTGGCCAATGAATACTTTCCTTGGGAAAAAAGGAAATATGCAGATAACACAAACTTTGCCTATTTTTTTTTTACTAATTATGTACCATAGTTCTATAGTCCCAACCTGTTCGAGTATGAATATCTTTTTCTCTGTTTTTGCTTCTTGTCCTGTCTTCCAACCTGATAGCAGTGGTACTTCTTACTTGATCAATTGAGAAAACTTCTAATGACACAGGGTGACCCTGAACTGTCCAGTGCTTTTAAATTATTTTATATTTTGTTAAACATGACAGCATATACATAGATCTGAAAAAGAAACACTGCTAATTCATGTACAGGTGCATGAATTAAAATCTAAACTGAACGCTTAGTACCTGAGTAGATTCTTCCATTGTTGGAAGCTCCTCCAATAGACAGTTATACGAAATCAAAGGCTAGAAAGAAATCAAAAGACTGTTCAATATATCTCCACTCTTTTGTGTGATGCATAGGTCAAAGCAGGGGAAACAATTACTTCAAAATGACAGATGATATCAGAGGGAAGCATAGAACCCAGTATCCCTATGGTCTAGAGACTGCTGGAAGTTAACTCCCTCTAATAGTTCTGAGTTGGTGAAAACTCTTCTTTTTCTGCTGGCCAATAACCAGGAGCCCGTGGAGCATTTATTGGGAAATGACGCATGGCAGGTGACTGCCGTCTCAAAGCTGGGGTGACCATATAATTTATCTTCCAAACTGGGACACCTTTGAGAGTGAAAGAGAGTGCTATTAATAATGCTTCCAGGGCAATAGGTGCCACTGGGACTTTTCTGGGTAATTTGGGCTATATAGACATCCTGCTGAAAGCCCATGTAGTCCTGCCAATAGCAATTGAAACCACTGAAATTTCTAATTTCAGAGCATGTCAGAAACCAGTCTGTCATAGACATGTCTTTCTTGAAGGGAGCTGGGCTAAGTGTCTCCCCTTTGATCAACTTCATGTCTTGAGAACACAGAAAAAGAAAGGCCTCAAACTGTGAGATCTCATTGGAAATTACTTGTCTTGGTATAAAATCCCAGGAAGTTTTTAGCATCTTATTTCTCACCGTTGTTTTACCTTGAAGATGCACCTAGTTTCCATGACAGGAAAGCTGCAAACGCACGGTAAGAAAGAGCTCAGGTAGAGGTGACCTATCCAGTTGACTGCTTATAGAGCAAGATAGCATTGTTTCCTGGTGAGACAATGGGTTCTTCTGGTCCTGATGTCATAGGGACATGAAAGGGGTACAGATAAGTGTCATTGATGGTGCTGAGGATGGGGTACTCTTCTGGGTAACCCTGAGAAATCACTTCTATTCTCAGCTTCTTCATCTATGGAATTAGAAGTTGGGCTCATTCACAGCACTTCTTGTTAGTTAGTGTAGGGTAGGTTTAACTGTGGTAACAAAGAGCTCCCAAATCTAAATAATTAAGACAGGGCCCTGTTTCTTTCATTGGACATGGGCAGGCTTTGTCTCTGTAGTTTTTCCTGGTCTCAGGACCCATTATGTGGCATGTACTTCCATGACTGCTGTGTCAGAAAGGAAGAAAGTGAGAATTGTATACTAGCAAACAAATACTTTCACTGAAAAGTGACATGTGCCTCTTCTGTCTCACTGATCAAACCAGTCAACTGGCCACACCAAATCTCCAAGAGCCAGAGAAGAGCAGTCTTTTTATGTATCCAAATGTTGGAATATCAGAATATTTGTAAATGATCCCATGAGTTCAATTTTCAAAGACATTTTAAATTTTACAGAGGAAGAATCATTTTCTTCCCTTGGAAATGAAATATAATTTGCAAAGGCACAATATAAAATAGATAGACTTGAAAGTGATTTTTAAAAAAGTGATATGTTTATAAAAGGATTTGATCATCTGGAACTTTATCTTTTGTTCACAACATAATCATTGCTGTCTTTTTGGAAGGTCATTTGACAGTGTTGGAGTTCAGAGGTAGAAGTGGGGGTGCAGGGGAAATAGGAACCAGTTAAGCAGCTTCTTGGAAAATTTTATTCAAGGGTCAGTGAGGGCTAGAGTAGAGGATAGGATGGAAGATGTGATACTTATCTATAGCTGCATAAAGATTACTCCCAAGTTAGTGGTTTAAAATAATTCATGTCTAGTATCCCAGTTTGCGATGGCAATCTAGGTTGACTCACTTGGGTCTTTTGTTTCAGAGTTTTGCCCAAATGGCAGTGAAGGTGGTGACCAGCAATGCTTCTTCTGGTCTGGAGGTTTGGCTGTGTTAAGTCCCATCCATTGGGCTTCAGCAGCTATTGCCAGGTCTCAGCTCCTTGTGAGAGGTGGGATGGTGGGATAGAGGTCTCAGTTCACTGCTGAATGTTGAGTAGACGCTGGCTTCAGATTTTGTCTTATAGCTTTTCTCTTTGGAAGAGAACCAGAGATGAAATGGGAGGAAGATGGAAGTTTCTGTATTTTGTAACGTACCATGAAACTGACATCCCATAATGTTTGCCTTTTTCTATTGGTTTGAAATTATATGATCCAGCTCATGCTCCAGGGCTTATGTAAATGGACTATGCAAGGCAGTGTGTCCCAGGAGGTAGGAACCTTCAGAGCCCATCAAGAGATGCCTATTGCAGGAAGATTTGGAAAAAGTTGAAAAATCTGAATTGATATAAGAAAGACTAATATGTGTGGCTTATTGGGATGAAGGAGTACACACTGCTTCTAAAGCTTCAGTTTTGGATAAAAATGGTGACATTATCTGAAATGGGAATGAAAGAATGGCCCAGGCATTGGATAGGCTGGTCCAAAAGTCAGTAAATAGAGCTCTTGACTCCTAACTAGGCACCCAGATCCATCTGTCCTCTCTTCTCTCTCTGCCTTACAGCTTGAACTGGCTGATGGAATTCAGAACAAGGTTCACTGCCAGCCGAGGTGACTGAAGTGGATTTAACACTGCAGCACCCTTGGTGGAAATTAGCAGGCTCTGACTCTTGCTAGTGTCACACACCTGCTGCTGCAGTGGAGGAACCAAAGGGGCCAGAGGGGCAGCATCCGCATGAGCTTTTAGAGGAAAATGAAAGAGACACAGGGCTGTACACAGCCCACCCAGCTCAGCTTGCTTTGAGAAATACAACTAATGGCTTACTTTACATTTTTTTTTCAGGTGTGTATAAATTTCCGAAAAGGTTGACCTAAATGAGTTCTTACTAAGATCTGATAGCTCAGGACAATGAAATAATCCTTTGTAATAGGATTATAGACTGTGCTGAAGGAGACTGGCAGCTTTAGACTCTGCATCGTAATATATGCTCCAAGAGAGCAAAGGAGAGGGAAGATGGAAAACAGGTTTCCTGTGCTGTTTTATTCTCTAAACCACTAATACATTTGGGCTCTTCCTTCAGCGTTGTTTATAATGAGCCCTGGTCCTTAGGCCTCCTTGGACCTCCATGTAAAGTCAATGAACTAAATGATTCTGTAAGGACTGAAGCAATTGTAGAGCCTTGTTTCCTTTGGACCATCCTTTCCATGAGATCTTCTGTCTCTGTCATTTCATCCTTTATTGCATGGATCAGACTGTAGACCTGACCCACCAGTGTCCGGATGAATGGCTGGATGTTGGAGCATGAGCTGTACCAGGGTCTGGTGACATTCTGCATGCGAGTATTGCCAAGTTTCCATGGCGCTCACTATAGAAGGTGCTGCCATTTGGGGAGAGGCTATGGAAGGAGTTTCCCTAGGACAAAGCACCCCACTCTCTGAATAGCAGACCTTCTGTTCTTCATTTGTGTTTGGACAGGAAATGCTAGATGACATACAGGACAACTTGATCTGAACAGTAAATGGGATTTGTTCTAGAATTATATGCTCTGTAAATTGCAAGACTAATGAAAACAAACAACAAATTCCATATTTCCAAAGGCAGATGAGATCTTTGTCAGATGAGTAGCAAACTGTTAATTAAAAGTATATTCTGCAAAAGGGCTGATGTTCAGTGCACCAGAAAGCCTAAAGTCAGCACTTGAAAGGTAATAATGCTAATCTAAAAATATGCTCATTGGGTCATAATAAGTGAATGAAAATCACATTTTGTTAAAACTTCATTGAGGTAAAGAGACGCAAGAAGGTTATTTCATTAGTTACCAGTTTGTTCTGTGTATATAAAATTTGTTTTGTCCTAAGTTAAGGTCTTTGTGTGTCTAGTAAGATGATATCTGCTTATTTTTTAATTTAATTTAATTTTTTTTTATCAGTACCGGGATTGAACTCACGACCGTGCGCTTACAAGGCAGGTGCTTATGCCTGCTGAGCTAAATCTCCAGCTCCATTTTTTTATTTTAAAAACAAAACAAAACAAAACAAAAATAAAGGATTCAGAATTTTAAAAAAATAGTAGGACATTAATGCCAATATAGTGAATATCATTATATTTGAAGATATATATATATATATATATATATATATATATATAGAGAGAGAGAGAGAGAGAGAGAGAGAGAGAGAGAGAAATTCTTTGCCTTGAGAGTGGACCACGTACTTCTTTGCCTGCCACGAGTGCACAGCACCATGCACCGTGAGGAAACAGAAGAAGCATGAATCAGGGTGCCTGTCCCAAAGCGGCTTTTAGAAGCAGCAAAGTTGATGAGTAAAAAGCCATCATCCCCTGAGGGCAAGGGTCATAGCTGTTCTATCTGAGGTTGGGTGCCCATGCTCTAAATAATGACTGAATGTGGGATCAAGGAGAATAAATGATGTTCATGTCACTGATTTGGGCTCAGTGGCCAGAGCATGCACACACAGGTCCCAGCAGACCTGGCCCTGGGTGTGGGATCATGTTAATTCCCTCTGCTTTTCTCTACCTACCAAATCCATCTAGCACTTAAAAATTACTTTTGCATTTTTCTCCAAGTATGCTTCTGTGATCCTGAAGTCAGAAATGATATTCTACTCTTCAGACTCCATAGCATTTTAATTAGTGACAAGGACTTTATAAGGCATTTGTCATGTGTTTCAGTGGAGGATAGTGAGAGGAAATGAGCTGGGATCTGTTTGAAAATATCTCATTTAACACAATTCTAGGAGAAGCACACTACCTTTTTAAAAATCATGTTTATAGTGGTAGTCTCAGGCACAGAAAACTGAAGAGTTTATTAATTCACAGCTGGTAAAAGCTGGTCCAGAGTGACACTCCAAGTCCCATCCACATTTGCCAAGTCATGCTATGTGCCCCCCCCTTCCTTCCTCTAGCCCCCATCCCTGATCCTTTGCCTGGAACAGGACTCATTAGTTCTCATCTTATGCCACGCATAGATTTTTACACTTGTGTGGAACAGCTAGAATAGCATGCCTTAGTCTGCATGTTCACTAAATAGACACCCAATTTTAAGGATAAGACCAATCAGGCATCCATTATCGGTGTCTTATCCCTGATTGAACACTAATCAGGTGCTACTTCTGTTGTCTAGCCAGGTCTACAGTTTCTTCCCCTTCTTGTTGACTTTCCCATTCTCAGCTTAGAAGCCAGTGCTAGATGAGAGGACCAAGAGTTAATGAAACAGGGGCTCCATTTATGAAGGACCTACTTTCCATCTAATAATAAAGCTCATAGAATGAGCCCAATGTTATGTGTATTTTAGAATTCTCAGTTGAAATCCCACAAACATTTACTAGATATCATGAGCAAAGCACAACCCTTGAAGATTAAAAGAGACAGAAGTTTAGAGTAATGAAAGAGATGATCATGTGACTTTCTGCAGGGATGAGAGTGAAGGATGTGATACAGCAATGAGGTTAGTTCAGAAAGCTGCTAGGGGCCCATTCAACACTAGGTCCTCTCTTTGCTGAACTGTAGACAACTCACCTGGAAGCTGTTTGTATAAAAGCTGGTACAGGTTTGTTGTGTTTCTCACATGCCTTCACGCACCTGCTCACCACATTTGGGAGGTGGCCCTTGTGTGGTCACAGAAAGATGGCGTGCCCCAATACTAATGGAGTGGAAGTCCAAGTGCTGGCTTCTTTAGGGCTGGGCTTAGGCGGTGAGGCTCGAACACCAGGAGATGATACTGGCCCCTTCGAGGAGCAGCCCAAGTGTTCTGATGTGGGTAGAAACTGTGTTTGTAATGTCTTTAAGCAGATGCAGTGGGCTCCAGTCTCAGGGGCTGACTGATTCTTCATGTCCACTCTTGGTCTCTTTGGAATTCTGCTTCAATCTGAAGCTTTGGCACTTGAGTTTCTGTTTGATTTTTCAAACCAGCCTCTTCTTGCCCCATGGTTGATTTGGCCTGATTAGAAATGTCCCTCTGTGACTCTCTGATCCTGTTTACTTACTGCACTTAGCTCCTGGTCCTAGACTGTGGTCTCAGCCTCAGACTATTTGTTCTGGGAAGCAATGCTTTTTTTTTTTTTCATGTGTGTAGTACTGGGGTTTTACCTCAAGGCCTTTGCACTGAGCTACATCCTCAGCCCTTTATATTCCTTTATTTTTTTATTTTGACAAAAGATCTTGCTAAATTGTCTAGTCTGTACTCAAATTGTGTTCCTACTGCCTCAACCCTCAGAGTGCTGGGATTACAGGTGTGCATCACCATGCCCAGATGGAATGAAGATTTTTGACCAAGACAGCAGCATTGAGCATAAATAGCACATAGAACCTACATGCCTTTGTGAGCCTGGCAGTCTTGCTACCAGCCTTGCCTGCAGCCAAGCTCACTCTTCCTTTGAACTTCTTATGTTTGGGTCATGAAGAAAGGGGATTTGGTGCATTTCAAATCTCTAAGACAAGTTTACAGTGATGCTGCCGGGCTCCTTGTATGTCATGATTTATGCATGGCAAGTGGAAAGGTATACTGTTTTCATTCCTTTTAAAACCTAGTAATGACCTACGGGGAAAAGATTATGTCTCTATGTGTTTCTTTATGCTTTTTTTCTCTGTCTAAATCTGTGTATCTACATCTATATTTTTTGCATTGAGATCCAATGGTGCAAATTTAGTAGTCCAGTAGAGTTCTGCCACATCATTGTCTACTATTTATATTTGACCTAGTAGAGTTAGACACTTATTTGCAATGCAAACATGCAAAACTGTGTTACGTCCTTCAAGAAATATATATGCAAATGTAGGCCAACCCCTTCAAGTAAATTAAAACTATATATCTGTGCTATGGAGGCAGAGATATTCAAATCACCTAAGAATAATACCTACTAAATGAATGACCTTGGGCATGTCTTTCAGACTCTAAGAGCTATGATTTCCTTATTAAGAAAAGAAAAGATAGATTTGGAACAGATGATCTGTGAGGGAAGGCCAGCTTATGATTTGGACATTTTTATTTTTCACTGTTGTTTAATGAATAGTCTTTATTCCAATCCAATCTGACAGATTCTCCATGTGAAGGCACAATTGCATGTAGACCAACTGAGTCCTCCCGAGACCACATTGTGTGATGATCAAAGCACAGTTAGGAAACCAATGCCAGGTAGTTAGCAGAGGGAATTTAAAGCAAGCAACCAGTTATAACATGTTGGAAGCAAGACAACACCAATCAGAGGACAATGAAGAAGCCTGTGTTTGGAACAGCAGGAGTCATTACTGTCCTTGGGCTGGAGGAACAAAGGAAAGCAATCTTATTGTCAGAGCACCATACCCTGTGTTCCTGGGACAACAAGGGGAAGAACAGGCTAGTGAGAGCTGGGACCTCAGCAGGACATAGCTGCTACCAAAAGTATCCCTGGGAGAAGAAAAATAGAAGTAAAAATAGTCTGGTTAATTTCTGTTCTCCACTCCCTAGTTGACCCTAGAAGCTAAGGGAAGCCAGAGTATGAGGGAGTTTGGAATGGATTCTTTGCACCAATGTGGAGCAGGTAAAGAAAGGGCAGGGCATGGGTATAAGGATATGTAAGCAGCTGATTGGTACAGATGGGCTGTAAAGCACCCAATGTGGCTTTGTGGCTCCTATCTTAGCTGGACTTCCCAGTGAATTAGCTACTGGAGAAGGGAATTCCAATGTGGGATGACGTTTCTTAGACCTTTTCGGCCCTTATCACATATATTTGGATTCATCTAAACAGCTTCGAGGTTCCCACTTAGAAACAAACAATATGTGAGATTTCCAGATAATAACTACAATTTCCCAGCACCTACCATGTGCTAAGCAGTTTTTAGGTGATATCTCCTTCTATCCTTTGGCTACGTTGCCCTGAAAATAGGAACACCTGTATTTCCAACATGAAGAAAATAGCTCAGCTGAGAGGAAGTTAGTGTTTCAGAGCTCCCACTGGCTATTTAGAGGAAGAGTGCAGCATAGTGAATTTTGACTCCAAAGCTCCTTTTCAAATAGAGGCTGGATCAGGTCAGGTGGAGCTCACCATTTTATACAGAATGTCATTCTGGTTTCCAGAAGCCACAGCTTTGAAATGCCAGGAAGCAACAGCAGCAACAAACACTGAGAGAGGACATAACCACTGCCTCAAAGCTTCCGAGAAGCATCCAACAGAAGGGCAGCACCCCTCCCCCACTCCTCCCACCCAGCGGGGCTTCAGGCTTCTTCTTCCTGGAAGCTAGTTGGAATCATGTCCTTCTTGGTTCCTGTAACCAGATCTCTTTTATTTACAGAATCACACTTGGATGGTAAATATGGTGGAGGAAAATGGGATATTACAGGTTCTATTTGAAAGAAGTTGCTGAGGAAGGCCTTTAAAACCAAAAGTACAAGGGAGGTAGGAAGCTAAGTGAATTGTTTCCCCACCCCCAAGGGAAGGAAGGTTGGTGGTGAGGACAGCGAAGAGCCAGAGCTGCAGGCCGCAGAAGCAGGGAGAGGGTCCAGGTGGAAATGGGATAAGGCTGTGTGAGAGACGGGATAGGAGCCGATGAGCCCTTTGTAGGGAATGGTCTAGAAAGTACGGCCCAGGAGCAAGGGGCCAGTTGTCCAGAATTCAGAGAATCTATGGGCTCAAGTGCCTTCACACTGTGAGAGAACGTGGTTGCAACGAAGATGATGGATTAGAGCAGGGCCTGGAACAAGCATTCAGGAACATTTGGGAACATTTAGACACTTGAGCTTATGAGTGGGATCCTTGTTGGGGTGGAAGCTGAGTGAGGTAACTGATATGAAGGTGCTTAACTAATTGGTGGAAAGTGTGTACTTATTTCTGAATATGACTCTCACATTTGCCCTAAAATCACTTCTCTAAATGATATTCAGCATATGGTGACAGATCATCCTGTGTCCATCAGACTTCACATCAGCATCTCATTCCTCTGTAAGAGACGTGGCCAAGTGAGAGGATGTGTGGCAGGCTACAGCCCCATATGACAGTAAGCCCAGCATCCACCAAGGACAAAGGGACCAATGTTACCTAACAAATGTGGGTTGAGGTGAAAAGATTGAGAGGATTCATTAATCTGTCATGCCACACAGCAAAGGTTTGAACCAGTGTTTAGAAACTTCAAGAAGGCATATTTCAATGTAGTCTGGAAAAACCCAGTAATTTGCATTATTGAACTGTTGGATGGGCTAATTTCCAAATAGTAAGCTCCTCGCCATTGGAAGTATTCAAATAGAGGCTTAGAAGAACAAATACTTCTCTCTTATCACTGGATTGTACTAGATTGTCTAGGAAATCTCTTAGAACACAACTGTAATTTTTTCTCTCTCTTCTCAAACATGATTCACCTCTCAGGATTCAACCTGGGAGTAAAACATGATCCAGATAAAGAAGGAACAGAGATCATAAAGACAGACCAAAGCAGCGCAGAACTTTCACAGGAGACAAAGCTTGTGATGGTGCCATCCCTGCCTATTGGCAGTGGTGTTGAGTTTCCCTGACTATGTAATGTAACATTTTGCTCCCAGATGGCTTTTATGCACATTACAGATCATCCTGTCAAATATCTTGGCAAATAAGGCAAGGCAAGTAGAATATATTCACTTATCAAGTGGGAAAATCAGACACAAGAAAAAGCACGACTGTAAATTACAGTTTGAACTGGATGGAATCTGAAGAGGTTGGTTATTTCAAACCTCTCATTTTACAGATAGGAAAAGTACAACTTAGAAAAGGAGAGAAACTTGCTCAAATTTGCATTAGGATTGGTGCCAGGGTTGGGACGAAGGCTTCTATTGGTTTGGGGTTGCACATGTAAGCTTCATCATTGTGGAACTGGAAGGAAGGTCTAAGTTCTTTCACGGACAGGCAAATCAAACAGAAAGAGTATGAAGCCTCCTTCGGACCTTATGTCCTGTCCTGAGCCTTCATGGGAAGTGTTCCAGGTAAGTAGATAATTTTTGGAACTCAGCAGAGATCGAGGTCCACTGACAAAGCAGGAGCAGATGACCAACTTCATGATCAGTCTAGCTTTTGTTCACGCTAGGAGGATTTAGAAAAGCCATCCAATATGCCCTCTGCCCCTGGGTGATTGCTGGAGAAGCAGAAAGGAGGTGACGGGAGCAGCAGGTGGGCAACAGCAGCAGGTTGGGGCAATTTGTCATGCTCCACAGTGTTACCATTGTAATTACATCAAGAACAAGTTTTCTGCTTGAAAAAGGAGCTGCAGTACAAGAGTAGCTCCCACCAAAATAACAGGGGTTCTGGCAGCACCTCCAACCACGGTGGCTGCTGGTGCCCCAGTAGCTTCGGACAGGCTGGCTTTGCTGCTCGACTCTGGCTGGACAGAATGGGCAAGAAGTCCTCTGCCCTGCTGAGCCCTGGAGTGTAGGTGGGAGAAAAGCTTCCTTCTGTCATTTTCAAGAAATGTCACTTATCTGAATGATGATAAGGATGGTGAGAGAGAGAGAGAAGGCAAAGAGACATAAAGACAGAGACAGACAGAGAGAAACAGAGATTTTTGTGGAAGAGCAATATATTTGTTCCAGATGAACCAGAAAGATGCTAAATCCCCCAAACCCTTAGAAATGTTCAAATTAGTAGTAAGTTCCCCACTCCTGCATGACAAGTAAATTTTTATATCCTGAGACTATGATATAGAGAAAAAGACTACGTACAAAATTGTTTGCACTTATCCATACTATTTATTTCCTTCCTAGAATGAATAATTAACATCAACAAAAAATATTGGGCTCTGAATGAGCTATCTAGAAAGTTAGTGATGCTCTCAGGAAAGTCCACAGGGAAGCACAGGTGGTGAGGGCAAGTGAATGATTCTCCGCTGATTTCACCTTTCATGTCCACAGGAGGCCAGGCACAGAGGGAAGGGGACCTGAGCAGGCAGGCGAATGCTGAAAACAGAATGCCTCCTTCCCTGAAGGTACTAAAAGCAGTGCAAATGTAATGCAGAGTTCCTATCTGTATTGTAAAGGAGTTAAGGATTTTAAATGATGCATGGTTTACAAAATATTTTTCAGATTGCATACACAGCTTTATTTTGCAAGTCTTGTTAGATGTATAGATGTATAAAACAGCTCTATTATCTGAGATTCTTTTTTGAATCAAATTAATGCAGTTCAATTAAGCCAGCTTTAACGTTTATTAAGGACACAGCATGTGTAAATCTTTGTGCATACTTACGTGCAATAAGCCTGTTGAAAAAGCGAGGCTTTTCTATTAACAGGCTTAATATTTAGGATAGGAGGTAATGATAGGTCACAGCTATGAGCCGAGAGTGACCAAAGTTGAGTAGACAATTGAGGAAGGACTAATTCCAACTGGTAGGAGGAAAAAAGGCTGAATGGACAGGAAGTTATCTGAATTGGCTTGGAAGGCTGACAGACAAATGCTGGTTCGCCAAAGAATTCCCTGCAGCAGTAATGGCAAGGAACCGCAGCAAGGGTATTGGCAAAGTGCATGTTTAATCAGGACTCGGTGAATGGCATGATCACAGGACTGCTGGCACTAGAGAAGAACCATTTCCTGAATCTCTGCCTCTCGTGTCTAGCAGCTTGTTACCGGCTTTCTGAACCAACCTGAACAGGCACTCTGTCTCACTACAGACACTTAGGCTTTCAGGTTTGAGGCTTGACCCTGGCACATGGGATTCTAGCTGAATCCTTAAGATCTGATTTTCTCTTCTATTTTGGCCTCATGTAAACTGCATGCCTCTGAGCCTTAGTTTCCTTTCCTTTCAAGATTCTCTTCTGCCCCACATATCACATAGCGTTTATAATAATTGTAATGTTACATAAACAGAACACACATACTAAAAATGTTGCATAACTTATCTTTCTTTTACATACTCTGTGTATTCTTTAATGGTGGCACAGGAAGAATGAAGGACAAAATCTTCCTTATATTTTAATTGAGAAGATCAAAAACAAGAGTGTTTGAAGCAACCAAAGAACACACTGAACCCATAGTGAAGCTGGACCCTACCATTCCCCAGGAGGTAACTGAGTGCTGTCTTTAGTGCTCACTTCCTTTTCTTCACTGTATGTTGGAGGTTATATTCCTTTGTTATAGAGAACCCTATGCAAGGTGCAATTATTTGCAAAATTAATTTTGAGCAGTTCAATTTATTGCCAATAGAAATGGGGAGATAGCTATTTTTCCCTACTAGTGATGTTTTGGGAGCAATTTACAATGGATGAATGTTTTATTTTTTAAAAAAGTAACCACTATTTTCTCTGATCTGCAAACTCTGCATAGGTAGCAGAAAGTAACTTCAGTCAATGTGCAAACACTGCAGATCCTTTGCTCTAGAATTCCACACACATCCAGCTTGCCTTGTGAAATGTCCTCACCATGGCTGAAAGCAAGAATAAAGAGGATCCCAAACTGGTTCTTGGATCCCATCCAAAATATCTCAAATATTTAATATGGCACACGATATGAGTGGGGTGTTTTATTCTCCTGGAGGAGGGAAATTCCCGACTACATAATTATATTCTGACCTCTTGAAATTTACCCTGCCCTTTGCAGGGGAATTGCCAGTCTTTCTCTTCTGTGGGCCTTCATGCTGGATGGGAGGAGGCTTCACATTTATCCATCCACCCCTGGCTAAGGTGGCTGGTTTTTGCACGAATAATTTAGTCTTCTTTATTGTGTGAGGATTTAGGCCATCTGCTGTGTCTGATGTTGGGTGTGCTGTTGAACATAGCGAATCGCAATGGGGTGAATCAACAGCACCCTGGTGATGTAAGAGCAGCCTTGCATGCCAGAAACACAGGCAGGGAATCAGGACCCAAATGTAAAAGGTGACAGCACAACTTGTGCAGATGTTTTGACAGTGATTTCTAAAGTCAAGTACCAACTAGCTTAGAAAAAGAGACAGGAGCGATTCAGTTAAAAAAAGCGTTGGCTACGCTTGTGTTTGACTGAGTACATCGTGTTGCTAAAATAACTGCACAGTTGGATCTGAATTGTTTTCTATGTTTGGTTTTGTTTACATTTGTGTTTTTTTTCTAGAAGTGCTTTGGAAAGATAATTTATGTCTGTAATCACATCGTTAGCAAAACTGGCTAATCATCCAATTAAAGCAAGCATTTCAAAAATAGATAAAGTGAAAAATAGGTTGTTTTCATTATTACCTTAGATTATTTCAGTGAATAATGCTTGGGATCTCCTTAAGAGGAACTTGTTCCCCAGAATCTGAAAAACCACAGGCAAGTTGAACTCCAGCTGTGTTCTGGGGCCTGCAGATTCTTCAGTACCAAAGGGCTTTTTTTCTCCCCAAAGATTAGCTCCCTGACACTGTTGCTATGTTTGTAATTACACCTTAAATAACAGATATATTAAGAATCACATTTCATTAATAGATTAAGCCTCTGAAGTGTCTTATTTCTATTTCTTCTCTTATGAGATTCCTGTCACTTGAGGAAACTGCCATGCCCAATTGAAAGTTTATCCATTCAGGCTTTTTAACAGTTTTAGATGTTAAATCTGTTGTGTAGTTTCAATGGTAGCTATTTTCCAATTTAGATTTTTTAATTTAATGACATAAATGTAGGCAATCTTTTAAGGACAAAACATGAAAAACTATGCTGGATTCTGTGGTGATGTGTCAAGTCATTCTATTATTGTTGGACATTTATGATATTTTAAACTTTTCCCCATTCTTCTGCTCTGAAAATCCTCGAATGTGTCACTTTGCACTTGTGACAAGTATTCTCTATGTTTGGTACCTAAATGAAATTTCTGGGTAAAACGACATGCATATTCTAAATCCTAATAGAAACTGCCAAACTTATCTCAAAAAGTGTGGTACCAATTTATAGTCCTGCTGACAGTATTTGAGGACTTGTTCCTGAGCCAATATTTGCTACTACTACTCTTTTAATATTTTGTAAACTGATGAGTGAAAGTGACACCTCATTTTTCTTTTAATTGCATTACTAGTAACACTAAGCAATTTTGTGTTTCCCATTATCTCTTTGAAATTAAGTTTTAAAAACTTAAACTTACTTTAACTAGTACATAAAAAATAAAAATTGCACATGAAATGGGATAACACGTGATGTGCTATGCATGAATACAATATATTGTGTTTAAATCAGGTTAAGCATATCTCTCATTACACATGGGTACAACTGTGTGATATCTATCTTTCTGTGCTTGGGTTATTTCATGTAATAAAAAGATTTTGTATCTTCATTCATGTTATTGTCAATGACAGTATTTCATTCTTTTTTATGTCTGAAGAGATCTATATATTGTGTGAATGTATCACTTGTTTTTGTCTGTTCATCAGTTGATGGACACAGATTTTTTTCCATTTCTTCACTGCTGTGAACAGTGCTGCAATAAACACTCAAGTACAGCTATGTCTTTCACGTACTGATGGCACTTTTCCTGGCTCACACTATGAGGGAATTGCTGGATCTTATGGTAATTGTGTTTATAAAATAGTCATACTTTTCTGTGCTGTGCCAACTTACATTTCCACCAACAATGTGTAAGGGTTCCCATTTCTTTCCATCCTCATGAGCACTTGTTATCATGGCCATTTTTACTAGAGTAAGAAAGTATCTCATTGTGGTTTTGATTTTCATTTCCCTGATGATTAGTAATGTTGAACATTTTTTCATATACCTGCTGGCCATTTGTGCATTTCCTTTAAAATTTTCTAAATTATATTTTGTTTTAGAAAATTAGTGGATGCTCATAGTGTAATGAGTCAAAGAGTGCTAAAAGGATTATGACAAATAGAAAATATTCTATTTGTCCAGTTCCCTATTTTTCTGTTGTTACTTTCAACAAAGCCAGCATCTTTCAAAATATAACAATTTCTGCCTTTATGTTTCTAAATAATGTTCATATACTCCTGTATTAGTCACTTTCCATCACTCTGTAACCTGCAGTTTAAAGGAGGAGAGATCTGCTTGCACTCATGGTTCTTAGAGGGTTCAGTCCATGGTCAGCTAGCTTCAAGGCAGAACAGCATAGTGGAAGGATGTGGCAGAGGAAATCCGATCATCCCATGGCAGCCAGGAAGTAGAAGGAGAAGCAAGGAACCCAGGACAAGGATACACCCTTCCAGGTCACACACCAGTGACCCGCCTCCAACCAGAGCCCAGCACAGTCAGGCATGAACTCATTGGTAGATTAATCCAAAGATGAGGACAACATCCTCATGATCCAATCACCTCCTCAATGCCCAAACTCTGAATACATGAAACTTTAAGGGGACCTATTAAAATCTAAACCATAACAATTGCTATCTTTTGATTCTTTAATTGTATGTATTATTTAATGATTTCTGAGACCAAAACCACAAATGTGCTATCCAGAGACCATTCTCCCTTCCTTACTCAGTGACAATCTTCTGGGGAGAAGGTGTTGATAATGGTTCCATCCCTCCCCCATGTGTTTTATTGCCTCTTTATAGATAGGGTTGTTGACGGCTTGTAAGTAGAATGTATTTAAAAGGAAAAGCTCCTTAAATGGAGTGATTCATGTGACACGTAAATGAATGTTTGGCTTTCCCACTTTGCTCTTTCTTCCTGACTAGAATACACATGACAAGCTAGAGCCTGAGCAGTCACCCTGTGACTATGCAGCAAACTGGGAGACTGAGTTATCACACAGGAACATAGGAGACCTGGACTGCTGCTTTCCATCAGACTTCCAAGGGAATGCATTTAGTCCCGTTCACTTTCTTACACTTTGCTAATTGTTTTATTTTTCATCAGTTTTTAAATTTCACTTGCTATTGTCATATTTATAGGTATTCTCTAGTCTTATGGAACATAAATATTTTGAGTCTTTTTCATTTTCTTCATTTTTTGGTGGATATTTGCGAGAGATTAAAAGGAGAACAATGTCTTCCTCACACTACTTCACAGTACTTCACACTGCTTCTTCACACTTCACACACACACTACTTCACACTACTTCTTCACATTACTTTGAAACTACAATAGTGATATATTTCTAATACTCTTATGTGTATTGCGTTTTGCTTCTTACAGATGCTGGATCCATTCACAGCTTCACCAGTTGTAGCTTAATGTTACTATCTTACCTCCTGTGGTCATCATTATTATATTTTAAAATGTTTTCTAATTTGTGAGTCATCTTATTTGTATTTATATTATTATTAGTACTTCAAAACATTCAAAATTTATTTTTTATTTCAAAGAGAAAAAACACAAAATTTCAAAACAAGATAATAGAGTAACAATAGTTAATATGCTGCATATTGTTATCTTTAAAGTAGTTACTCAGAATAAAAGATAAAGGTATGAAAAATTGTCCAAACAAAATTAGCACAAACTTTCTTTTCAATGAACTAAGAGAAACTAGTAGCATAACTATCTTAGCTATCATATATATAGGATAGATTATATATATATTTTTTTCTTTTCCCTTCCCTTCTTTTCTCCTTTCTGCCATCCCAATTTCTTTTTCCTTTTGAACAGTTTCTTCCCAATTCACAATATCTATTGTACATTTTTTATCTTATGTACTCTTTCAGCTTCTCACACTAGGGAGACAATATGATGTTTAGACATATTAGTCTGATTAATTTCATTTTTGAGTATGGTCTTGAGTTGCATCCATTTACCTATAAAAGTCTCAACTTTATCCTTCTTTACAGCTGAGTAGTACTCCATGTATAAAAAGATCATATCTTTCTTATGCATTCCTCGATTGATGGGCATTTGGGTTGTTTCCAAGCTCTAACTATTACAATTTGTGCTGCTATAAATATAAGTGCACATATGTTTTTGTGGTATGATGTTTTTAATTCTTCTGAGAAAATACTCAGAAGGGGAATATCTGGACTCTATGGCACCTCTAATCTTAGTTTTTTGAGGAATCTCCACACTGATTTCCATAGTGATTGCACTAGTCTATACTCCCACCAACAGTGGAGAAAGGTTCCTTTTTTTCCCATTCTCCTTCCAGCATTTGTTATCAGGTGATTTTTTGATGATAGCCATTTTTGGGGGGTGCAATGGAATCTCAGTGCTTTTTTAATTTGCATCTCTCAGGCTGGAAATTTAGCTCAGTGGTTTAAGCACCTGCCTGGCAATTTCAAGGTTGTGAGTTCGATCCTCAGGACCACATACACACAAAAAAATTGCATCTCTCAAATAACCAATAATGTTGAATGTTTTTAAATATATTTATTTTCCATTTGTATTTCTTCATTTGAGAAGTGTGGATTCATCTGAGATGCTCATTTATGGATTGGGCCTTTGAATTTGGGCGTATCTGATTTTTTTTTTCCATTCTTAATATGTTCTAGATAGAAGTCCCTGGTCTGAGGGACAGCTGGCTATAGGTTTTTCCACACTGTGGATTGTATTTCACTCTGTTGGTGATTTCTTTTGTTATGAAAAAGCTTTTTAATAAGTTGAGATCCCATTTGTTGATTCTTTATAGCATTTCCCATGCAGTTGGGGTTTTGTTCATGAAGTCTCTGCCCATTTTCTACCTATTTTCTCATCCAGTAAATTTAGTGTTTCTGAGTTTTATAACATTTAGATCTTTGATTTATTTTCACTTTTTCTTAGTGCATAGTGCTAGACATGGGTCTAGTTTTAATCTTTATATGTGGAAAGACAGTTTTCCAGCACCATTTATTAAACAGACTGTCTTCCAGTGAACATGTTTGGCTCCTTTGTCAAAGATAAACTGGCTGAGTGTATTTGGGATATGTCTGAATCTTCCATTGTGTTCCATTTGCCCTCAAGCTTGTTTTTTTCCCTAATACTATAATGTTTTAATCACAGTAGCTTTGTAGTGTAATTTTGGGTCTGGGATTGTGATGTCCTGACTCGCCTTTGTTGCTCAGAATTGCTTTTGCTATTGTAAGCCTTTTTTGCTTCAAAATGAATTTTAAAATTCATTATTTTTCAGATGTTGGCTTGTGATCTCTAAGTTCTAGCCAATAGATAGCAGCAGCGAGAAAAAGTTCTTAACATGTTTCTAAGCATGAGTGAGATAAAACTCAGTTATTAGGAGACTGAACAGAAAATTTAATTAAATATTTGCCTCCATCAGGGAGAATAACTACCCATTCTGAAGGCTGACTCATGAAATGGAGAGAAGAATGGGCATTTTCTTTTGAAAATTTCTTTACTAAATAAAACTTTCAATCAGTTAGTTACAAGACAGTTACTTAAACTGTTATACTATCACATCTTGTAGGGTTTGGTAATAATGGAATTGAAAGGCTTAGAAATCTCCACTTAGTTGGTTCTTAAAAGATTTTTGTTGGATTTATTGGTGCATCTAAATAAGTCCATATAGATTGGTTCAAAATCGATCAATCAAATGACTGTTATTTCCACTTAGTGCCAAGAAACAATTTGAACCCGTCATCCATTCTGAAGTCTAACCTGAGGAATTGGTCTTGACTTTGATGTTGTTCAACTCTCCCTTTTGAAAGATGAGGTAGATTGGAGAGGTTGCTTGCTGGCCCTGTGGATTTTCTCTGAAGATGGACAGAATGAGGTAGTGATATAGGATGGCCGAACTCAGGAGGGACCACCGAGGCTGAGCTCAGAATGTTACCCATGGTGGAACACCCATGGTTTATCATGGAAAGATAAAACAGAATTGCATCTGCAGCTGAATTTAACACACAGGTCAGGAACAGAGTGGATAAATAACAAGGTGTAAGTAATACAGAGGAACCAAGATGTTGTCTGTGACTGGACCCAGCTCTTCTCTCTCTCCACAAGCTCCAAAGGACAGTGACAGGTATTGGATAGAATGATACTGCTTGATCCTGTGCAGGGTGATGGGAATGCTCTTAATTCTTACCCAGACCAGTGTGATTTGAAGACCTGCGTGGAGTGTCATTGCATTTGATTAGATGACAGGTACTTCAGTTCATTGTACTTCAGATACGTGTTTACTCAACTGCTTGACATTAAACCAAGTGAGAAAAATAATAAGAAACAGGAACAGAAGAATGTAGAATGAATTTCTTATCTATTTATACTCAATTTTATCAAAGATAGGCATCTAGATTTCCCTATCTCAGGGTTGCTTATTAGCCACATTTGAAATCCTGTGATTATAATAAAAGTGTAAACCCTTAGCTTGACAGAAAAGGGAGGAAAGTTGTAAAAGGAAGACGCATGTTCCTATAAAGTACCCCAGGGTCTGGGAACAGAAACAAACAGCTTTAAACTTCAAAGGCTGTGATGATATCATTCTGTGACCTCACATGTCATTTGTTAATAGCAACAAGAATTGCTGACATTTATCGGATGCTTCTTATCTGCCATCTGCTTCCAAGTACTTGCCCCATGTGAACTTTGTGAATCTTTAAGGCTACGTTACATTATTTCATTCTATATGCAAGAAAATTGAGGGGTGGGAAAATTAAGAAAATAGCCAGAATCACACAACCTGTAAATAGTAGAGCCAGAATTGTGCACTGAGTTAAAACTGTTTAATATGTTTTATTCAAAGAGCGTACACTGTTACTGTATCTATGTACATACAGTGTTACTTTCATATTATAGATTTGTGAGCCAACGTTCAGAGAGAGGTAATGTCGATTGCTCAAGGCCATGTGGTAACTCAGGAGACGGAGTGGTTGCATCTGGGGTAGGAGCCCTGCTGCTCTGCTGTCTGTACAGCCCACCGGGGTCCTGACTGCAATTAGAGGGACAAAGTTTAATGAAAGAGAAAAAGGAGAGATAAAGGAAGCAACAGATAGCAACCCTGATAAGAAAGAGGCAGGCTAGGGGGCTCCAGAAAGAAGCAGGACCCTTGGCCCCTTTGTTCTCGGCTGCCTGCGAGGAGGGGTGATGACTCTTTCCTCCACCTGGAATTTACCATAATAGGATTAGCTTCTGGGCAGCTTTGCCTAATGCCATTTTTTCCTGGTGGGTCTACGTGCAGCTTCTAAATGTCTGTTTATTGCTCTTGATGTACATTTTAAGTTCCTATCCTCGGAATGGGTGGCTAGTTGGCAAAGGGATGCTTTGTTCTTGATTAGCTTAGTGCTAGTAAGGGGAATGTGGGGATGTCTACTTTACTGCATAGTGACCTAGAGTGAATAATACAGTGACTCTAGAGTGAATACACGTGTAGATAAGTGTACATGTTAGTGCATGTGTGTGAGTACCTACTGCCTTAGAGTTAGTGAGCTCACCTTTTGCTTCCCCTCTATTTTATTGGAGGTGAGGGTGACTTATCATTTGTGTATGTGCCCTTTTCTCTGTGTCCTGCCTGTCAGCTCTTTCTGGTCTCTTGGTGCAAGTCCCAAGGCCATTTGGTGACTTTATCTGTTTTTCTTTTTGTACCCTTGTTTTTGATTTGTTTTCCAGGGTAATCTCTTTAGTAAAGCTTGTTTTTAACTCTCTCTAGTGAGGATTAACTAGAAGACCTGAGGAGACTCCTATTTTATTTTCTCATTTATAAACCCCTGTCCCTACAAAGCCAGGAAAGTAAACATTTGTTTAATCTGTGTTACCTCCTAATGTGGCACACAAGAAGGACACATGGTCATTTCTATAATATTCTGGTAAAAATTATGCAGCCTGAATCTAAGCCTGAATGGAAAATCAGACAAGTCCTCCCAAAAGAACTTCAGTAAAGTGACTGGAATGAATATTTTTGAGGTGTCAATGTCATTTTCTTTGTTGGGTTCTCTAGAAGAAAAGAATCAATAGAAAATATATATACAATTATGCAAGAGGATTTATTAGGTTGCTTACTGGATCTGAGGTTGGAGCATTCAGAATGGAGGATCCAGCAGTGGCTCAGCCCAGAAGACAGAACCCACAGGACCGGAGGGATAAAGGTGGCAGCACCAATCTATGGATGATGGCCTGGAATTCGCTATAGAGGTGCTGATGTGAGCCTGTATCAGAAGGCTGAATAAACTGGAGACACCTGTTCAAACATGTGGGTAAAAACCTGAGTTCTTCAGAAATGGGCACACTTTATTTCTTTTATCTTCCATTCAGGTGACAAGCTCATTGGTGCCACTCACATCCAGGAGGGGTCTTTGTCCCCCCCCCCCCATTTTATGGCCTCCGCGTCAATCATTGCCCTATACACCTGGAACGGTGTTTTACTAAGCTGCTAGATGTTTCTTAATGCATTTAAATTAACATCATGATTAACTGTCATAGTCATGAATGACAAAAGAGTCGGGGACACTAGATTAGCAGAGACTAGACATACAGGTGGAGTTAGTTGTAGTGCTGACTATAGATTGAGCCAGAATTAAAATACTTTCCGTGTAAAGGATAGATTGGGACAATTGGGGAGATTTGAATGCTAACAATTTACTAGACAATGATATTGAGTTAACACTGTGCTTCCCAAGTATAGTAACTACTATGATTTTATAAGAGAATATTACTGTTCATAGAAGATAACTATGTAAACACTTAAAGGTTAGATGTTGTGATGTTAGATGTTCTCAAATGACTTGGAAAAAAATGTGTGGTATATATGTGTCTCTCTAAGTGTATCTGTATGTATACATGTATTTCTATATGTGTGTGCATATATATCTACTTTTACTTCTATCTGTACATACACATATATGCATACTGTAGAGAGAGAAAGCTTTAATAAGTGGTAAATTTAAGTGAAAGGTATATATGTTCATTTTTACTAATTTTGTAACTTTTCTACTGGTATTTTTTCCCCCATAATTTAAATGTTGGTGAAAAAGACCTGAGAATGTCTAACTCCCTAACTCTGCTCTTGACTTCTACTGTAAACTGTCTGCCAAAGTCTGTATTGATGATCTAAGTCACCAGGATAATTATGGGTTTCTATTACCCCTTTTGTTAAGCAGCAGAGCCGTTTAATATTTACTATGTTTCAATCAGCAGGTTTGTTACTGAGTGCTTACTATTTACCAGGCCCTCTTCTGGGCCCTAAGAATAGAACGATGATAAAACACTGTCCATGACATTTTGAAGGTGGGGAAATCTGTGTAGGAGACTGAAATCAAAAAGTCAAATGAGTCCATATTCATTTAGAATGAACTTCATCTATAATGAAATTCATCTAGAACTTAAGCTGGAGACACAATAAGATCTAGGTCAGAGAGTAATTGTGAGAGATATGAGCTGTTAAGACAAGTCTGGTCAAGAAAGTCCTTCCTGAAAAGGAACATTTAGACAAAAACTCTAAAGAAAACCAGAAACAAGCTAAAGACAGGCATGGATGCCTTGTGGTCCACCTATTCAATACTGAAGTGCAAAATTCCCACAGTAAGCTCTCGCATGGCCCATCCCAAGCACTTTGCATCTCTTTTAATCTCACTATAACCTTTCTCCATTTTGGTATTATTTTGATTTTGTATATTTTTCAAAATGTGCAGTATGCTTTCGCAAGTTCCCCTTAAACAGAACATAAAATAGCATTTTTCCTGAAGGTGCAATCTTTCACTATTTGGAAAATGTAGGTGAAGAAATAGTTGTACTGCTGAGAGACATTCAGGTGCAGGAGATGTCCTATTTCTTTGCTTTTAAAAACTAAGCCTAATGGACTCTTTGTTCATTTTTTACACATTTGAAAAACACTATGGATTAAATTGTGTTGCCAGGTCCCTCTGATCTGCTGGATTCTACAGGAGATTGTGGGCTTGTGTGGCATAGGCCACTTGGGGAAGTGACTCTGTATTTGAGTCACTGTGAACAGACTCTGGACTTGCCCCTCCCTACCTTTTTTGGTAGTGAGCTGGAACAGCACTTCACACACTAAGTCATGCAGTTAGGCAAATATCCTCCCTGATCAGCTGATGGGTCAGTTTCTTGTGATAATTGTTTCATATGCTGTTGGATTATTTTCCTGTGATAATTGTTGCGTATGTTGTTGGATTTTTTTTCAGCTCCAACCAAGTACCATTCATTTCCTTTTTTACTTTGTTTTGGACAACCTGATTTCAAGATTATGTGAATAACAATCTTTTCATTTTATCTAGAATTTATTTTAGAATTTTTAAGCAAGGCAGGCGCTTATGCCACTGAGCTAAATCCTCTGCTCTAGCTAGTCTTTGTATATATGAGACATGGATCCAATTCTATTTTATGTTACTTAAAAAATCCAAATTTGTTGATCAATAATGACCAATGCAAAAAATATTTTTATAGAATAGTATCCTTTGGCATAAATGCCATTTTCATAGAAAATTTATATTTCGGGAATTTAAGGTGTTTTCAAGAAAATAAATCTAGAGGTCTTCCATCATGAATGCACTATTAGCAAGACAGAAATAGTTTTGCATTCAATGAACACAAAACAATAAAGTCAAGAGTAGACAGAAAATTAGTAGTTTATACTATTAACAAGAAGCAGAAGTTGATATTCTTTTATTTACTGCTATCATTTAAATATGGATTGTTCATGACTTACAGCTGAGGGTAGCATTATTGTGGACCTTCAGGAAGTGAGGCCTCATGCATGGTCTTGTGTGTCTGGCTTGTGTGGCATAGGCCACTTGGGGAAGTGACCTATGCCACACATGGAATGGGGAGACCTGTTTTCTGTCTTGAGATGTGAGTGGTTTTCTCTGATAGGTGCTCCTCATCATTGCCACCTGATGTCCACATCAGATGCCCAAGAATAAGGATACCTGATCTTGAACTAGAAACTCTAGAACCATGAGCTAAATAAACCATTTATCTGTGTAAATTAATTGCTTCAGGCCACTCATTCACAGATTGTGTGGGGAGAGATCAAGCTGCTCCTGCGAACCAGTCCCATGTGTGGGCTGCCACCAGCATGGGGACAGCCAGACCCAAGCCTCTCCCCATGAGTCAGGCCATTTGCTGACTGTGGAATTGCTTCAGGTATTTTCTCATGGTAGCGTGAAACTCGTATACTTTCCTTTAGTATTTAGGCACTTTTCAAGAATCTCAGAATGTTTAGAATATCATTATAAAACATCATGAGTTGGGTGACTTATAAACAAAAGAAATGTATTTCCGACAATGTGATGGACTAAAAACTGGTGGTCAACTTAATGCCAGCTGAATTAAATCAGCATGGTGCTGAGCATAGATGTCCACCTGAGGAAAGTTGCCAGCATAGAGACATGGAGAAGATAGCTAGGTGTTGTGGGTTTCTCTAAGTGTTGCTGTCTTGAGCAGTTGGTTCTTCCGGAGGAGCTCATCATGACTAGGTCCAACCATTGTCATCTGAGGAGCTCAGGACCTTGTTGGTGAGAGCGGCTGTGGTTCACTTTGGGGGAGCTCTGGCCCTTACATCGAGCATCGCTTCCTGGCTCTGGAGGGGAAGATAGGTGCCATTTAATGTCCAGGAGAAACTTGTCATGCTGGCTTTCTGGCATGTACTCGACTGTTCTTATCATCAGAGGACCTCAAGACCTCTATGTTGCTGAGGATGGCTGTGGTGCTTTTCAGGACAGCCCTGGTCTTTATTATAAGTGTGACTTCTCCGCTCCAGTGTGGAACCCTCAACCTACCAGCACAGCTCCTTCACCCTGCTGGCATAGACATTCTAGCTTCCACCACTGACCTTTGGGCCTTCCCAGAATGGATCTGTAAAACAGACTGGCGTGAGTCCTTCCTGTAGGCTCTAGACCTCCAGTTGGACTTGTGGGAAGCATTGCCATGGGCTCTAGGTTTTCATCTGGACTCATGCAGGGCATTGCTGTGGGATCCAGGGCCTTGGCTGAATGTTCTGAGTCTTTAGTGTTTGGACAAATTTCCTGCACTTTCTTGTGTTAAACTCTGGGTGACCATCATAAAATAATATTTTAAATTCTCTGTCCTGATTCTAATTGTTCTCCTCACAACCCTTGACTACAAAAGGTAGTCTGAGAAGATAAGAAGCCCAAGGTCAATATGCTGGATGCGTGGAAGAACGGCGAAGGGGATTATAAAAAAATGACAAGCTGTAGTATACACATGTAACCAAAATAATTGTAAATTGCATGTATGGCAGACATGCACTAATAAAATAAAAAAAATTAAAAATTAATAAACAGTGAAAATAAACCGGCAAATTTCCTGGTGAAGGAGGTTCTACTTTCTTATTCATAAACTGTGACTTCTTGCTTTATCCTCACATCATAGAATCACTGTGACCACTCTCCGGGTACTAATCTCACTGATGAAAGGCTCATGCTTTTGGACTAATTATCTTCCTAAGGTTCCAGCTCCTAACACCATCACATTAGTGGCTAGATTTGAACATGTGAATTTAGAGGAGATACAAACTTTCTGAGCATAGGACCCCATTCTTTGAAAAATTAATGAAATGGTTGTCATCTTTGAAAGCACAGTTTTAGATAGTATGCAGGGTAAAAACATCGTCGTATCTGCCTGATCCTTTATCCAAAAATTTAAAATATTTTCTCTTTTAGTTAAAAAGTATTTTATTTATTCTTATCGATATTGTATTATAGCTTGTAGACAGCTTATTGAGATTATACAATACACACTCAATAGAGATAAATATAAATTTGAAACATTTTATAGAACTGGAAAAAATGGCTTATTTTATCACCCCTCAGAGATACCTAATGTTATTCATTTTAGTTGATTCCTTTACGTTCTTTTTTCTATGTATTGGTGGTCACAAATTCTTGATTATTATGTATTATACACTATTTGATAATTTGTTATTTACTAACACAGTAGCATGCTAAAGTATATTTAGTAATACACTATTTGATAATATGTTATTTAATCTAACACAGCAATATACTGTGACATCTTCCCATATTGTGGGATATGATTTTTTTTTTTTTTACTATACATTTCAGTGTGACTTCTATGTGCTCAAAGTACAGTTCTCACTAATGTGTAAAGCACACAATTAAAATAGCTTACACTAGAATTTTGCATAGTGAGAATTCACAGTAGGGGAGGAACTATAACAATAATGGAACTTAGTAGATGCTAAGGAGACAAAGAAACATTGACCAGAGTACTTTCTTGAGAAAACTACCGAGCAGCTTTTCTACACACAAATGAAAGGTGTGCAAATCTGGCAGGTGTGCATGAATGTGTTTGTGAATAAACCTCTCCCTAAAAACTCTGGCTCTAGTTCTTTCCTTGATTTTCTATAAAATAAAATTTCAAAAAAAAAAAGACAAAGCAAGATAATTTGGGAAAAACAATAAAAATGGATTGAAATGGAAAACGAATTCCTTTACAAAAGATATTTACTGAATTTTAAGAAAAAAAAATCAGAATGGAGATTTAGAGATTCCCAAAAGGCTTGTATTTCACCTGGATGTAGACAAAATAATATATCACTTAAATTGTAGCAAGAGAAAGTTCAAGTGGGTATATAGATAAACTGCATCATTGTTTGAATGTAGCGTCTAGGATCTCTGCATAGGAATTCTAAAAGAATGTATAAAGAGGAATATTCATATTTTAGACTTTTCTTTGCTTGAGTTAAGGGTGGACTATATGATATACTGAGCTCCTCTTCAATTATGAAACTTACATGTTTACTTTAGGAAATTCACAATGTATAGAGCATGTGACCCTAAATTATGAGGGCACCACTCTTAAAGAGATTTTAGCCAATGTGCAGATTCCCCTGCATGGAACATCATAATACATAGTGATTTGTGGAGCACCTTTTTCTTTCTCATTTAGCTATAGAATATCATGGGAATTGTCTCCATTTTCGGGGTTCCTAATAAATCAGTATCACATAGTATTCCACAGTGTGGCTGTGTCCTGTTATATTGCAGTCCTTGACTTAGCCTTATGCATTAACTTGAATTTGGTGGTGCTGCTCTGGGCATTAAAAGGAGCACTGATGTCAGGTTTGGAATGGAAAAAATGGATCTTTCCTTAATCATTATCCCCACTAAGAGACTGAAGGGGCTTTAGGAAGCCTGAATGACCTGTAAGATGAGTTTCTTCTCTGAACCAAGCCCATTCGACACAGGCATTCTTTCTGTGTTTGCTCAGACTCGATTCCTGTGTCGCTGGTTTCCCTCTGCTGTCTATGCACTTAATAAACTCATTTTTATTAGCGATTTCCATATTCATATTTGTCGTTAGTCTATCACTTTCTGAACAAGCCATACTATTTCCAGTGTGTTCAGCTAAGAAATCACTGACCAGCCTTCTTCGGCCCATCCTAGGATTAGCTGATGCCATTTCTAGAATTTTGTGGCAGGACTGTCTGTGATATTAGACATAGTCCTGCACTTTTGACGCAAGATATGCTTTTATTCAGATGGTAAACGCAGTTATCTCCTGCTTTATCAAAATCCAAATGTCTCTTTACAGAACAAGAAACATCCCACTTATTCAGCTCAGTGCTTTTTTGAGAATCTGTATGGAGCTTCAGCAGCAAATTCAGTTTGTAAATAAGAGAATTCTATGTGACTTTTTTGGGTGAGTGTATTGCATTCAGTGTAGGGATCCTGGAGTGAAATAAAAAGGGAAACATCCAAAGTTTAAGGAAGCAGCCTGAATCATACAAGCTTCGTGCCAGAGATTGACACAGATGAGCAAGAGTTTGGGTGTTACTTTCAAACAAAATATCCATTTCTAGTACCCCAGATTTAAAAATACGGCCAGAATTGGAACAACAGTTGGAAAAAAATTCTTCCAAACTTAAAGAAATTGTTAGCCCAGGATATACTTGTCTTGCTCATGAAATGAGAAGCTTACATATGCCTGGAGCAGTGGTGATGCCCTGTGGCATGTGTGCCATAGGGTTTTATCATTCACAGCTCTGAAAGATGTGCCACCATTGGCTTAAGAGTCTCCCATATTCCAGGATACATAATACATTGACTTGAATTAAACTTTACTCTGTCAATAAGGATTCAAAGGCCAAGTTTAGTGTTACTCTGCTTCTAAATGGTCTGATTTATTTCTGCAGTCCCCCTCTCCCTCGTCCTTGTGACAGCAAAGGTTGGAGGTAAGTCAGAGTTTGCTTGAATAGAAGTCACAGGTCACTGCTTACTTTTCTGCTGTGTCCAAATGACATTAGAATCTTTCTAAGCCCAAAGCTCCTAGAACTTTCTATCTAGCAATTATTGGAATGGGTACAAAACCAGTCTCCCAGCTGTAGACTGGATAAACTTAATGTCCCCTCCCATTGTTTTCTCTATGATTTATCACTTAGAACTGTAAAACACTATTTCTTGTAACAAGATTTTATTTGTCAATTTTCCTTCACATTGGGGAAAGATGATTCTTTTTCAGGGCCTTGAGGAGGTGGCTTCTGCAGTCTGGCTCCAGACTTTTCCAGGAGAGACCGAGTGACTCTTGGCCTCCTTGCCCTCTGTCTCCCCTAGTGATCCTGCCTGTGACAGTGATCGAGTTCTTTCCATAGATGTCAACTCTCTTGGGGTAGTGAGTCTCCAATCCCAGTCTAGTGTGTCATGATGTTGGGAGACAGGATGGAGAACTTCCCAGGGGAAATTGAATCTTTTTAAATTTTTAGTGCTCACCTTGTCTTAACATTTTGGTACTTTTTTTATTGGTTTCCACTGGGAGCTAGTTGGAAAGGATAATAATTTAATGTCCCACAAAATATCTATTTGGTTACTCCAAGTATAATACATTAGCGTTTAAAAATTGTTCTACAAAGCCCATTCTGGTTGCTTTTCCATTGAATGTGTTTGAGAATCATTTGCTGGATTGTTTGCTTTCAGAAAGCAGTGGCCATGCCTGGATGAGCTTGGAACTTGAGTGAACACTGAAATCCTACAAAAATGCTGCCCCCTTAGAAGCAGGCAAACTCCAGCCTGGTGGTTTTAGACTGAGACTGGAGCTGGGCAGACAAAATGGCCATGTGTCTGAGATGCTGATGTGGCTGATCTCATTCTGTCCCTAAGACTTTTATGGTTACAGAAATTGTGAGAGGCCTCAAGCGGAGTTTATTTCCACCTCCAGCTAAGTTATAGGTATGTATGGAGTAGATAGTGACTTCTGAATGCTGAAAGTCATGGCAAACAGTGAAACATTGTGAGATACTCTTTCCTGTATCCTACCACCATATCAAGGGATATGGCCAATGGCCTATGGAAATGATACTTGTATTCTAGGAATTTATAGTCCTATGTCCAGACAGAAGTACAGACACAAGAGAATTCTCTAATTTCTATAATTATAATCACTTTGCACAAGTATCTATATTAATTTGTTTTCCAAACCCTGGATGCCAACTGGTATATCTACTATAAAACTGGATCATATGACTTTTCTTCTAATTGATTAGATTTTGTTTGCTGATGCTGAGAATCATTTACTCCATGAAAGCTTGTCTGTTTCCTTTTTTTTTTTTTATAAGATAGAACTCAGTGGGTTTACTGCCAGACCCTGGCAGGATCCCAGTGCACCCGACTCAGTTTTCTCCCTTTGGCCAGGAAGAGTCTGCTTTTACTGTTTAGTCTTTTTCCTCTGGCACCTATCTCGTACTAAACCTTTTCATGCTCTTCCCAGGCTGGCATTATCAAGAGGTAATACATGGCTGACAGCTTCCTAGGAAGCCAAGACCTTATGCATGAAGAAAAAGGAGGTTAATTCAAGAAGGAAACTAAAACACGTCAGTCAAGTGAACTCTTTGGACAAGTGTGGACAAGCACTTTCGGCTTTTCTTGGCCTGCTATAGCATGTGTTGATGGGTGAGTGAACTCCTGCAGATATAAACGAGTTGGCTGCTGGCACTGCCACTGAAGGCTCCAAGCTGCCATCTTTTAAATTGCACTCTGCAGGTTCTCAAATGGCCAGTGACTGCCTTTTAAGTATTTAACTTGTGCCTGCAGCAAGCCTGTTTCAAAAGATCTCTGGATTCTGAGGGTCAGTGGTCAATTGCCTTGCCCCTCCCAAAGACCCTGCTCAAGGTTTCTTGTTGCCTTTCTCAGTAAATGTGGGCTTGAATGGATCCTGAATTATTAGGGTTGTCTCTCTCCAGTGGAGACAGCACTGGCAGGGTCTAGACCAATTCATCCTGACATTGAGCAGGACCATTATTTGTCCTGAGTCTGAATTTCAAAATGTAGCAGACCTTTTCTCATCAAAGCAGGGTTTTCTGCTTTTGCTCATTACATGGGACATAGATTCTGCATAGGAAAATAGTTCCATCCATCATCCTATTCCTGTGTGTGTGTGTGTGTGTGTGTGTGTAGTGTGTAGTCCTGGAGATTGAACCCAGGGCTTTCTTTCTGAGCTGTATACTGAGCCCATTTAATTTACTGTTTTGAGACAGAGTTTCACTAAGTTGACCAGGTGTGACTTGAACTTGTGATCCTTTTACCTTAAGCTCTGTCAGTGCAGGAATTACAGCCATGTAATTCCTGTGCAGGTCTCCTGTGGTTTTTACTCAAAGTGATGGAGTGAAAACTTGTGCACTCATTAGGCACTTTCACCAGCAGAAGTAAAAGTAAGAGCTATTGGTTTTTAAAACTTGAATACATTCCTGGGCTCTGTTAACATGCATTGTTTGTGGGAGTCTCAAAATGGACCTGTAAGGGATTTCCATTCTAATAATGAAGATACCAAGTAAAAGGATGTTATATCCAGTCACTTGCTGAAGGCCACAAGCTCTGCACTAGCAGAGATAAGATTTGAACCCTAGACCCTTGATCCTATTCCTGCAACCCTCAGGCAAACTGGCTCTGTCTTCAAAAGTAGCTCTTGGCTTGGTTTTCAATGGAGAGGATAAAGAAGGGAACCCAAATTAAGTAAAACTCCCTTCTAGTTTATTGTTTTTCTAAATATGATTTCACTGCTTTCTTTTGGGGACACTTCTCTGGTTGTTTGTTGCCATTTCACAGGTAGGCAAAGTCACAGGAGATTGACAGGGTCATCGTGTTCAAGGACACAGATCTTAGAGAATGGTGGAGATGGATTTTGAACTCAGATCTATGGGCTGAGAATCGGTGAGTTGAAAGAGAAAGAAGGTAGGCTATACTTGTTAGATTTTTCATGTGAGCTCTTCTCCCCATCAACTAGCAGTTATTTATTGATAGTTGTAGAGTGCTGATACATGTCTAGCTGCATGAGGTGCACTGTTAAGGCCAGGGTTTCAGTGACTCAGCCACTTCCTTTTGGCAGACCATAGATATTCACTTGGTCGTTGATGATTTGTGCAGCTGACAGAATTTAACCCTAGTTAGAGGTACATGTGGACCAACTAACTGTGTCTCCTAGGAATGGCAAAGTATGGTCAAATGAGAGAAAGAATCCCGGCACTTCTGGTTTCCTTGGAGCTCTTGGAATGCCGTTGTTATCAGAATGATTATTATTTCATTCACATTCCTCAGTGCTGATTGCTTTCTCCCTGCCTCACCCTGAGTAGCTCTCCAGCTATGCGGCACTTCCAAAAGATTCTGCTGCCAAAGGTTTCAGAATGCATTTCCATCTGAGAGGGCTAGCAGGGGCAGGAAAAGGGGCTGAGGAGGGTATCTGGTGCTCTTATCACTGATATGCTAATAGCACACTCACACCAACATGTGGATTTTTGATGTGAAGAAACTGTGTGTTTTTGCAGGCACTGGGAGATCTGTATGCACACAGGCAAATAGACATACTTTCTAGAGATAAACAAAGAAAAGCAAATAAACCTAGACCACATAGGCACACATATGCCTTGCACCCACCATCAGTAACATGGAGATTTGGCTTTGCCACCTGTAGTATGCACACAGTTGCTTTTGTTCATTGTTTCCCAGTAGTTCTAAAAATGGGAAAACATGGTGGGTCAGAGCTGTGATTTAGACATTCCTCTCCCATTCACCACCAAAGCTACTGTTTATTATGTTGGAGCTCTGTTAATGGAGGGAGATGCGTATCTCTTATGCCAGGGACAAGCGATAGCTCTTAGTCACACCTGTCCTGGATCCAGAGGCTGAATCCTTACTCGAGGTCCATTGCCCTGCCTTTCTCTATCAGATGGACAGACAAGGAACCACCAGGAACTGGTCCAGAATTTGATCTTTCCCCAGGGTTCATGTGGCTTCAAAATCTCAAAAACCTGTCTCTAGTGCCCAGAAATTTCACTTTCCCCAGCTTCCCATTCCAAGACTGGTCATGACCCAGGGTGAGGTGCAGAAATAAAGCCTCGTGCGAGCCATTTGCAGGCAAGCAGTGAGGCCTTGTCCCAGCCTGCAGCCCTCCCCACTCTGGGACAGTCTAGTTGGGCCTGCTTGAATGCAGCACCAATGTTTTTACAGCTGTGGCCTGAGAGGGCTGCTCCCCAAGCTCCCTGCACACAGTTGGCCTGCGACCCAGCAGCTGCACACACCCAGGCATGACTCCGGTCCCTGCAGGGAGTGGGGGAGCCCTGGCCTGGCCAGTGTGCCTGGACAGAAACTGGCCAGGCTCCCCAGGCAGGCTGTCTCTCCTACTTCTGACCCACTTCATTAACGCAGCTATTAAATGGTTCTCACATGGTTTCCCCGGTCTTCTATTAACTCTCCAGGCAGCAGCGACAGCCTTATTAACTGCAAATGGTTTCTCATGGCAGCATTCCATTTCTAATATTAATAATCAGCATTTAATAAAAATAGAGAAAGGGAGAATGCAGGCAGAAAAAACAAGCTGCTTTGCCCCTTTACATTTAGTACCCTGGTCGGAGGCCAAAATGTCAATGTACTTGTGAGTCCCCTGTCTGAGACACACAGGTATGCATATGCACACATGACCTCATACATTCACACCTGTGCACACTAAAGCATATGCTCATGCATGCACCCTAAATACACGCATAATACACTTACATGCATACAGACACTACACACACACACCCAGAATATACACACTTACAAATGCACAGTCACATGTATGCATTCAGATACACGTATTCACTGTATACTCACACTCACACAATCACATACACAAATACCCAGTCTACCCACACATGCACACATGCATGCACACATACATTCACACATGTGCAAACTCACATAATGAAGTACACACATGTGCTTACATGCACATTCATACATGTGCATACCCACATGAGCATAGACTCTAAGTATACTCACAGGCACATATATACTCACATGCATATACATACACACATGTACACACACAGTACACTCACATGCACATACACGTCCACAGGCATACATGCATATATAATCCCACAAATACAGGTGTGGACACTCCTGTTCCCTGAGCCATTCACTGCTTGGCCAGAGTCAGATGTAGCTCTCCCTCCTCCCTGTATTGTTCCACCCTTCTCAGTTCCCATTCTAGAGATAGTGACTTTGATGGTCCACAGGACAAGCATTAGCTGGTCTTTGGATGGAGAGAGGGGAAAGGAGCTGCTGGCTCTGTTACACCCTTTCTCTTCGCTTGCCTTTCCATCAGACCAGTCATCTGTAAGACAAATGGTTGCCTCCTGCCAAAGCTGAGAAGAGTGGAGTTAAAAATGTAGTTAATTAAATTTACTCAAAAAGATCAACTCTCAAGATTAGGAACTGGGTTTATCGCCACTAAAAATAAACAGAGCTGGGGGAGACAGGATGGAGGAGAGGGAGTAGGAACATTGTTGGGGTGGAAAGGGAGACTTGGGCTTTGGTCTTGAAAGCTGGACTGATATTTAAAAGAGGCTTTTTAATGTGAATGCACTTAGGCAACATCTGAGAACTCTTGAGATCTGGGGGAAGATTTTACAGCCATCCCACTTTGAGGGTGAGGGACTGCTCTCTTTCTGGGTTTGCTGAAGCCTACAGGAAGAGGATGTTTTGCTCAGAAGAGGAGAGTGGGTTTTGGATTCTCTTCTCAGCCTCCCATCTAGCGTCCCTGGCTTTCTCTTCCTCTACCTAAGAGTGACATAAACTGTAAAGAAATATTTCACACATAGGTCCAGGGGCTGGAGGCTGCCCTGAAGGTTCCATAAGCCTCCCCTTCCCAACATATTCTAGACCTGACACAGCCCAACACCTCTCTCCTCCTCTGGGGATGCGAGATGTCCCCTAACTAGGCTCCATTGGAACTAATGGGGTGAATGCTTTTGAAGGTTCAAGCTATGAGGCTCAGGAAAGTGCAATCTAGAGCCCTAGGAAGAGCTTGGGACATCTGCAAATCAGAGACCATCTTTCCTACTTCCTGTCTTCACAGCATTGCAGGCTGTTCTTCCACTACCAGGCTCCTACTCCTCCTTTAAAACCCTACACAGCATCACTTCCCAGATTCTTCTTAATTGACACCTAAAGCTAGGTTGAGCTATTTATTATCTGCTCTGAGTGGTCTGTCTTTTTGACCACTTTCTTCCTATTGTGCCATGAGCAGTTAGAGGCCTGGACTATACACCTTTCCTTAGAGTCTCCCAGCACTTGGTACCATGCCCCTAAAAACAGCTCAAATGCTGGGCTGGGACAGAGAAGCCAGGGCCTGGATATTCCGAAGGAGGAAGGTGATCGACCTCTGTGGGACTTGGCTTCACATCCTAGTTCAGCCACGGGTGGGCCTGAAACCAAAGGGCTCTCTGAGTTCATCAAAGTGTCAGTGCTAATTGAGAAAGAACTTCCTGGCTTGAAAAATGGCTGTCACTCTTCTTCCCCAAGCTTTACCTTGAAAACAACCAGAGAGTAAATCCAGTGCCTTTTAGATTAATTTACTCATCAAAATGTCACTCTGCAAAAGCTGTTGGCTAGCTGTGAGTCTCTCCAAGTTCCCTCACTTTGATTCCCTTACATTCTGCCAAGTGTAAATACACAGCCGTCCTGGGAGAGGGGCCTGGGTTGAGGGCTCCGACTCCCTGTGGCTGAGGTGGCTTCTTGACCCAAGTCCAGGCTCCCACTGGTGCTGCATCAGGGCACCCCTGACCATGCACATTCCCCTCCAGGGCAGGCTGTGGGAGAAAAGAGGACAGGAAAATCAACTTTGACAGGGAAAAAGAAGAAAGGAAGAGAGAAGCATTCCTATGGAGCAGACGTGGTGCATTGGAAACATTTTTTCCCTTTCTTTTCAAGAGACAGACATGAGCTCAAAAAGCCATCATCTACCAGAATATTAATGATATTACTTTTTAATTTCTTATTTTAAATATTCAAGCATATCTGGCAGTATGATAAAGCTCCCTTGGAAGCTCTAGCTTGGGAGAGGCAAGGACAGGGAGGAATCCGGGCTCTGTGTCATATGGACAGCTACACTGCTGGTCCAGGTAAGAGCCACAGGCTGAGGCTGAAGATAGCATCTTTCCAAGCCCTGACAGTTGTCTTGCAGAAATGAAAAACCATGGTGAAAATTAATCTCACCCATCCCCAACTGTGGATCAGTTCCTTCAGCTTCCCCTAGAGAGTGTCAGGCAGTCTCAGCCCGCCAGAGTACAAGCTCTCTGCCCATGTGGCTATGTTTCTGGACCCAAAGAACACAGGATAACTAGTTGTTGGGCTTCTTACCCACCTAGAAAACACAGCCCCTTTAACCTCTGGGTTGGATCTGGGTCTGGTAGCTCTGCTGCAAGCAGGATGTAGTCACCTGTGTTATGCTGGCTAGATTCTCCATTTCCCATTCAGGGAACATGCCTTCTGCAGGGTCTACAATTGCAAGAGGCATTGCGTACTGTGTGTGTGTGTGTGTGTGTGTGTATACACGTGTCCTGCCAAGGACATAAAGTGCTTTAGAGAACCCTGAAAGTAGAATTAGCAATCAATATAGCTTGTCTTAACAATTAGAAAGAGATGTTTCTGAGTTTCCTAAATCTATCTGGCATGTGTTAGATGCATGCTGTCAGGCTGGCTGCCATTAAATAGCTTCTAAATAATGCAAAGACAATCGGATGTACAAATAAACAATTCAATTTGAGTGATTGATTATTGGAATAACGCTCATGCACCCAAGGTGTGACATTTCTAATCACATCTCCATTTCATTTCTCTGGCAGTAATGATCTTTTTACTTCTACCAAGAAAAAGTGTTCTCATGGCTGGAGGTTTGGCACATAGATTAGTTCACTTGGGTTCTATGATTGTTTGTTTTCTTTACGTGTTTCTTGAGCACATGAAACCAGTGATCTCATGGCTGGAGGTTTGGCACATGGATTAGTTCACTTGGGTTCTATGATTGTTTATTTCCTTTACATGTTTGTTGAGCACACGAAGCAAGTATATTTCCTTTATTTCCTCCCTATAGTTGGGAATGCTAGCACTCACATGCTGTACTCTCCAAACAAACCCTGAGCAAGTGTCTGAAAATTTTTGAAGATAGAGGCCTTGCAAATGACAATAATTTGACTTGCTTTTTCTATACTTTGGCCCTAGTGAATACTTTAATGTTTGCAGCTCCTAAAAAAGTGCACTCAGATCCCATCAATGTTCTTAATATTTGCAGTTTTATTTGAAAAGGATGCTAAAATAGTACTTATATAGTAAGGGCATCTCCCCAGAATTGTCTCTCAGTCAAAGTTGTTCTTTGCTTTGCTGAAAGAGGAGACTTCGGTTTGAGTTCTACAAGGATCCACCTCTAACTCATGCATTCCATCACTGCTGTCAATAGATGAGAATAATCCCTTATCAAACACCATGTTTACAGTCAGAGCATTTTGGGAGGTGGCTTGGAAGATACCTCTTGCAGATTTGAGAGGAGGCTTTTCATAGGTGTCAGCTCATGACACAGCATGGTTTCACTGGCTTAGAGTTCTGCATTTGTCCTTGAGTAAAGTAAGGTGGTATGTCGAAGAACTCCAAATTTCCTAAGCTCTGGTTTTCCTTTCTATAGAATCAGAATTCTGTTAGCCATAAGGTCCAGCTTCTTACCTGGCAAATGGACATTTGTGTAGATTAGAACTTTGGAGCTCTAAGTGTGGTCCCTGGGCTAGCAGTGTTGACCCTATCTGGGAGAATGGCTTAGGCCACACCCCAGAGTTACTAGATGAGGACCTGAATTTTAACAAAGTCAACAATGACTCATAAATACATGAAGCATCAATATGTGCTGCTCTGAGACCTCTGAGAAGTATGGTGGGAAAAATGGATAACGTGTGGATATCACATTTCCTAGGGCAAAGTAAATTAAGGAGCTGCCTTCTCAATGTTGGTATTTTATCCTGCAAAAGTAGAGTGAAGGTGAAGCTTAGTGAGTCAATGCATTCAAAGCACCTGATTCCAGAGCCTGCACCATTTGGGATCTTGAGTGAGAGGCAGATTTTCTTTATTAGTTCTTTGACTTGTAAAAATATTAGCAACATTCCCCATTCACAGTTTTCTATGCCTATGAAATAGGTTGTCAATTAAATAACTGGAGTAACATCCCCTAGATGAGGTGATATAGGTATCTTAATTGTCTTCCTTATTTTTTCTAAATGAAACCCAGTATGTGAAGGGCTGGAACAGTGCTGAAAGACAGAATAAACATGAAGGATTGCAGAGACTACTAATAGTAGTTTAGAAATTTATAGCACAGCAGAGCTTCCTAATCAAAGGGATCCTTGATTGTTTCTTATATTTGGGCTGACTCTCAGCATGCAAGTAAGAGAAAGTTTCAGGAGAGTTCATGAAGCCAGACATCTCTCAAAAGGTGCACTTGGACATCTGATCCTCGAGGCAGGGGAATGAACCACTGTTTCTAAATGCACACCCAACTTCTCCTCCCTGGACCTAGAGATAGTTTCCCTTGGTTAGACGCTAGCAAAGTGTTTTATTTTGCACAACTCAGGTTCTTTGTCACTTGATTGGAGTCAACTGTCTCCAAGAAGCCTTCCTTGATGTATCTCTGAGCTCAGCATGGTGCGCTTCCACGTACTTTCAAGGCTTCTAGGGTTTCTAGGCTCACTCTTAAGTAATCTCCTTTGGTTCCTCTGCTGGAATAAGTTCTTGGGTGGCATGCCATGTCCATGTGTGCCCTCAACAGGAAGCCTGAATGACATAGCCACAGAAAGGCTGCAGCTGGCATTTTCCCCATTTTCATGCCCAGCCCCAATTGAGATCACAAATAGTCATTCACTCTCCATGATTAAGTCAGTGTTCTAGATAAATTTTTCACAATTTATTTCCTCTGTTTTGTTGGTGTATTAGGAATGATGAATGCCCTGCCCTGGACCTATCATGATTTTTCCTGATAAATCTCATCCCTTGCTTTCTACACTTGCACAAGTTTTGTGAAAATTCAGAAAATGAGCTCTCCAAACTTCTCACTATTACACTTTCTTTCCTTCTAGGGATGCCTACATTTTCATGTGTCCTTACCTCCAAGCAACAGCCCCTGCCCTCTCCCTTTTTCCTCTCAGCAACTACTCTCACAAAAACTCTCCAAAGAAAATCTGATGTGAATGATGCTGCATAGTGCTCCAAGTGACAGTTGCATAAATAAAATCTCCATCCAAAAAAAAATAATTTCTTACTGGGTATAGATAGTTTCAGCAAATTATTACAGAGTTGGTGGTGCTCAGGGCCCCCAAAATGATCCAACATTGCAGACTTGTAGTGAGTATGAGTTTCTGGGTGCTGCAGGTTCACCAATAACAAGACAACATTATCCTTCACTTCATAGGACTTGTATTCTGGCATGCAGTTGGGATGGGACAAGTCACCTACAAATGCATAACCTTGATTTTCACGTGGTGAATGTATCAGAAGGAGACCATGGTGTGGAGGCATCTAGATGCACCTTCCAAGCTGAATCTTGAAGGGTGAAGAGAGTTAGACTCAGTATGAACAGTAGGTGGGAAAATATTCCAGGTAGACAGAAAATAAGATTCAGAGGAAAAGATCATAATAAGTAACAAGAAACAGAAAATAGGGCAATTCAATCAAAGTCAGCAAAAGAATCTTTTGAGGGAAAGTGGATAAAGTTGGAGAAGGGGGAAGGCAGCAAATTACTCTCAGCCCTGGAATTTTCTGGGCCTCCAAATAACAATGAGAACCACTGAGAGGGGACTAAGACCTGACCTATATTTTTACACACCAATGACAGCCGACTGACAACAGATGGCCGAAGGTGTACAACTGCAAGGCAGAAGGCAAATCTGAGTCTCCTTACACGTTCACACTAGAGATCTAGAACAGATTTGAGTAGCCTTTCATGAGTCACCACACGAGAGACTCTAATCAACTTCTGAGCACTTTGACAAAGGATCAATGGCTGAACTTTTTGTTTTGCAAACTCCTGGAGGCCAAAGGAATTACTTAAAGAGTTTTGGGATCTATAAGTGCACCAATTCTCATTAACAAAATAAGGAACGTTTGTATCCTAGTGTTATTTATAATTTTTGTTTTGAAGTATAAATATAATTCTGATTAGTGAAATACACAGATTCTTTAATAAACATTATTTCATCTGGAGGGTATTTTTGACATTACAGTCATCCAGTAAGATTAAGTGAATTCTTTGTTTGGCATGGAATCTGTAAAATGTTTCAGATTTAAAATATATCCTGCTGACTGCAGCAATTTCTAGAATTTATTCATGATCCAGGTGAGTCTAGATTCTCACCACAGCATTTCTTCTTCCTGGAGATTTTAGAAAATTGTATTTCCCTGCCACACTTGTGGTTAGGGTGGGACACTGTGATTGAATTCTCACCGGTGGGACTGGGAGTAAATAAGATGTGTTTCTTTCTGCCTGAACTGTATAAGCAGGTATGTATAACTCTGCTCCCTCCACTAAACCAGGAGCTCTGACACACATCTGACACACTGAGTTGCAGTTTGGAAGAAGCTGGAACCTGGTGTCCTGGAGTCGACACTGGAGGAGGAGAGCTTTTAAAAGGCAAGTTAAAATCTGCACTGGCCTGCGAGGTATGTGAGGAAACTATATTTTGAATGAAGCCATTGAGTTTGGGAATTTAAATGTTGCTAGTCTTTTGTTAGCCTAAACAGACTAATCATGTTGATCACAAACACTGTGACAAGAGAGACATCTACAGCGGTTATCCTTGCCGTAGCACTCTGACAGCAAGAGAACATTCTCCATGATCTCTGTCTGTGGTGAGTTGGCTCCATTATGACACTTTTGCACAGTGTGATATTACCCTACTATTATGAGGGAGTGCATAGAGGATATTGTTAGATAGCATCTTGTAAAAATGTGAGATTCAATCGAATGCACATAGTATTTAATCATTTATCTGTAAAAGGACAAATTCAGGTAGCAGCAGCTAACATGTATTAAGTTAATGTGCCATTCAGAATTCTAAAGCTGCACAATGATTAATTCAATTAATCCTCCCAATAACCCTTGAGGATAGGACCCAATATTATTCCAATTTCACCAATCAAAATGAGACTCAGAGAAGCCAAGGAACCCAGCCAAGCTGAGAGATCTGGGGCATGTTAAGACATGAACCCACACCCAGGATTCAGGATTAAGAGCTCACACCTTAATAACTCACAAAAACACATAGATGGGAAAGATTGTTGAAGTGGAGAATTTGTTTGGGAAGAAAGACAAGAATCTGGCAGGAATAGATAATTTGGACACAAGAACCGAAGGGCTGAAGTCAAGATTGGGAGAAAGATTTAACATTCAGTGTGTATCTTTTGGCACTTGTTGATTTCCCTTCTTAATCATGTGCAGATAATATGTTCTTCATCATATTAATAAGTCTCAAAAGATCTAAGGTTCTGGAGGATTATACTAATGTTTACATCATACAATTCATGGACTCTCAATCCAAAGGAAGAGTCTTACTGGTTTGTTTCTAGGATGGTGAAAAGAGCTTGTAGGACCTGGGTAAAAAAATCTTGTCCTCTGTCCAGCCATAGTTTCTCCTCATTCTCTTCCTCCAGCTCCCTGGGCCCCAGTGACAGAAAGAGGAACACTGCACCACTGTCTGGGAATAAGTCCCTTATTCAAAGAAAAGTTTTCACTTAGATAGATTTTTTTGCTTTTTGCAATTATGTCATTAAAAGTGTTCTGACTTTCAGACTTGAAATGAACTCCAGAAAGGTCTGCCCTTTTAGCTTGCTGGCTTTACATAATTTATGATTTTGAATCTTACTGAAAAATGCAAAAAGGATTCAGAAATGTTCCAGGTACCTGCACACAGATGCACATCCCTCTGCTCCTTCCAACATTTTCCTCATCAAATGTCTCTTCCCATGGTGGAGGGGGCTCTGTTCTTAAGATTAGAAGGCTATAATCTGGGTCATGGGAAGAATGCTTCATAAGCATGTGTAAATTATAGCTCAACCCCTTGGCCTATTCCTTTGGCTCATCTGCTGGCTGCAATATTCCTCTTCTGCACCCCTCTGCCACTGTTCTCCCTGTCCCCTCCCCTCCTTTATCTTCCCCTAACTCACCAGGTCCTGCAAGTGTCATTCAAGTATTCAGGAGAGTGGGTAGGACCAGAGGAAGGGGATACTTCCAATCAAATGGACTGCTTTCTACTCCTGATTCTAAGTAGAAAAACTGTGGCTTTGGAGCAGGTCCCTTTAACCTTTGAAACAGCATTTTGCACATAGATTGCATTGTCGGTTAAATGTTACGTATAAGTTAAAGAGTTCAGCACTGTGCCTGCATGTAGTAAGTACTAGGTGACAACAATCATCTTTCTTATTTGAGGGACACATAGCACCATTATAGGTAAGATTGTATTTTCTGGGGGCAGACTGAGTTTGAATCCCTGCTCTGTCCTATAATGGCTTTGGCCATTTTCAAAGTCACTTCTACTTCCTGGAGTCAGTTTGATTATGAGAGCAATGGGGATACACACGCCATTCATGTGCAGGTTTGCTGTGAAGGCAGATGAGATTGAGCATCAGTAAGGGACTTAGTGGGTAACATCGTTGCCCTTAGGTAAACACAGGTTCTCGGCCTGGAAATCTTGTGCTCAGCACAATGAAAAAAGCAAACAAAAACCAATCAAACTTCCCTAATCCTCTGAAAATTATTGTATCTAATTATTTAGAAGAAAGAGGAGTCCTATGCTATGCCAGTCCCTGACTGCAAATCCACACCCGGCTGAACTCATCTACCTTTGGCTGTGATGGCTCCACATTCCAGATCTATGACAGTTTTCAAATAAGGATCTTGACCGTGTTTTCTTCTGTCTCTGTCTGTCTCTCTCCTCTTTGTGATGACGGTGCCCCTCTAAGCTCCTCTTCCTCAGTGACCTGCCTTCTACCCCAACCTCTGCCCAAGTTCTAGATAAGGAAGGCAGTGGCTGAGCATATATATGTTTGCACAGCCAGATGGAGGTGGTGAAGCAGGTGCTGTAGAGGGTGGGTCCACAGCCCTGGTCTCCTCTCTAACTGGGACAACACCCATGCTCAGTCTGAGAATTACATTTCTGCCTTGACCTGAGCTGGTTCTGTCCCTCAGGCTGTGAACACTGGGTAAACTTTTTAGCTTCTGTCAGCCTCTGCTTTCTCAGCTAAGAAACTGGAAAACCACAGTGCATTCCTCAGAGAGTTACTATTGAAATGAAGCCTACAGAGTAAATTGACTCAGCAGGCAAGAGAGGGGTTGTGATCCACTGGACCTGAGCATGAGTCCTCCAAGTAACCAACAGAAGGCCAGGTACACGGGAGCCTGGGAAAAGATGATAGCATCCTTTTAAGATCTGAGGTTTCCAAGGTATTTCCCCCATCGCGATGCCTTGGGTATGGTCCAAGGGCAGGTTCCTGGCATAAAGAGTCTCATAACTGAGAGAGGGAGGTGAGAAGGAATGAAATTGGCAGCAGGGTCCTATAGAGCCTCTGCTGGAAGAACCAACAGGCCACCTTGCTGTGGATTCTGCTTAAAAAAGGAGCCAGAAACCATTGCCTCCACTGCACCCTGAATGTGTTCTTTGCTTGCTTTGTGTCTTCTCAAGGAAATGAATAGATCTTACACCTCACTTTGTACAAACAATAAAATGAGACTATTGAGAAGATGTCCAGTGTCTGTGCAGGGATGATTCAGGCTGCTATTACCCTGCAGCTTCCATGGATCAGAGAAAGCTTCAGGCTCCCTAACCTTGCACCCTCTTAGATCTAACCAGAGCTTTATTTCATAAGGCCGCACAATACTTTCACGTTCAAGGAGAAGAACAGAGAATCACAAATCCTTAGACCAGAAAGTTACCTTGATGATCATTTCCTCTACAGGTTATACAGCCTCAGTTCATGGTAAATCTGACACACAAATGTGTAATTTTTTTGTCCACAAAAGTTTTCACATTTTAAATGAATGGTATACCACGATTTAAAAGTGGGGTATTTTCCAGAATGTCAAATTCCTCTTACAAAATCAGGAATCTGGCAAGGTTGGCAGCATGGGGTGAAGAGGGGGGCAGTGGCCTGCTTTGCAGTGGGCCTGTGCTTCTCACGGTCACTATGGATCCCTAGTTGGTTATACTCAGCTCTTTGGTTCATATCTTTATTTATGACACCCCAATACTTGAGGCAGGCACTTGAGCTTTCAGCTTCTGATCTGGTTAAGTCCTGGTTGGATAGCTGGGGAGTCTGAAGCCTGGCTGAGAAGTGGCTCTGCCAACACAAAAGGCCAAGTGCCAGACTTGGGATCTGCATCACTGTCTCTGTGTGAAAGCTCTCTTCATAGACTCCCACCCCATTGAGGACTGGAAGCAGCCCCCATCCGCATCCATATGGCAGGCACCTTGGCACTGGAGCCATCTGTAATAACCAAGAGGTTAGATGTCCTTTCTCTTTGGCCCTCACCTCTCATGAGTGCAAGTTGGGGTGATAGACCTGAACTCCTGAGCTTCATGAAGGTCTCTCCAGATTTTGCAAACCAAGAAAAGGAGGACCAGAGAAAGTCCTTTTCTTCCTGTTACATGTTTTAATCTCCTCTCTTCATTGTCTCTTTTCCTCCATTATGTCTGTGGAAAAGGCTGGTATAATAGTTTGTGTTTGCACAAACCATGGTCAAGGGAGGTGTATTATTGCAGTTCAGGGTGCTCTGCAAGCAGAGCTCAGTATCACTGCCTCACACTCCCTACTTACTGATGAGGGCTTTGGACCAGTAGAGTCAGGATTATGGCTCAACCCTGGCCTTGCCCTTCTGGCATTCAGCCCCAAGAGGGGCATTATATGGTGCCACAAGTGACTGGAACTGACTCAGAGCAGGCTGAGAGGAGACTGGAAGATGACAACAGTAGTGACCTCCATGCCCTCTGCCTCCCCACAAACCTCAGTGCTCTTCACAGCCTGTGACAACAGGTGGGGGCTAGGGGGACATTTCAGTGCTCGGCGGATTTTGTGCATTAACGTGGGCGCCCAGAATCCCTGGAGTCTGGCAGGGTGGAGGGGTCTGGTGCTGTGTTTCTATTCTCTTCAGGCAACTGCAAATCCCTGGCTCTGAAAATGAAATTAAAAGGAGCAGCTGGGAGATAATGCATACAGTGGACTCACATGTAAAATGCCTCCCTGTCCCTCAGATAAGACCACTTCTAAGACAAGCAACAAGGATTACACAGTAATCTTATTATACAAGATCTGCCAAGGGCAAAGAAAGGGTCATTTTTCTATGCTCAGAAGAAAACACCCCGCCCATGCTTTCCCCTGAGCCACCATCTCATGACTGCATGGCTTTTCATATGTAGGGAGGAAGGCACATTTGTGCTGGTGCTTTCAAGCCAGAGAGGGGGATTTGCGGCTTCTTCCGGGTCTCAGGGAAGTTCGCTGCAGCCCCCAGTTCTGTTGACTTTCCTCACAGCATGAGCCTCATAGCTTAGATACCAAAGCTTAGATACCACTGAAAGAGAAAAGTGACTTAGGAAGGAAAAAGTGTATCCCTGTATTGCAGCTGTAGAGGTGTCTAGCAGCAAAGAGCTTGTCTCTCTTTTCTTGGATAATCTAACAAAGCAAAGCTTCTTAGTGAGATGCAGTCCAAAGAGTCACCTATAGGAGTGAGTGTGACTGGAATATGAAGGATGAGGTGTTTCCCCTAATTTCTGACTCAGCTGCCTGGATTCTGAGTAACTAAGGGGACCGTGGAGGGTGCCTGCCTGGTGCCTCTTCTCTTCCTCCAGTTATATGGAACCCCAGTTCATGGAGTGTAAACCTGGCAGAATGTGTATATGGTGTCGGAGGCTGCAGTGGGGAGGAAGAATCAATTTGACAAGTTGCCATTGTCAGCTACCTAAGGATGAAAAGGTAAACAGATTTTGGGTAGTGAAAAGTAACAAGGTCTGGCATTTACACTGGCTTTTATGTGCCAAACACAGGCCAACCTGCACTTTTGCACTCGACTATACCAGTGTATAGAAAGAATATAGACAATTTAAGAAAAAGGTAAAATCATTGTTCCAAGTTTCACATATATTTCATTTATATGTGATTCTGGGATACACGTCCATGTTTACATCTCATGAAGTAATGCTTAATGCACTCACCTGACACAAAACCTGCTCCAGCTTCAGGGGAGTTTGGGAGCATGATGGAGGAAACTTCACCACGACTGAAGGGTGTTGTCATGGGCTAACTCACAAATCCTGAGACACACAGAGGCTGCTCTCTCTGCTTGAATGCTCCAGAGTATTAAAAACCATGAAATGAAGTGATCTGGTTAAGTCCTAGTTGGATAGCTGGGGATAACTCTAAACCAGTGCCTTAGTTCTTTCTTTGGTTGCCAAGACAAAATATCCAATGTCAAAAGTTATGGGAGGAAAGGTTTATTTGGCTCACAGTTTGTAAAGGTTTCAGTCCATAATTGGCTGGGTGGCTTGGCAGAGGGCCATTGCAGAGAAGAACAGTTCATGGAGACTACAAGGTAGTAAAGGCAATTAGGGTAGAGACAAGACTGTTTCTGTCCCTTATATTGTATGCAGGCTACCCGCCCTAGGGTGGGTGAGCACTCACATCCTTCACCCTAGCCAGGGCTATGCCAAATCAATCAGTGGACTGAGTTAGTAATCACACACCCTTAACCCCAGCATCATACCGTCTAGATTCAGCCACCTCTGAGAAAGCTCTATGACAGAATGAGGCTTTGGGTGGACATCTAGACACAAACTGTAAGAGCCAGGAGTCTGCACACTTTTCCTGGAAAACCCTACACAGTAAGTGTTTTCAGCTTTGCAGGCCAGAAGATCTCTGTGACTGACTCTGCTATTGTCACACAGGGGGAGCCACACACAATACAAAATGAATGGCTATGACTGGATACCAGTGTAACTCATGAAAGCAGATGACAACCTGGACCTGGCCTGTGAGCCAGTCACCAAGCACTGATCTTGATTCTTGGTGAGCTCTGTTATCAAAAGCTATGTCCAATACAAATCTGACAGTTTTCAAAAGTTCTCTATAGGTAGAGGAATGGACTGAGCAAAACTGGTTTTGGGGGAGACTGGGTTATTTCCTGGTTGATTGGCCTACAGCCAGGTCCAAGGGAAAGCTTTTCACTGCTCTCTGCCTTTGTTTCTTCATAAATCCATAATAAAACCCTGAAGATTTTTTCTAGAGTGTATAAAATTCACTGTCATATACTTTAACACCTTTATTCTTATTTGTTTTTACCATTTATGAACATTTGAGAGCTGAGCATTGGTCTTGTGAAAACAAGAAAGAAGAAAGAGGAGGAGGAAGAGGAGGTGGAGGAGAAGGAAGAAGAAGAAGAAGAAGAAGAAGAAGAAGAAGAAGAAGAAGAAGAAGAAGAAGAAGAAGAAGAAGAAGATTGTTGTTTGGGAGTGTGATATAGAATAGACTAAAACCCGATCTGTTTCTACATTCTGCAAGTGAAAACACAACCATTTGTATCTATTAAGTTTGTTCATGGTGCCATTTTACCTCTTGTTATGATGGGTGTGTGTCATAGATGTTTGTTGACCTAATATTCCAAAGCTACTCCACAGCTGTGGACTCTGTCATTAGTTGGATTGTGACAGAATAGGCGTGTCTCATGCTGAGCAGCAAGGACTCCGCACCTCAAGTTAAGACAATCTGACCATTTCATTTAAGTCTGAATCTTGAGCAATGAGACAGAGACATCATTACAGAGTCAGCAGCAGGGAGGATACGGTTGAGACATGGTGGGACTGGGGACAGGGCCAGCCTGAGATTTTAACCAGGCTCCTCTGTGACCTGTGGTTCTTTTTCTCCAACTTTTCTTGCCTTCTGTCCCACTTTGAGCCTTTTCACTGATTCTCTGTTGATGCCTTCTCCCCAAAATATAGGGTATACTTGAGTTTGAAGCAGCTTCTGCTCTTTTCAGCCCCCCAAAATATAGGGCATAGTTGAGTTTGAAGCAGCTTCTGCTCTTTTCAGATGAAATCTCTGATTGAAATATGAAAGTTAAAAATATGTGTTTAATTTTCATCTTATAATTTTAGTTTCTAAAGTTGAACCCCTTTCTAGAGCCAGGAGACATCATCATTAGCATGAACTCTAAGTGTATCCTCCTCAAGCATCACTTTTGGGGAGGGAGCATCCCACATGCATGAGGAAGATTTGCCTTTAAACTTGTGGCTGGCTGGTATGTTGACCTCAGAGCTTTCCAGAGGCATGGTATTCATTCACTAACTCACTTACTAACTCCATTCATGTTTATACTGCACCTACTGTGTATTCAGCGCTGGATAGGGGGTGATGGCAATCAAACAAGCTGAAAATACTTTGTAGTCTATGAGAAGACAGTCATACACTACCTGACCAATGACTATTTAGTTGCATCTTTTAAAAATAAGAACAATAGAGAAGCATAAGAACTTTTAACCAAAAACAGCAGAGAGAGCATCCATAACTTGTAGAGAAGAATGAGGAAAGACCCCCCAGGAAAGTAATGTCTGAGTGTGAGCTGAAAGATAAATGCACCTGAACTAGCTGAAGCAGAGAAAGAGAGAGAGAGAGAGAGAGAGAGAGAGAGAGAGAGAGAGAGAGACAAAAAGAGGAAATGGAATTGTGCAGGAAGCTGAATTCTGCACTTTAAAAGTGAAAAGAAGCCACAAGGTCTAGAGTTGAGTGAGTCTAAAGAACAGGGAGGTAAACTGATGTTGGAAAGTCATTTGAAACTTCTTGGCCAGAATAAAAAACAATAGGGTTATTTTAACTCATGAGCAACTGGAACTAAGTCACTGAAGAATCTTGAATGCATGACAGGAATAGTTTTCCATGGTTCAGGGATGATTATGATGGCTATAGAAATGACTCAAGGGTTAGATGGTGAATAGTTAGTAACGTACCTTAGCCAAGCTGGGAGAAGTTTAGACTAGGTGGAGAGAGGAGAAACGTAAGTTTGCGAAGTAAAATTGGCGGAACTCCACAACCAGCTGGTGAAGGGTTTCTATAATTACTGCACGCTGAATGGAAGTGATACGTAGTGTGTAGGGAAACCAAGAGGAAGAGTTTTATATTAATCATGTTTTGTTATTACTTGTTGGCTCCCGTGGACCCTAGCTTTTGCACCAATTAAGACAGTTCTGATGACGTATGTTAGTGAGGTCCTCACTGGTTTCTTCTCGGGATACTCTATCCTACATTGTTAATTCCTCCATTTCTGAATTTCTTGATCTGAGTCCTATTTCTTCCAGGAGGTGTAGAACAACTTCTTGCTTTCGCTTTACTACTAGACTTGCTTATGAATGCCTCTATATTTCCCATTAAACAATCCAGTTGAGGGTCCTTTCTGACTGTATTTGTTCCAGTGAAATGGAACTAATCCTGACCTCATCTTCCATATGAGTCATTCCTCCTGAGTCCAATGTGGTTGCATGTGTGTGCTCATTCAGTGTGACTGGACCCCAGGCTAGAATCCATGTTCATGTAAGAACTCTCAAGATTCAGGGTTTATCATCTGCTTAGATTTTTTTTCTTCATCTCACTTTTTTTAAAAAAATAATGTCCTGATCATTTTAAGGTTATATCCCTACAAGTGAAAACAGAAAAGTTTTGAAACTCTAATCATGAAGCTATTGTCAGAATTATATGGAGATATGTTTTCTTGGTGACCCATGACCACCACTTCCTTGTCTGCTCTCTGTTTCTCTTTATTTTTGAATAATTAGGGCTGGTTGTCATGGTTGAATCAATGATGATGATTGTCAAGCCCTGAGACAATGTCAAAAGCTAGATATGATAATGGAAACTAAGGGAATAGGCCTGGGCTTTGCTTTCTAATCTGTTCAGATAATTTCACAAAAACTCCAGAAATGATCCAAATGAAGATTCAAGCCTTCTTGTCCTCACCTTGGGACACCAAACACGGGGTCCTTTTATTCCATAATATTGTCTGTTTTTCTCTCTTTCTGGATAGGCTTTCTGTTGCAAAAGCATAGAGCATGGCTACATCTGAAGGACACAGAAGGAAAAAATGTATCCCATAGGCAGAGGCAGGATGGAATGAGAAAGTGCATTAAAATGTTATAGAAAGTTTGGAGGAGCAAATGAAAATCTATCAGCTCAGCAGTCTTGGATTATTTCACTACATGACACCAAAAATGAACAAGATACCAACCAATTAAGCTGTTTTTTTCCCCCACATGGATCTTAGTTAGAATGGGAACATCTGGAGTTTGAAATCAATTGTCCAGAGCTAGCTGCTGTGCTAATTAATATTCAGTCAAATGGCATTCCACCAAGGTGTCCCTTCTGGCTGCTCTGTTCCCTGGGGGCACAATGCTGTCCCACCAATTCTGCCAGTCTTAGGTGAGCCCTCGTCCAGCCAGTACAGGGAGGAAGAGAACAGAGGAGAGTGACGATAGAGCCTGCAGCAGGGTTTCCTGCCTCATACAAGAAATTTCCCCTTGGAGGAAGTGCTGGAGACAATGCAGAAGGAGGAACAGATCTTCAGTGTAAACAGGAAGACGTAATGTGCAGTGTGGCCTCTGCTCTCAGCATAGAGGAAAATAAGTCCCAAATGGCTTCAGCGAAGGAGAGAACCCTTTCTTTAACTGTAGATTATTGGAACTTGGCCACAGTTTCTCTTCTGAGTGACGAATCCAGGGTGGTGAAATGTTTTGAAAGTGTTGCTGCAAACAAGAATCCATCCTTGGGATTCTGAGCCTTCCCAGGCTATTGTTTTGGTGGTTTGTAAGTCTATTCTTTACCTTCTCTTCTAAGATCAGGACCCAAACAGACATTGGTATAGACACGAACATCCTGACACATTGTTTCATGCAATTCACTAGTTCACTGATGATTCACTTTGAAGAACGCACTGGTCAATATGGCAGCTACCTGGGATGTGGCTGACCTGAATTCTGATACACTGTAAGTGTAAAACACACATTGGATTTAAAAAAAAGTTACTGTGAAGAGTGTAAGATAGCTCAATAATTTTGTATTGTTATACATTTAAGATAACACTTTAGATATATTTTATTTCATTAAATATAACAAAAGTTATTCATCTGTTTCTTTTTACTCTTTTAATGTGGTTACTAGAAAATTTAAATTTATACATGTTTCTTACATTTGGAGTTATCTGTGTATACTTCTAGTGGACACACTGAGGTAGAGTCTCAAATCTTGATTGATGGAATTGCTCTAGGGTACATCTACTATTTATTGAACATCACTACTATTTATTGAAAAACCTGCTATATTTCACCTCCCATGAAAACACTCCTACTTTAAAAAGTTGTACACTTTGTTCAGTATTTATACTATCTCTACAATATGAGGTCACCAGTTTTGCTTTACAGATGAGGAATTTGAGCCAAGAAAGGACATGTAACTTGTATCCAGTTTAGGTCAACAACACTGCGTAATTATTAACCCTATGTTCTACACTGTTCTAGGCATGGGAAGTCTTGGGTTTGAGATGTAACACTTAGGACTGACCTGACTGAAACTGAGGTCCCTTCCTAACACTACGCTGCTCCATTTGAAGTCCCTGTGTCAGGAAGGTGGACTCTCCAACCACTGTCACCTTCTCTGTTTCATGGCAACTGATTATGAGGATGAGACAACTGGATAAAATAAGGGTTAGGGTCTGAGTTTGACTTGAGTCTGGCTGTCTCAGGCTATGCAAATCCTTCCTGGTACAAATGAATGTTTCTGCTGGTCTGTTATTGTAATAAGCTGAGCTGTCTAGCCCTGAAATTGATGTTTACATATATCAGCACCAGGCTAATTTAGGAATGGTCAAGACTGATTAACTTTTGCATCTTGGGGAGAGGTTTGGGATATAGGCAGAAAGGCAGTGAGCTGTAAGAATCTGCAGGCACCACACTAAGGGACCGTGGTGACAGCACGATGGAGTGAGCAGCACAGTGGTTAGGGACTGATTGCTTGGCTGAAGCTTGCAATCAGTGACCCAGTAGGATGAGGTGGTAACCTCAGGAAAGTAACACCTGACACCTCCTGAAGGGACCAGACAGAATAGAATCTGGAAAGAGATTGGAGATGGTCTCTAATTCAGGAAAAGACAAAGGATAGCAAACAGAATGTGAGCTTTGGGTCTTGGGTAAAAGTCATTGTGATTTTGAGCCCTTGCTTTGGTGGAGGAGGATGGAAATAATAGTAGTTATTCTGTCCCCTCATGGGGGCAGAACACCTTTTTTATTTAGCTTTGAGGAAATTGGTGTTCAGCTAATTATTTGTCAAAAATCCCCAGGAGGCAGGTACCCCCTCTATCATTTTTTTATACTGAAAATAGGAAAACTTATTTTGAAAATTAGATAACATTTTAGCACACAATTGGTGAGAGATAGAGCTGGAATTCCTGTCTAGGCAGTGTATTTGCTATCTATTGCTGCATAAGTTACCACAAATTCAACAACTTAAAATGACACACAGAGTGTCTATTACTTACTGTTTTGTGTGTCACATTTCCAGGCATGACTCAACTGGTCCTCAAAAAGTCACGTTCTCAAAAAGACTGCAATAACAGTGTTGGCTGAACTACATTCTCTTCTGGAGACTTGGCCAAAGAAGAAACCATTTCCAAGTTTTTCAGATTGCTGGCAGAGTTCATTCCTTGATGGTTGTATGAGTGAAGTCACTGTTTTCTTAGTGGCTATTAGTCAGTGTCCTCTCTCAGCTCCTGGAGACCATCTTCAGATCATTTGCATGTAGGACTCTCTATGGTCCAGCTCAGTGCATGGCAGATTTTTCAACATCAGTAGGATCCTCTTTCCATCCAAGCTTCTATAGATGATTCTTGACTTACAATAGGATTATATCCAGATGCACCCATGGTAAGTGAAAACATCAGTTGAAAATGCATTTAATATGCCTAACATACACGACATTGTAGTTCACAATACAGCACACTGCAGAGTCCTACCTGTTCACGTGTATGTTCATGTGGCTGACTGGGAGCTGAGGTTCAATTTTACATCACAAGAGAGGATCCTATCACATACTCCTAAGCTGGAAAAGAGCAGAATTCAAAGTATGATTTCTACCAAATGCATGGCATTGTTATACCATCATAAAGTCAGACCAACCACTGTATAATGTACTATAATCATGGGAGTGGTTTTCCCATCATGTTTTCCACATTCTCTTGGCTGGACCAAGTCACAGACTCTACCTATACTCAGGAAGGAGAGGAGAGAATGATCCAAGAATATCACTCACTGGGGTGGTGGTGGTCTTTGAATTCTACCTAGTTGTGCATTTGCCAGTCACAGAAATGAGAGATGGCAGCTGAGTGCACTGCTTCACTGAACCAGGTCTGCGCCATCCTGTTCTACTTCCTCTGTCTTTGCCTGCTTTTGTAAGGAAGATTTTGGGGCCACAGAATCTGCTCTTCCTAGTAGATTAGCCAAGGAGAAACAATCCTGAAAGTGCCTGCCCTCAGGAGCCCACTTTGCAAGTAGGCAGGGGCTGGAATCATTTTGCTTCCCTAAGCCCGAAAACTCTATTGTCCATAGTCTTCAGAAGCTGCCACAGCTGAGTCAAGAGCCTACGTACAATTCACCCACTTTCCATTCTCTTTTACTCATCTATCCCCTGTTCTACCATGGTGAGTCCCAGGAAGCCTTTCATTCAGGTCCAAGATATTTTCAATGGTCCCTCCTGTTTTGGTAGCTAAAGGCTGCTATGATATACTACACTCAATTATGTCATGTCTAATCAATATCTTTAAGTCAAGCCATGGTTATGTCGTATTGAAATATACAATTGTTTCTCTGAAATTAATGAGATCAGAGGAGTAACAGCATAGAAAGAGCCCACAGTAGAAGTCTGACTAGAAGTTGATGGAAACTATGTGCTACTGTCATCAGCTCCCTACTAGGGGGGCATGTGTAAAGCTTCTGTGTTTGTCTCTCCAAGGAAGATTCAGCTGCAACACTGGTGAAAAAGAAAGATATAAAATAGAGCAAGAAGTAAATAACCTCTATCCTTGGGTTTCTTGGTGATTAAAACTTCAGTTTCATGATGGTTTTAATCAAAGAAATGGAGTGTGCTTTGTTTACTGGATATCCAGGTAGTGTGGGACTTAGTAAGTATTCACCACATACAAAAGTGCAAAAGTAAATGAAAGGCTGTGTGAATAATTTTATTCATCAATCATTTGTATACATATTATATATGTCATGCTGTGTTATTCATTACCTGTGATTCAAATAGATATTTAAGGTCCTTGTTATCAAAGAATTTCTTTGCTCTTGTGTTGTCTACTGTTTCATAGAGGAATAGCATCTATAGCAAAATATTTCATTGTGCAAGGGACTCTAATAGGCATACAGAATCAGAGGTAGCAGAGTCTATAACATGTACCTGTTTTCTGGAGAGTTGGAGGATCCAGTAGCTGATGGAAGCTGCAGAACAAGATGGATCAAGAATGAAGTACCAGTACTGAAGACCTGGAGGGGCCCTGGAGAATTTCTGGGATGAATCTCTTTTGCAAGGTTGATGAAAGTGGAGTCTGATGTCCACCGGAGGCAGCAGCCACAAGAGTATACAAGCTCAAGGAGAATGCAGATTCCAAAAACAGAAGCAGACTTCTTGTTCCCCTTTTACTTTCCCTGGGATGCAAGCCTGTGGGATGTTGCTACCTGCAGCCAGGGGAGGTCCTCCCCATTCGCCATGCTGACCCACACGCCAGTCATTGTTGCAAACACCTCACAAGCACACCCAGAAATGTGCTTCATTAATTTCTCATGTATTTCTTAATTCAGTCAATTTGACTTGTCATGATTAATAGCTACAGCTCCATTCACTGCATTTCAGAGTTGTTGGCTGCCTGGAGTCTGGCCTTATACATTTCTTTCTGGACCAGTGATCTTGGTTTACTTTTGCATAAATAAAATGACCTTCTGGCCTTAATTCCATCTTGATCTGGACTATTGAAGTAGAGCTTTGGCCCTGCCAGATCCCAGCATTTCCCTGTCTGTCCCATGTTTTGTTGTAATATTCCTTTCAGGTTCTTTATTAATTCATAAGTCAAAAATCTGAGAGAAAAACCATGAAAATAGATAACCAGTAAGTGGTTTGACATTACTATACTATGGTTATCTTACTTCTTGCATCACTTGTGCTGTGTTTCAAACATACATACATCTCAGATCCTCATTGTGGGGAGCGGTGATGCACAACAAATTACTGAGGGCTCTGTAGATTTTCATGATGTGTTTTAAATCTGTGATTTTGCACATGTGCCAAATCACATATTCTTATAGCATTTTAAAAAACCCTCAGTATGACCAACTTTGTGGTTTAAATCTGTAATGTCCTCTTGAAGTCTCATGTGTTCAGAGGTAGGACATTTGGTGGGTCTTTGGATCACATTATACTCATTGGTGAAATCATTCACTGGGGAATTCCAGCAGATTGTGCTGTTAGCAGATAAGATTTAATCAGAGAAGGGGTGTGACTTGGAAGGGACTTTCTCCCTGGCTTCTCCCTCTTCTCTTTTCTTCCTGGACACCAGAACCTAAGCAGCTTTCCTCTGGAGCAGGTCTTTCCACAATGCTGCTTTTCCCTTGCAGTTGGCAGACCATGGACTGAAACTTCTGAAACTGTGAACCAAAATAAATCTCTTTTACTCTAACTTGTGGGTATACTGTATTCTGTCTCAGCTGCAAGAAACTAAGACAACCACCTTTTAAGAAAATACTGCTACCATTCCTGTGACTGTTTCTATAGTTTGGTTATGATCACATCAAAACCAATGAGTATCTGGGCAAAAGATAAAGGAATAAAGGGAGATTAAAGCATAAAAGATGTTTCTCATCTGAGTGATGTCACTGCATTGTGCACCAAGAATGGTTTTATAGTCATTTGCAAAAAAAAGTAACGGGAAAATTGAGTCATGACAGAGCACAAAGCTCACATTAGTATTTGCATGCTAAATCCAAAATAGTTTATTCTACAGCACTCAGTCAGTATCACATTCATATTGTGAGCCAAAATTTAGTTTTAGCAGAAGAATCATATCCATCAAACCAAATTAATGTCATTAATTTAAATATTATTGGCTTTGTTTGTGTTTGATTTGTGACTTTGTTTTGATTTTATCATTGTGTAAAAGTTATAAACTAAGGAATATGCACTTAGTTTTATGTCTCTCCATATTTTAATGCATCTGAGATAAAAGAAAAAAACATAATTCACTATATCTCCCTATTGGGTATTGCCTAATAATACCCAAAACTCAATTTCCTTAAGATTGTCTTCCTATAGGTCTCTCCTAGATGTTAGTGTGCTGAATCAGAAAAACACTAGGCAGAAGACTGGAAGAGTCCAAATCTTGTACAGGAACTACACTTCGCAGGGGACAGAGGTTATGGATTGCAAGACTTTCTTACTGCCACATCTGCCTGAAATCAGAAAAATCCCTTTTTACAAGAAAATCTCTGTAAATGTCATTGCAGATAGATTTATATGGAAACGACCCCACCCCCAGTAGTGTGGACATATGGCTCTCTCCACTTTACCTGAGGGTCTGAGCATGGTCTAAAACATTCGTTTGACTTACAGAAGTCTTCACTATTAGAAGAATTTCCATGATGCAGACTTCCCCCACCCCTCTCCTGCGGGTTCTGGGACTTTGGTTTACTCGCTTGCCGAACATGGGGAATCCTTAGAATTAAGAGCATCTATGTCTTTCACCGTCATCCTTGGTGTCTACTCACTAGATGCCAATAATGACTCCCTCATAATCATGGGGAAAAAAAGTGAGTGTGGACACTTCCAAATGTCACCGGAGTGGAGAAACAAAATTCCTTCTGGTTCAGGAGACGGATTGGATAGATATTAGACATTTTTGCCTATTTTCCTGCAGGAGGACTATAAAGGGTTTCTTTCATGTGTCTGTTTCTTCAGTGACCTCCTATATTTGGACAGTAGTATTTACACAGAATCAAGCAAATGAATATTAAAAATTACGACTGTTATCTCATCCTAGACTTCTATAGTTATTGACAATATTTCACCAAAACAGACTCATAAAAAATGATACAGTTCAGGAAACCACAAGTTTATTGGGTACCTCTTTAGTGCGTTTACTATATTACCTCAAATTCTTTCAACTTTCCAGTAGGATTGGAGTCATCCCATTTTAAAGATACAAAGTTTGGGGACTGGGAAAATTGACTTAGGAGGAAAAGTTAGGATTTCATCATGGATGGAGTTTTCCGCAAAGCTCACATACACATCCTGTTTCAGTGTGAGCTTCAAAATGTCCCTGATGAAATTCTACAAAGCAGTGGTGCGAGACAGCAGCCCTGTCACCACTAGAGCCACAAAAAACTGTGCCACACACAGACAAGCTTTCAGCAGGCTGTCATCCAAGTGCCCCAGGGCCCTGCACTACTACTCCAAGGCTGACCTCACACTGCTTTTGGATTCCGGTGAAACATGAGCACCTCTTTTAAGCGCCTTACTGTCTCTGGATATTGGCCAAACTTCCTTCCACTTGTCTTATTTGAGTTGTGGCTGTGATAAAACTTAGCCTCTGTAGGGAGTGAAGCGGCCTGATTCTGAGCTTACTAGTCTAAAAGTATACTCAGAGCAGCGGTGCCCTCAAGACCATATTTTGTCATTTCAGTTCCATGGATGGATTTGTCTTCTTCAAATCCTCGGAGTCCTTGCATCTCTGGAGGTCATGTCAGTCATATAATCGTACTGAAATTACTTGTGAAATTCATAAGAGGAGTCTCACTGATGGATTTTCAAATCTTCAAGCCAGTAGGTAGTTAGAAAAATAACAGGAATTTTTCTGCAATTAATTATTATACATCTTAATTAGAATACATCTACCTATGTATCCTTCTGTGTATTTGCATTTTATTTTTTTGGTCTATCTCACACTGAATTCTCTTTGGACAAGATGGTGACATAAAACTGAAATGTGACTATGAGGAACTGGCAAATGATTTCAGCACAGCTTCTTCGCCATGTTGGTTAATTCTTACCCTTTCTCCTTGCCTCTGGCTAGCTTCTTAATTCTCCCAGCCTTTTTAAATTTGTAACTCAGATCACTGTAAGTGGTTCAGTATATTAGGCAATTTCCTTAATACTCAGGAGTCATGTCAACACCGTCTACTGATTTGTACACCTTCATATTTCCCAGGCTTTCTCTTATCAAGTTTTGGACAACAGCAATTTGGGTAAAGATTTCATTACTTCCTAATTGCTCCGATTTCTTTCCTTTATTTCCTCTCATTAAAGATGAATTTAGAAAACGAGCTCCCAATCTCAGCTATTTTAGTTTTGTTCTCCACCCTAGGCTCCTTTCTTCCTTATGTTCTGAGCTGAGGTCTCTTAGACAACAAGTTTACTGGTCATTTCCCACCAAAAGTAGAGAAAGCTTGCTTCTGTTTAAACTTTTATTTTTACTACAGAGTTTAAGACAGGTGGGACATTAAAAACAAACAAACAAATCAACTTTGTCCCCTCCCTGATTTTCTTTTCAATCTATTTTCAGACCTTTGTGGGTATCATTGCATTAATGTTTAGCAAGGAGCTGTTGATTAGAAAGATAGAAGTCCAAACATCCTCCAAATATCAGGATACTTTAGGTCCTATTTTTCAAAACCAAACCAAAACAAAACAACAACAACAAAAAAACTTGTTTCAATTTTGTAGGTTTTGGTTCTCTTTCTCTTTGGTGCCTGATGCTTGCAGTTTCCAGTCAGCACTAGTTCTGAGCAAACACTGCTGAACACAGGTTATCAATAAACTTTATCCTCTGCTACTTGACAAAGCAGATGTCAATAGTGCAGGAGGTAGAGAAATGCTGTTTAAGACTTGGGAAGACTTTTGAACTTTAATAACACTTCACATCACCATCACTATCTATTTAGAGGGTAGTAGATTAGGACTGTGTTTTCATATGATAGATAAAGTATCTCTGAACATATTTGCTTCACTGTGCCTGTATGTGTGTGTCTCTGTGTCTCTCTGTGTGTGTTCTCATTGGATAACTTGAACTGATGCTGCTAATTTGCCACATCTGCCTGAAATCAGCAAGTGTTTGATCCTACAAGAAAGTTCTAAACATCTGGAGGTTTGCAGTATGTGAGCAGAACACCTGGATGGTTGCATTGTTCTTTGTCTTTTGGTTCATGTACTCAGGCTCATGTTGGTCAGAGGCTGCGTTAATGGATCCTCCTCTGAACTGTGTGTTGTGAAGACCTGTTGCTTCTGCGAGCCCTGGAAAGCATATCATGGGACTCAGTGGGAAGGTGCTGGACAAGCCCCAGACTGTGTTATGAAACAAACCCTGTTTCTAGGGTGGGACCATCATTGAGTGCTCTGTGTTAACCTGGTTGCAAATGAGCACAACAATAAAACATCCTCATTTTTCTGGGAAGATCAGTGCTCCACACTCAAGAATGACTTATTGAGGAAGGGGGTGATGTCTTACGGATGGGAGATCTTTTGGTGAACTCCTCACAGCCTTCCCAACTGGGCCCATTTACTCACCCTTGGGAACTTCCCTCTGTTCTTTGGCTGAAGAAGAATGAAAGGAGTTGGTGGTTTTTCATGTTGACAGCTATTTGTAAAGGCCCTGAGGCCCATTTTTCCAAAACTCTTTCTCCCTTCTTTTAGCCAACTGAACTCTTGTCAGAGGCCACTACTGCTGCTGGGGCTGAATTTCTGTTTTAAAATCCCATTCGATTGCTTTTGGATCCTGATCTCTGAGGTTGCACATCTCTGTCTACTGCAATCACTTTCCTACAGACTGCTTTTGTCAAATCCTTGATTCTCGGTCTATTACTCAGTTCTTTGGCCAGGAATCATTTCTGCTTTTGTTAAGTTTTGAATTTAATCACCCTCAAATAAACCACAAACAATCGAGTGCTCAGGGTCCCTGACATTTTTCCTGTCCTTTGGGTCACCTTACACCAAGGAAAAGAGGCCCATCATGTAATGGCCTACACAGCACCTCTCAACTCTGTCTCTAAGGCCACCAAAGCTTGAGTCAAACCCAAAGATAGAGAGACAAAGTGCCACACATTTCTATCACCCAGTGCTCATTTTGTCCTCCAGACAATTTCTGGCCATTATCTGTACTTTTTGGTTGTCACAACTGGGAAAAAAAGAGTACTGGCATCTTGTGGATGCAGGCCAGGGATATTGATAACAGTCCTTTATACTGGACAGAACCCACAACAAAGAATTCTCTGGCCTCATATCTCAGTAGTGTTGAGATTCGGAAGCCCTGACCTAAAGAATCATATGAAAATAATAGACACATAGCTCAACATCAAGCAAAGCTTTCTTTCTCAGACTCAACTAACTTTATTTGCTTTTCCTTACAGTGAATATCACTTACAATGGGAGGTCTGCAAGGTGTCTTCAGACCTCTTTGAGAGTTTAGCGAGTGCACATGTTAGAGCAACTATCAACAGAGAGTTCTCGAAGATCTTTTTTCTAAGTCAGACTTTTATGCTGTACCACGATGTCCAGGCTATGGAATTTCTTTGGATTAAATGTGTATACTGACACAGAAAATGTTTTGTTACGACTTGTCTGTACTAAGAATAGGACCAATCTCTGGAGATACAAAAATAACAAGGTCTCAGTTGTCAAAAAGACTAGTGAAGGAGTTGGCAAAATTGTATTCTGATAGGATAAACAGAGTAGAGGAGCAAAGGGGAGAGAGTTGTTGACACAGGAGAGTGCAGGGTGTGCTTCCCACAAATGTCAAAATCTGAGCTGACTCTTAGGGAATGTATAGTATGGAGCAGCCCAGCAGGGAAAGGAGATAAAACCACTGTGGGAAACCACGGGGTACGTGGGTAGATTAGTCAGGGTTTTCCAGAGAAACAGAACTGGTAAGATATATATAGGCATAAAAAAGATACATATTATAAGGATAAGCTCATTCAGTGGTGGAAATCAGGATATTGTGGAACTTCCGCAATATCCTGCCTGTAAGAGAACCAGAAAGTTAGGGGTATGGTTCGTCTCAGTCCCAAGACATGAGGCCAGCGGAGGTACAGGCAGGGATGCTGATGTAAGGCCCAGACCTGAAACCCTGAGGACTCTGGGTAGGAGGCTCCTAGGGCAGGAGTAGGTGAGTCCCACTGTTTCCCTTCAGAGAGCAAATTCATGCTTCCTCTCCTGGCCCTCAGTGAACTGTATAATTCTCTGCACACAGGTGAGGGTGGGTCTGCTTACTCATTGTAATGATTCAAATGCTAAAGTTTTCTGGAAAGCCTCACCCACACTCTGGAAGATTGGTTACCAGTTATCTGTGTATTTGTTGTTCCAGTTAAATTGACCAATAAGATTAATCACCACAGGCAGCCATTTAATAGTATTAGTTGTCAAAGGCCTTCTTCAAGTCTCAGAGCAACATTTCAGGGTGGATAATCTGAACCTTACTGGGGATGGAAAAATAAGGCAGATGATTTACCCAAAGCCATAGCACCAAAGAATGTGGTGCTTGGAATAAATTCTAATTATCAGCTATAGTGGATTCAATTTTCACTTATTCATTCATTCATTCATTCATTCACTGATTAGTTATTCATTGTATAAGTTCTGATCCGTGCTCCAACACAAATGCTGGACAAGTCACTCAAGCTGTATGAGTCTCTGTTTGCTTGTCTATAAAATAGAAATAAGAGCAGCAACCATGCCTCCTGAGGGTTGTTGTAATAAATAAGCTAATGGTTATGATGCCATTAGCATAAAATACACAGTGAAGGCAGTCAGTGTCAGCTGTCTTCAGTCATCATCATCATCATCACCATCATCATCATCAGCCTGGTGGCGGTTGTGAATATCACTCTCTCCCACATGCACAGCTTTTGCACTAGAGCTTTAGCTCTGCCACCCATGTGGGTGAGGAGGGTCCCGGAGGCTCCCAGACATACAAGCACATAATATTGTGTGTTCTATTTGCCTCTTGTCAGCAAGTGAGTCCCAGACTGAACAGACGGCGCACTCAGCCTGAGATTCTCACGTTTCTCTTTCCTTCCTTGTAAGCTGCTGAAAGGTAGGGAGGAAGCTGTTTCATTACGGTCTCATTTGTGCCTCTCTCATCTTTCCACTCCCTTCCAGGAAGTCAAGTACTTGCACAAACAGAACATAGCAAATAGGATTCACAGAGAGACTTTCTCAGTTAATCCTCATTAAATGACACTTCCGCTGTGCACCCCAGAGGGGGAGGTGAGCACCCTAATCCACTCCAACATGGTGCTCTCAGGTTGCTATATGGTTATATACTGCTCTTGGGAAGAGTCATGTCAAGATGGCCAGGCTAGACTAAGAGTTCAGGGATCTCTTCTCAGATGAACTCTTGTAGGGCTATAACTGGATCCCAGATCTGTTCCCAGAGCAAGCTACTCTCCATTCTTTCTATGCATTGGAAGATAATGAAGCTTTACACACATTATCAGGTATACAGATGGTTGGATGTCACCATTTGGCAATTCTTATTTAAGAATCGCTCAGCGCTGCTCTCCTCGGGGACTTTAGCTTGTGACATGTCTGAGAACTTCCTAGAATGTTGTTTGTGGAGAGAATGTCCTTTCTGTCATGCTACCAACCCCAAACTCCCCTGCTTTTCCAAAATCTACTCACCTAGGTTCCCAAGAACACATAATAAAGGTTGTCAAACATATTCAAGGAAGTTAAAGACATTGTGCTCAGTACCTCACTGTACATCACTGATGAGGAAGTGGTAGTATGGGATCTACATGGAGAATAAATAGATTTCAGGGTCTTTGTGACCTCTTTTGTGAGTGACCACAGAAAGAAGTAAAGGCAATGAAAACCATTGTCTTAAATCTCTGAACACTGATACCCCTCTGAGAGTCCACTTTCTATATAGAACTATCTTTCTCAGGCCTTGGTATGCTTTATAGTCACCATGGGGACTTGGTAAGATGCAGTTTTCTGAGCCCCACAAGAATATCTAGAATGTCTAAATCAATTGGTCTGGAGTCATCCCTAGAATTTTGCATTTTTAGCAAATTCCCAGGTGATTCTAAAGCAGCTTGGGGATGGACCACTGATCTAGAAGATACACCTATGCCTGGAACATGGTCAAGAAAGTAAAGTATTTACAGACTTCTCAACTGGAATGGCTGAGGTAAGGAGAGCAGCAGAAAATTTACAGCTGGTTAACCCTCTTTGGGTAGATGTTGGAGAAACCATTACTTGGATCTCTCGTGGCTGCACAATCATGGCCCCAGACTAGGGAATTCTGTTTCTGACCCTACAGAACATTGTTGTTGTATTCCATATTTTACCTACCTCTCTACTAGTCTCCTTAGCTACACTGGTAGCTTTCAAGGCCAGGAACCAAGTTCTAGGTAAGGCCATGTTCTCTCTCTGAAGCCCATTGTGAATGTAGCAGATATTCCACAGTAGGTCCTGATGGTCTGTCTGCTGAAAATAAGAATAAGCAAGTCCTGTCATTTTCTTCCCATCTCAGATAGATGAATGAACTTTCTGAGTCCAGCAGATGGTTGTACTCGGCAGAAAGAACTGAAGTTGTCAAATAGCAAACACCTAGCATCCATGTTCGTGCTGCTTTCCATCCATAGTTCATGCGTTCTTATTCTTGAAGTGCTGCCATCCTGAATCTTCAGAATACTTTCACTGCAAGCATGTAGATGAGTCTCAGGTAGAGTGGGCCAACCTGAGACGTCATGGTGGAAAGGTGTGTAGAAGTTCTGCTAAGGAGAAGCATCAATGGAGAGAGAGAGCTAAGGACTATAACACAGAAGCAAAATAAAACATGGAAGTTTGGGGCTGTAAGATAGATATGAATTCACAAGTCCTGGCCTCAGTTTTGCTTTTTTAATTTTTTCTTTAAAAGTGTAATTGTTTTATAGAACAGATTTTTAAAAATATAAGATATACAATAGGCTGCATATTGACTCTTGATGAGCCTTCTATTTTATTAATACCTATTCATGAAACCCCTAACAAGTTCATGGCTTAGAACAAATCAGAGAGAGCCAGGATGTTATACCTGTGAGATGACAAGACTTTCAGGACAGCACCTTAGGGCATTGTCCTTGATGTCAAGAGAAACTTGGAGCTGGGTAAAGAATAGCTAATTCCACTAGAACATCATAGGATAAGGGGGAAAGACCAATATAAAAAGGTAATTATCAAACATTTCCTTCAGTTTTGAAAAGAGCTTTTTTCCTTTGGTCTTTTTGAGACAGGGTCTCACTGTGCAATTCAGGCAGGCCTTGAGCTTACTTTGTAGCCCAAATTGGTCTCGAACTCACAAGGATCCTTCTACCTCAGCCTCCTGAGTGCTGGGATTATAGGCGTGACCCACCACACCTGGCTCTTTGAAAGAAGTTTTAACAGAACAACTGTACATTAAATTATACACTAGTGTCATTGTTTTGCTGATCAGGGGATAAGCTTAGACAGGTAAGCTTCTCAAATTTTCCAAACAAGTAATTAATAGAAATAAGATTCAAATCTAGGTCTGATGAATTCTAGTGCTTATCCACGTCCCATTGTGGAGCATCACCACATCTGACTGCACAGAGGTAACCAAGATCTTGTCCTCATCACGAGGTAGACTGTTGACTACCTGAGGAGACAGCAGGCACAGACACTTGACAGTAACAGTGAGGGACCGGACTTGAGGAGACACCTGAGGAAGGTAGAAAATGTGGGACAAACTCAGAGAAGGGCAGGAGCAGTTTCCACACAGAGTGTACAGAGATTTTTCAAGAAGATACAGTATTTGAGCTACTCTTGAAGTTTGATTAATTATAAAAGGTGAAATAGTGAGGAGTCCTGGGAATGCCAGACAGGGGAAGATTAAGGGCAAAGGCAAACAGAAGGGAAATGTGGGTTTATTTGGAGCTCGATTTTTTGAAGAATTTTCAAAGCTGGGCTTGCTGGGGGAGGATTTTGAAGATTATATTGAAGCATAGGGATAGGGTAAGGGGTGGGAGGATGCTGTTTTAAGGAGAACCATTGTACATGTCAGCTCAGGGAAATGACACACTTTGAAGGTGACTGAGAGACGGTTCTCACAGCCATGGGCAGCATCAGAGGGCTCAGTGCCTCTGCAGTGTTCTGGGGCCTGTTAGTTTTGAATTAATATAAACAGTAGGGGCAGTGGAGGAGGTAGGAGCTGATCATGAGGACCATTGAAAGCGCTGCATAAATAATTTTGGGTTTTAATTAGGATGAGAGCCCCTTGAGTTCTTGAGTAAGATCAGATGTGAAACAGAGCTACCCATTTGCATGGGGGAAATAAAATCATGTTGCCAAATGGTGGAAGGAAAGTAGTGATGGGAGAAGTGACAGTGACGGACAGCTCAGGGCAGCTCAGTTACTTCTTTTGCAGAGCTTTCTCTAATTCAAAGGATGCTTTTCTGATATAAAAGAATTCTCACAAAACACTGGTTACCAGGCCTAAGGCCAAAGAAGCGTTTTATTTTTTTATTTTCATTTTTTCTGCTTACACTGCTGGCCATACTCCTACTTAAAAGCAGGGCTCAGCCACAGAGGATAAGAGGCCACATCATCTTGGCTGAAGCTGGTGTTATGTCAGCCTCCATATTCAAATTCAGTGTTGGATTTAACATCCATCTGTGTTTCATCACCTTGCAAAGCTCAGTGTCAGCACTGACCCCAAAGGGAAGCACATCTTTGACATCCAATGTCTTGGTCAAGGACATTCTAGGAAACATGTGAAACAGCCCTTAGCTGAGACAAAAGATTATGAATAACCAGGGTCTGATTTTCACATTACAAACAGGGATATTTTTCATGACACTGGGAGGGACACACACACAGACACACAGGCACACACACACACACACACACAGAGAGAGAGAGAGAGAGAGAGAGAGAGAGAGAGAGAGAGAGAGAGAGATACTAAAGTACTAAAGTATTTAGAGGACTCCCGAATTTTAGATAAGAACATAAGTATGACCTGGTTTTAAAAGGAAGCAGGAGTGTGGAATGTCCAGCCAACATTTATTCCAAGAGCACTGTCAATAATATCACAAGATTAATTAGTATCTTCTGATGAATAATTTCCATAAACCAAATCAGATTTTGTTCTAAATTGTAAGTCTTCAAATTGTTCAATCCAACTGGGTTCTTGGTGGAGATTCTAATTTTTGTAGTATTTAAAGTATTTTAAAATGTAAATCATATTCATTATGCATCTAGTGTACACCAGGAACTTTTTAAAAAATTTTGTTTATTTTAAAGAGAATAAAACAAAAGAGGACAGATTTGAGCAGATCAGAACAGAACAACGTAAGCAACACAGCACTTCACAACAAGACAATTGGATATTAACAGTAGTTATCACAATGTCTTTCTTTGAAATAGTTGAGCTTAGCTTTATACACAATAATGTCAAACATAACAAAGTAGAATAAACAACTCAAAAGAATGGAAGTATTTCAAGACATTCTGAACCAAATAACCAAAGATGAACAATGGCTGCTATATTATCTCATTTTCCATAAAAATTTTGTTTTTACTATCATACATATTAAAATCCAATAAGACACAATGTGATAGAAACAATGGTAATAGAAAAACAAAAATATGGTAGGACTTCAGAGCAAGATGATATTAAATCAGTAATGGCTGCCATATTGTCTGGTTTTCTTCAAAGTAACTATTCATACTATCACATATATTAAGATCAAACAAAAGGAATAAAACCATTCAAACCAATGAATGAAGACATAAGACATCAAAGCAGTATAATGGTGAACCATGATTTCCATAAAATCTTCTGTACTCTTACCTTTTTTTACACTAGGGAGACTATACGGTATTTATACATGTGAGTTTGATTTATTTCACTTATGAGTATAGATTCAAGATGTATCCATTTATTTATAAATATCTCAGTGTGATCATTCTTTATAGCTGAGTAGTACTCCATTTTATAAAAGGACCACAATTTTTTTATCCATTCCTCGGTTGATGGGTACTTAGATTGTTTCCAAGATCTGGCTATTACAAATTGTGCCGCTAAAAACATGGGTGCGCATATATCACTGTGGTAAGATGTTTTCAGTTCTTCTGGGAATATGCCTAGGAGTGGAATAGCTGGGTCAAATGGGATCTCCAATCCCAGATTTTTGAGGAATTTCCAGATTGACCTGCACAGTGGTTGCACCAGTCTACACTCCCACCAACAGTGCAGAAGAGTTCCTTTTTCCCCACAGCCTCTCCAGCATTTGTTGTTGGTAGTTTTGTTGATCCTGGCCATTCTTTCTGGAGTGAGATGGTATCTCAGTGTGGTTTTAATTTTCATTTCTCTAATGACCAATGATGATGAACATTTTTTCATGTATTTATTTGCCATTCGTATTTCTTCATCTGAGAACTGTGTGTTCATCTTTGATGCCCATTTTTGGATTGGGTCTTTGAATTTTGGGGGCCTGATTTTTTTTAATTCTTTATAAGTTATAGACAGAAATCCTTTGTCTGAGGGACAGTTCACTAAAATTTTTTCAAAGTTTGTAGGTTTTCTTTTCACTCTGCTGGAGATTTCTTTGGACATGCAGAAACTCTTTAATAAGATATGATTCCAGTTATTGATTCTGGGAAGTATTTCCCATGCAGTTTGGTTCTTGTTCATGAATTCTCTACCTACCCCTATGTCTTCAAGATTTTTACCTACTTTGTCTTGCAACAGATTTAGTGTTTCTGTTTTAATATTTAGATCTTTGATCCATTTGGATTTTAGTTTAGGACATGGTGATAGGCATGGGTCTAATTTTAGTTTTCAGCATACGGATAGCCAATTTTTCCAGCACCATTTATGAAAGAGACTGTTGTTCTTCCAGTGAACGTGCTTGGCCCCTTTATCAAAGATAAGGTGGTTAAGTGTGTTTGTAGTTGTATCTTCTAATCTATTCCATTGATCTTCAGGTCTGTTTTTATTCCAATACCATGTTGATTTTATTACAGTAGCTTTGTAGTATAACTTCAAGTCATGGATTGTGATGCCTCCTGCCTTGGCTTTGATGCTTAGAACTGCCTTTACTATTCTTGGTCTCTTCTGGTTCCAGATGAATTTTAGGAGTGATTTCTCTAGATCTATGAGGTATGTTAGTGGTATTTTCATGGGGATTGCATTGAATTTGTATAACAATTTTGGGAGAATGGCCATTTTTACAATATTTATTTTTCCTATCCATGAAAAAGGGTTGTCTTTCCATTTTCTGAGGTTCTCTTCAATTTCTTTTTTCAGGGTACTATAATTTTCCCTGTGTAGCTCTTTTACATCTTTTGTTAGAATAATTCCTAAGTATTTTATTTTTTTGGATGCTAGCATGAAGGGTGTGTCTTCTCTTATTTCTCTCTCGGTGATTTTGTTGTTACTGTATAAGAATGCTATTGATTTTTGAGTATTGACTTTGTATCCAGCTACTTTGCTGAATTTATTTATTATATCTAGGAGACTTTCAATGGAAGTTTGGGTGTCTTCTATGCAGAGTATCATGTCATCTGCAAATAATGATAATTTAACTTCTTCTTTTCCTATCTTTACTTCTTTTATTTCCCTCTCTTGTCTAATTGCTCTGGCTAGTATTTCCAGTACTATATTGAATAGGAGTGGTGATAATGGACATCCTTGTCTTGTGCCTGATTTTAAGGTAAACGCTTTCAGTTTTTGGCCACTTAATATGACATGGGCTGTTGGTTTGTCATAGATGGCCTTTATCATATTGAGGAAAAGACCATCTATTCCAATTCTCTGTAAGGTTCTTATCATGAATGGGTGTTGGATCTTATCAAAAGCTGTTTCTACATCTATAGAAATGATCATGTGATTCTTGCTTTTGGCTCTATTGATATGGTGGATTACATTTATTGATTTACATATGTTGAACCATCCCTGCATGTCTGGGATGAATCCCACTTGGTCATAGTGTATAATGTTCTTGATGATTTGCTGCATCTTGTTTGCCAATATTTTATTGAGAATTTTTGCAACTATGTTCATTAGGGAGATTGGCCTGTAGTTCTGTTTTTCATTTGGTCTTTCTCAGGTTTTGGTACTAGAGTGATATTTGCTTCCAGAAATGACTTAGGGAGAATTGTTCCCTTTCAATTTCATTGAAGAGTTTGAGGAGTATTGGCATTAAGTCTTCTTTGTATTTCTTGTAGAATTCCACAGTGAATCCATCTGGGCCTGGGTTCTTCTTTGTTGGTAGGGACTTGATTACATTTTCAATTTCATTAATAGAAATTGGGTTATTCAGCAGTTTTACATCTTCTTGATCCAGCTTTGGTGGTTCATATGTTTCTAGGACTCTGTCCATTTTTTTCTGTGTTATTGAACCTATAAGAGTAGAGGTTTTCGAAATAGTTGTTGATGATCTTCTGTATTTCCACAGGGTCGGTAGTGATTTCTCCTTTTTCATTCTGTATTGCATGAATTTAAGTCTTTTCTTTCCTTTTTTAATTAGGCTGGCTAGGGGATTGTCAATTTCATTTATTCTTTCAAACAACCAACTGTTTGATTCATTGATTCTTTGAATTGTTTTCTTAGTCTCTATTGCATTAATTTCTGCTCTGATCTTTATAATTTCCTCCCTTCTTTTGGCTTTGGGCTTGACTTGCTCTTCTTTGTCTAGATGTTTCAGGTGTAATATCAGGTTGCTCATTTGTGTTCATTCTGTTTTCCTAATGTGGGAACTCTGTGCAATAAATTTTCCTCTGAGGACCACTTTCATTGCATCGCACAGGTTCTGGTAAGTTGTATTTGTATTTTCATTTGCTTGTAGATATTGTTTAATTTCTTCTTTAATTTCCTATGTGACCCAATGATTGGTCAAGAGTGTATTATTTAATTTCCATGTATTTGTGTGGTTTTTGCAGTTACTTTTATCATTAATTTCTAGTTTCATGGCACTATGATTTGATAACATGCATGGGATAGTTTTAATTCTTTTGCATTTACTTAAATATTTTCTGTGGGCTAGTATATGGTCTGTTTTAGAGAATGTCTCATGTACTGCTGAGAAGAATGTATATTCTGATGTTCTTGGATGGAACACTCTGTATACGTCTATCAAGTCCTTTTGTTCACAGGTGTGATTCAATTCTGTTATTTCTTTGCTGATTTTCTGTCTAGTTGATCTATCCCTTTGTGTCAATGGTGTGTTAAAGACCCCTGTTATAATTGTGTTATAGTGTATTTGATTTTTCATTTCTGTTAATACTTGGTTTGTGTAGTTGGGTGCTTTGGAATTTGGTACATATATATTTAAGATTGTTATTTCTTCCTCTTGCAGTTTTCCCCTAACTAGTATGTAGTGACCTTCTTTATCTCTTTGGACCATTCTTGGTTTGAAGTTCACATGGTCTGCAAACAGAATAGCTACTTCCACTTTTTTTTTTTTTGAGTTCCTGTTGCATGGAGTATTGTTTTCCATCCTTTGACTTTCAGTCTATGAGTTTCCTTTGGGTTAGATGGGTTTCTTGTAGACAGCGTAGGGTTGAATGTTGTTTCTTAATCCATTCTGCCAGTCTGTTTCTTTAAATTGGTGAATTGAGGCCATTTACATTAATGGTTATAACTGTCATATATTGATTTATTGTTGACATGTTATCTTTCTGATGTTGTATTTTAGCTTTCCATTCTGTTTAATTGTCTGTCTTGCTCAGTGGTTTTTTTCCTATGTATATCTAGAATGTCTTTCAGTATTCTTTGTAGGTTTGGTTTGGTGATCATGAAGTTCTTCAGCTGTTCTTTGTCATGGAAGTATCTTATTTCTCCATCCATTCTGAAGGACAGTTTTGCAGGGTACATCAGTCTGGGTTGGAAGTCATTTTCTTTAAGGATCTGAAAAACTTCACTCCATGCTTCTTGACTTCATTGTTTGTGTTGAGAAATCTGCTGTGATTCTGATAGGTTTTCCTTTATAGGTGACCTGTCTTTTCTCTCTAACAGCTTTTAATATTCTGTTATTATGTTGAATTTCTGGGATGGTGATTATTATATGTCTGGGTGTAGTTTTGTTTTGGTTATGACTATTTATAGGTCTATATGCCTCACTAATCTGCATGTCAGTTTCTATACTCATGTTTGGGAAGTTTTCAGCTGTTACTTCTGTAAATAGCCTCTTGATATCATTTGTGTTTTCCCCTTCTTTTTCTTGTATCCCTGTTAATCTTATATTGTTTTTCTTTGCATCATCTTGCAGCTGTTGAATTGTTATTTCCTGATTTCTTGTTATTGTTTAGAAGATCTTTCCTTTCCTGTTCACTATCTGCAATCTTATCTTTGAGGTCTGAGATTCTATCTTCACTTTTGAGGTGGTTTTTGCAACTTTCACTAGAGTTTTTGATTTCCTGTATATCTCTTTGAATCTGCTTAATGCATTCTGTTTGTCTCTTAAACTGTTCATTCAGGGATTCTATCATTTTGCTTTGTTCCTTTAATTATTTAGCTGTGTCTTTGTTGGATGCATCCAGTATTTCTTTCACTGCTTTTATCATTTCTTCTTTTAGCTGGGAGAATACTTCTGATTTGAGTTCCCTCATAGCTTTCTGTCCTTGCATTTTTATTTTAGTTGATATCATTTCATAAGTTTCAGGTGTATGTGTAGTATTTTCTTCTATGTATATGGCTCCTATTTCTTGGGATGGGCTGCAGGCTTGAGATTGCATTTTGGTCTTTCGTTTTTGTCATTTTCCTATATTTCCATGTTTCCAGCAATTTTCCAAAAGCTTTCCCTCGTGGTACGGCACCAGCTTGGCTCCCCCTTCGGTGGGCCTGGCTCCCCTGGTTGAATAAAGGTTGCTGGGCACAGTCCACTCAAGCCAGCGGAACCTCTGGAGCCTAGTCCAATGACCCAAGGGGGCTGGGCAGTCACCCAGCCTCTGGGATTGATGGTCCCAAAGCCTTCCTGGGCTTGCCTACACCAGGAACTTCATTTGTGCACTTTTGAAGGCAAGTCTAATCCAATCGCAGGATAACCCTGAAGGCTGGACTTCTTCCCTGTTGTGCAGATCCTCACCTGGGAGTTTAGAGAAGAGTGACTGCTCAGCCATGGAATTGCTAATGAACTCTCCTGTTCCCAAACTCCTCTGTTATTTCTGCTGTAAGAAGCTGCTTCCTAGGCCTCTTTTCCTTTGCCATGGAGATGCTGCAGAAGATGAAGGGAAAGCAGCAGGGGTCTGGATTACCCAGCAACACTCTATAGCAGGCAGCATCCCCCACCCCCCCCACCCCCATTCTCAAAATCAGTGCACAGTTCCCACTGTTGTAAGCTTCCTTTGCCTCAGAACAGCTGCCAGTAAATTTTCCATAAAGGGCAAGGTAGGAAATGCATTAGACTATGTGGCCCTTACGTTTCTGTAGCAGCCTCTCAACTTTGCTGCTGTAGTGTCAAGGCAGTCTGACAATAGGGAAGTAGATGAGCATGGTTGTGTTCCAATAAAACTTTATTTGTGGAATCAGGATATGGACTGGGTTTGGTCCATTGGCCCAGTCTTGTCTGGAGATCAGACATTATTGTCACTGCTTCAGTGAAGGCCAGTATGACAGGGACATTTACCAAGAAAGCCTTGAGTAGCATTTTCTCTGCTTCACAAGGCAGAGAAAATTAGGGCCTAGAGTGTGAACTGATAGTGAAGAGCCAGGTGTAATCTACACATATGATTTATTGGCTTCTATGATATTTTAGATTCTTCAAATTAGTTGCAACATTGAAAGACTGGGGTGATTCTCATTTTATAAATCTGACATCCTTCACTTTGAGAAACATCAAGGAGCTCCTCCCACATCTCCATGTAGCAATAATTGATACAAACTGAACAGAGGCTGCTTCCTGTTAGTGCTGCAGTTACCACGACTTCTGCATCGCCCTCTTCTTACATTTCAATTGAGTTTTCAGTTGAGTTTTCAATGCATGCTTTAAGGACACTTTAAAATAAGTTGTATTGTATACTTAATATAGAAAATATGATTTTAGGACATATAATAGAGGAAAAATGATTAATGAAATTAATTAGCATATTCTTCAGGAATCTAAAATGTCAAGTACAGAGATAGAGTTTGCAACAGTGGTTACCTGAGGTCACAGTAGTGTTGGTGCATGAGGGCTGGAAGATATAGTTTGGAGGTTTAAAAGTAGCAGATAATTTGCATAGTTTGCAAGTAAGAATTAAATCCCAATTCCTCTGTCTTTACATGTTTTTCTTGTTGCTTTGCTAATGCTAAACTCCCATCACTGAGCTTGAGTGAGGTGGAATCATGGTTGGTGGTGATGTTGAGACAGAATCCTGCATGGGATGATTTTCCAAAACAGGGAGGAGAAGGAAAGCCAGAAGTATCTATGAGATATATATTAGAGAACTTCAAGGAAAAATTCCCACAGAAGCCAAGTTCAAATTCCAAAGAGAAACCTAAGGAGGACTAGAGATAGAATGAAAGGTACCACCTACTCAGCCGTGGGTAAGTGAGTGAAGACCACAACACAGCGGAGGCGGATGCTCAGGTCCATGAAGAGTTTGCACTGGTCAAGGTCGGTGGCGTACAGATGGATACACTCTATGTGAAGATGAGGATGCCCAGACTTCTTGATTTCTCCAAGACTTCACTTCTCTCCTGCTGCCTACAGCTGTACTAAGTGTTGGGCATTTTTATGGTACATGAATAAGTATGTACAGTGTGTGTATAAACAGTGTGTGTGGCACAGTTGGATAAATATGCTTCTCTTTTATCCATGTAAACATTTCTCCATCTTTGTTCTTTATCTAGGCTTTCTTTTCAGAAGAGTCTCTTTTCCTTACCTAAGCTTAACCTTTCTTTTAAGCTCCTGTTTCTTCTTTATCTCTCCCTCTCTTTCTTGCTTCCATTTCTCTTCCAAAACTATTCCTATTTCTCTACCCTACTCAAAAAATAAAGCCAGCTTTCCCAACAAGGGAAACTTCTTATTCCTTATGCTTTGATTTGGTCTTTCCCATTTCCTTTCCCCAAGCATCTCAGAGTTCTTTGCCAACTCCTCCCTACTTATCCATTAACTCCATTCTGGATGTTGGCCACCCCCTTCCAAATCTGCTTTCCTGTGACACGTTCATAATATTCGCATCCAATAATGCTTCTGTTGGTTAATAATGTGATAACTATTAAGATAATGATTATTTGAATTTGTTGAACAGTTTTCTCTTCAGATGATCATGCATGATTTCACACACACCTCACAGTTTTCTTTTACAGAAAAGAGTATAATTTTAATTTGTTGGTAGAGAAATAGATACCTCAAAAGGAAAGTGGCGAAGTCCTCTGCTCCTTTGATCCCAAATCTTCTCCTCCTGCTCACTCCTCAGCAGCTCTACTCTGGTTCACCTTCTTCTTTGTGGCTTTTCAGCCTTATTACTTGGAGCCTCCCTTCGCTCCCTGGTTTTGTCCTTAAACTGCCCTCTTTGAACAGGCTCATTAAATACTACTGTGTTGCTGAGGTAGACTTTTAAATCTCTGGTCTGTCACTGTGTTTTTGGACCAGCTACTTCCCCTCTTTGGGTGTCAGATTCTGCATTTGAAATACAAGAGTATTGGGTAGTTGATATATATTTTCTCTACAGCTCCAAATGTAGAGGTGAAGAATGTGAAAGTAATTTTTAAACAAAAATCAATATGAAAATATGTGATCTAATAAATAAGTTCAGCAAGGTTTCAGGATGAAGATCAATACAGAAAAGCATCAACTGCATTTTTATATACTAGCAATGAATAATCTAGAAATCAAATTAAGAAAACAATTCCATTTACAACAGCATATAAAAGAATAAGATACTTAGGAACACATTTAACAAAAGAAGTGGAAAGCTTGTACACTAAAAAAAAAAGCTATAAACATTGTGAGAATAAATTAAAGATGTAAATAAATGGGAAGATATGCTCTGCTTCAGGATGAGAAAACTTAAATATATTAGAATATCTACTTAGTTTCCAAATTGATGTAAAATTCACCATAATTCCTATCAAAAAACTAACTTTATGGGTAAAAATTGACAAGAATGTTCCAAAAATCTAAAATTCATCTGGAATTGAATGAAACTTGAGCCAATGTAATCTTAAAAATGAACAGGGGTAAAAATTTCATACTTTCTGATTTCAAAGTATACTACAGTAATCAAAGTAGCAGGAAGGCATAAAGACAGATATGGAGATCTCTAGAATAGAATTGATAACCTAGAAATAAACCCATAAATGTATAGGCTTATTTTATATATATAGAATTTCTTTATGACAGCTAACAAAATAATTCACTGAGGAAAGATAAGTATTTTCAAAGGTTCCAGGACAACAAGATACCCACATGTAAATGAATGAACTTGGACGTTTCCTCATATGATACACAAAAAGTAAATCCAAACAGATCAAAAATTTGTGTGATGTGTAAAATTATACAAGTCCCACAAGAAAAAGAGAGCTAATGTTAGTGATTTTGGATTAGTTGATAGTTTCTTATGAATGACAGCAAAGGTACAAGCAATAAAAGGAAAATGACTAAATTAATCGTTTTCAAAATATAAATCTTACATAAATCAAAAGACACTTAAATGTACAAATTTGGGAAGGAAGGGACAAGAAAAAGAGAATAAAAGGAAAAAATAAAAATAAAGCTTTTGTAAATACATAGGAGAATAGAGCTTGAAGGGAGGAGAGTGGGAAAAAAAGGAGAGGCAGAATAGATAATGTACGAGTACAAATTCCCATGATGAATTGTGATCATTATGTATACCTAAAATTTACCATAAAATCCTTTTCAAGAGGCAAAAAGTTAACTCACAGAATAGATTAAAATACTTACAAAACATGTATCAGAGACAAAACTTATATTCAGAAAATATTTTTAAGAACCTTACAACTCAACAATATAAAGCTAATCTGATTAAAAATAGGCAGTTGACTTGAACAGACATTTCTCAAAAGAAAATGCTTTACAAATGATGAGTAAGCACATCAAAAGATGCTTAGCATCATGAGTCATCAAAAATCAGAACAACAATTAAATCTACTCCCTGTCTAGTCTGATACTTGTAATAAAAAAAGAGAGACAATAACAAATTTTACTTTGCATGTGAAGAAATTGACACGCTCATACTTTGTTGATGAGAATGAACAGTAATTAAGCCCTTTTAGAAAATATTTTGGTAGTTTCTCAAGAAGTAAAATACAGGTCTACACAAAACAGGTATGAGTGTTGATAGATATATTGTTCATAATGGCCAAAACTTCTAACAACCCAGATGTTCATTTACTGATGGATGGATAAACTGAAGTGTCCGACATCCATTTTATGAAATATTATTTGGCAATTAAATGTAGTAAGACACAAAACATCATATGATATATGATTCCATGTATATGAAATATCCAGCATAGGCAAATCTATATACATAGGTAGGTTAGTGGTTCCCCGGATCTAGTGGTGTAGGGGGAAATAAAAAGTGGCAGAGACTGGACTCAGGGCTTCTCTTGGATCATGAATCTATTCTAAACTCAGACTATGGTCATAGATGCACCACTTTGTTTATACTGAAAACCATTCATTTGTACATTTAGAACTGTATAGCATGTGAATTTTACCTCACTAGAATATTGGAACATAAATAAAGATTATGACAATGATTAATATTGTTAGTAAGAAACTACTGTGGTATTCATGTTGGTTTTGGAGTGAGAGGTCCCTTTTCCTAAAGAAGATGGCAGTTTGCTTAGCAATAATTCCCGCTGAGAGCTGAGAATACTGTCATATTGTAGGATAAAGCAACCCTATATGGTCTGCTCTTCTCCAGCTATGAGATATTTCATGATGTTTTGAACCTCTCAGTCTCAACTTCCCTACTTCCCACCAAGAAAGAGAACAATACAGCAATGCTAAACACAGGGTGTACCTAGGGGCAGTCAGCATAGAGACTGAAGCAAAGTCTCTCCCCAGTGCGCCTTAATTTTATCTCTTGCTTCAGAAATGCATTCTGGCTTTTCCATCTGAATGGAAAGAAAAGAAAAATGGTTTTAAGGGGCTGTGTGGCCAAGGTTATGAGTAGAGGAGTTGCTTGCATGCCCCCCACTTTTTCCAGGGCACCCCTTTGGTGCTTTAGAGTGGTCTTGAAGAAAGGAACCACATCCCTTAGCTGAGAGCTTTCTCAGCGGATGGCTTGTTTTATAAAGGAACAATGAAGTGGATGGCATGGAATAGTTACCAAAGCCTGGAACCTTTCTTCAAGAAAACTTTCGAGGGTTAGGACAACCTGTGTTCCCCAGGAGGAGTGGTGGGGTGGAAAGAATAATTGACTGGAATTTTACTCTTAACTTTGCTCAGTCAGTGAAATAAGGTGGTCTGAAAGCAGCTGTGTTAACCTTGTCATTCAGCTTCTCCTTCTGCCACACTGGGATTAAACTTTCTTCCAGTCACATCCCCTCTGAAGGGACTGTTGTGAAACACTTTACAGCACTCTGACCTGTGGGGAGTGAAAAACCTCGAAATGAAAACTAGGTTTCATTAGCAGCCCTTATTGTTTCTCACTTTTAATTTCTATAATTTGGTGGTACTGTATAATTACAACATAAAGACTTAATTATTTAGGTCTTGCCCGGCAAGTCATATGGTCATTCCGTTTGAACATAAGTCCCATATTGTTGCATAATAACCTTAGAAATCTGTGTTTAATTGTTGCAGCTGACTTGCCTTTTGTAGCCCCTTTCTGTGCACTCCACCATGTGTGGTGGGGACACTTTTTCATTCCCTGCACTCCTGATAATAGGATGCCCAAGCTTTGTGATCACCCAGTAGTGGCAGAAAGTGGTGGGACTTCTGGCAGTCACCCCAGGTAGAGTGAACACTGCAACTGTGAATCCTGAGGTAAGAAGCTACCTGTTTCTCACACATGCACAAATCTGCATCAGGCTGGAAGTTGTTCCTGGTACTGGGGATGTTTCTCTGAAAAAAAGTCAGATTTCTCTCTCTCTCTCTCTCTCTCTCTCTCTCTCTCTCTCTCTCTCTCTCTCTCTCTCTCACTGTGTGTGTGTGTGTGTGTGTGTGTGTGTGTGTAGAAAGACCATAATTTTGTTTCAGAGCTGAAGAGAGGAGATGGTCACTCGGGGAACATGGGGTGGATGAACGCTCCAGGCAGAGGGTCTGAAAGCAGGAGACCCTGTTGTGTGAGTGTTGGAATCCAGTGTGACTCCAGTGGAGTGAGCCAAAGGGATGGAGGTGGCAGATGAGGCCAGGGATGGCAGCAGGACAGAGGGTCTCAGGGGCTGGCAAATTATAAGCCACAAGCAAAAGCTGACTAGTGAATTATTTTTACAATACTTTATCGTTAATTTATTGTTATATTCTTATGGCTGCTGCAATGCTACAAAGGCAAGTTGGGGAGTTGTGTCAAACCAGTGAATGAAGAATCCTGCAAAAGCCTAATATATCTATGAGCTGCCCTTTACAGAAAAGGTTAGTAGCTCCTGGAAGAGGGCATTTCTGGCATCATTTTCTTTCTTCTTCAAGCAGACAGATACTTCAGACACAGAAGAGAAAAACTTCAGTCCCTGCCCTCATGTTGCTACAAGTGTGGTGTAGGGGATTGGCAGGCAGCTTTGAATACAGTGCCTCGTATTCAGCTCCCTGCTCTCATGTTTTGATCTGTGGTTGCAGAACAACAAAAATAATTTGAAAAAGTGGGGTTTTTTTGGTATCTATTGAAGCAAAACATATTATGTAAGTCCAAACTTCCCAGAGATTATATCCTGTAAAACGAGTGCATAAAGTATATATAGAAAAGATATATGTAGAAAGTCTACTAGAAACTTGACTCTTAATAGCTTAAAGATGAGAAAAAACCCAAACATTTTTCAACATTTCAATGGATGAACTCTGGTATATTCCTACATTTGGATACTATACAGCAAAGGAAAAGAATCAATGGCTGCCATGCAAGTTTAGGGATGAATGTTAATGAAGAATCCAGAGATGAAATAATACATATTGTATGGCCCCATATTTGTAAAGTTTGAAAACAAGCACAATATTCATTTTGAAAGAGGTCATGAGAATTTTTATTTATGATTACCTAACCAAGTGGGGCATGACATAGACTTCTAGGTGTCTCTACATCTTGTGTATCTTAATTTTTTGTGAGCTGTATGACTGTATACGTAACTAAAATGTTCATGGAGTTCTAAACTTAAGATTTGTACAACTTATTATATACATGTTATGTTTCTATCAATATTTGCAAATGAAAATACATGTTTGCCCCCATGGGGTTTTACTATGTGCTGTGACATTGCAGGGAAATGCACAAAACTGCCAGGCAAGAAGAGCTGCTTCATATTTTTGTCAAATTTTGAATTAAAGGAGTTATTTTTCCAAGGGCAGTTCAGAGGGACATGAATGTCATTAGGAGAGGAAATGACATACAAGAAAATCTGAAAAGCAAGGCTTATTCTGGAATTCTAGAAGAGATACATAGTTCCAAGTCAAATTCAATGTATTTCTGTCACTCCATGATGCTGCCTGCCTCCCACCTAATTTTAACTTTCTTTGCTTTCTTATATTTTGTCCTCATTTGATTATTTATTGTGCTTTTAGACTCAAGAATTTTTACTTGGTTCCTTTTTATAATTCATAGAAATAAAATTCACACACTATAAATATTTCCCTTTCATAGTGTGTAACCCAGTGATTTTTAGAATATGCCATCACCCTAATTCCAGGATACTTTTATCTCCTCAAAATCAAGCCACTCATTAGCAACCACAATGACTTCTTCCTTCTCTTTGTCCTTTGTAGCCATTAACTTATTTTCTTCTGTAGATTTTCATATGCTAGGCATGTCATGCAAATGGAGTTATATATGTGACCTATTATGGTTGTTTTCTTCCAAGATTCCTCAGTGTGGTAACATTATTAAATAATATTTTATACCATAGTTATGCTATTTTTAAGGCATTCATCAGTTGATGGATAACTGGGTGTTTCTACTTTTATGAAAATATACTTCTATGAACCCATATGTACAATGTGTTCCTATTCAAGGACATGTTTACAATCCTCTTGGCTGTGAATTGTGGTCAATTGGTCACTCTATTTTTCTTTTTAAGGATTTTCCAAAGTGCTTTCCACAGTAACTGTACCATTTATGTTCTCACCAGCAATGTGAGAATTCCAATTTCTCAACATCCTCAGGATGCGATAATATTGTCTATCTTTGAAGTACAGCCACCCTAGTGAATATGGAATAGAATCTCACTGTGATTTGTATTTTCATAATAATTAATGCTATAAACTATAGCCCTGCAGTACATTACAAAAATGGGATGCATGGCACCCAATTTTGCCTTTCTTTTCCAAGATTGTTTTACTTTTAGGGTCAGTTGATCAATTTCTGCAAAACATTAGCCAGAGATTTTAACAGAGAATACATTGATCTGTAGATCTGTTTGTGGATAATTATATGGTAACAAAGTTAAGTCTTCCAATCCATGAACATGGGAAGTCTCCTCATTTGTGTGTATCTTTAATATATTTTTCAGTAATGTGTGTCAAGTTATCACTATACACATCTTGTACATTTTTTTCATTAATTACTCCTACTATTCTCCTTGGTGATACTGAAAGTTGGAAAGTCTTAGCTTCATTTTCATATTGTTCACTTTATAGAAATAAAACTAATTTTTGTATTCATTTTGTGCTCAATACCTATTATTGTTTTTTACAGTTGTCTTTAAGTCAGATAGGAGAAAAAATCACAAGCCAAAATTCATGCATAATGCCATTCATATTTCCCCATATAATTACCAGTTGTCTTTATTTATTCATGTGGATTTAAGTCACTGTGTAATGTCCTTTCATTTCAGTTTGAAGGACTCCCTTTAGTATTTCTTGTAATTCAGAAATGTTAGTGATAAATTCTCTCCGTTTCTGCTTATTTAAGACTGTCTGCATTTATCGTTCACTCTGGTGTAGTTCATCATATGACAGTTCTCTGAGAATAATGCTTGAAAAGAGTGACAGCTCTTTTTGCTCCCACTTTTTTGTCCCCTTATTTTGCTCCACTTATTTTGCTGGTCTGGCAGCCATTGGTTTTTTCACTGTTGTTTTTCAAGGTTAAAACAGGGAGAGAGTAAGCGGGAAGGTAGGACAAGTTACAAGCCCACAAAGCCTGCGGTTCTTCCTGAAGCCTTTCCGTTCTTGTACAAGTGTTTCCCGGATTGCTGCAGGTCTTAGGTCAGTTTTCAGATTTCTAAAAGGCTGATTCCCCACCCACTCCCCCAATTTTCTCATTGTTTCTCGAAGAAGAGAATTTTCAGAGGTTGCCACTGCAATTTTAGTTAACTTTCGTAACTTTTGCATACCTGTTTGTCCCAGGAACACTGAAGCATGCCAAATACAGCTTACAATCTTGTTGAAGATGGAAAACATGTGGTCAAATATTATAAAGCAGTGGAGAATACATTTGTGTCTTGCTACTCAATTGCTGTTCAGGCCCCATGGCATTGGGATCCTGGGAGGTTGTGAGGAATACAGAATCTAGGCTCCTTCTTAGACCTGTTTGTATTTTAATGAGGTCCCTTGGTGGGTGATTCATGAACATTTTAAAGTATGAGAAATGCTAATGCCCTGCACTCTTATTAGGTAAAACGATGTCTGTTGCTGTAGCCTAGATCTTCTCTACTACCAACTGTAGTGTTGTAACACATGTTTATTTCTCCTTTATACTGTATCTGTGGTGGGTGGGTACAGGCTTTCTCCCATCTGGGGCACAGAGACTCAGCTTCTCTTGAGTTTTTACCACTGTGCATGTAACATCAAAGTTTCTACTCAAAGAGGGAGAAGAAGCTACCATGCTGTCTCTTAAATTCCTCAGCCAAGAATTGACCCTGAGTGCTTTTGCCCTGTGTGACATTGGTACAAGCTAGTGACAAGATTCTGGTTTCACTGAAAGTGAGCTAGGAAGGTAAGCATGCCACCCCTGGTTATTTGTTAAGCACAGTCTCTGCCAGTCTGATTCAGAGAGGTGCAGCTGACCTGACTTGGGTGTCTGGGAGAAAGAAAAGCCTATCTTCAGGAAAATCAAATAAAAGGTTAAAAAAAAAGTTGTAATTGTGCATGGAAAGTATGATATGAATATATACCAATTCCTCATGACAAATGTAAGCATCTGTATCCCAAATATGTATCAATCAATAAAAATAAAACTGTGAGGTCAAATTTTAAAAAGTGGTAATTTGGGTTTGGATATTAGGAGATGCATTGGATCTATAAGTCAAACAATCAGAAAATGTATGCACAATAGTCTAAAAAGGGGAACAAGACATTTATTCAGAGAGGAAACTGTGGTGGAGCCATTTCATATAATCCTCTGCTTTTAATATAAACCAGCAAGAATTGTGCAGAACAGTTTTTTTGAGGACTTGATTTGGACAGATTCAATGGAATGCAAGTGTAAATTCTAAAACTGCCTGCCAAGATCAATGCACAGGTTGTTTTGGGTGAGCATACATCCTTAGCTCCTTGCCCAGGAAGAGGCAATGGGATACAAGGTCGTGAATGTAGGATCAAGCATTTGGGAGTAACACTTTTGATCTCAACCCTGTTAGGCATCAATTGTGAGAAGTTAAGCCAGATCTTTAGCTCTATTGGACTTTCTGGAATGGTCAAAGTAAGTAAATGGTTGCCAATCCTGGCCGTGCATGAGTATCATTCATGAATCTTTCAGAAAATATCAGGCCATCTAAAACTCTCTGGAGTTGGGACCAAGACACCTACAAAATACTACGTTAAGAGTCATTGGTCTGTCAAACATGCGTGTGTATAGAGATCACAGGAAGATGTTCTTGATAGTAATATTTTGATTCTGCTGCAGTAAGATCCAGGATTCTGCATTTCTATCAGTTTCTAAGGAATCATGCTATTCTTGGTGCAAGATTCACTCATACCTAGACGATCTGAAAGAGTTCCTAAGTTTCGGTCAAAAGGCTATTTTCCTCAACTTAACCCAATAGGCCAGTGATTTCAGCATAGTTTAAAAGTAGGCTGGGAAGGCTCAGCCTGGAGAAGAGACTCTGGAGGGAGAAATGAAGTGTCTGTATTAGAAGGCTAGTCCACTGCCTACCACAGAGCTTCCGGGAGAGATGGGAGGGCTGATCATCTCTCCTGTCAACTCTCTCCTCCGAGTGACGGCAGTCACCAGGGCCCCTGGAGAGGCCGGGAAGACTGATAAAGGATCAGAAGGAGCCCGAGTGAGGTCATGAATCAACACAAGTTGTGTTGTGCCACTGGGGAAAGAAGAAGGCAGAGGGTGAGAATGGGAAAGTCGCAGCCAGACAGCACCGGGAACACGGCCCATCAGTTTCATGTATATTACATCATTTATTTTTTATTAAAAAAACCTAAAAGGCTGACATTATTAGCTTCTTTTTCCAGATTAGAAAATGGTGACTCAGAAGGCAAATCATTTGTTAGTCAAGAAAGCCTTTGTGAGACACCGAAGTCCACCTTCTTTCTATTACAGCACACTCAACAGTAGTCCTATGGTTGAAACCATGATGGTGAGAGGTAGAGGGAATGGGGTGCTGTGCCCACCCACTAGAGGTGACACCATGACAGCCAGGGTGGTAGTGTTGCTCATCTAGTGCTTTTGTCTATTAGTTTCCATCCGTTATAGTTTATGTACAGATAAGAAGACAAGGGAAACTGTCCATAGATAGAAACTATGGAGAAGGAAGCAGTGAGAGTTAGAGAATCATTGTGAATTGTTTTCCTTGATCTTCCCATCATCTGAAGTCTGCCATTATTAAGGCTCAAATAAAGAAATACACAATACAATATAATTTTGACATTTTGTACCACGTCTATTACCTTCTCCTTCTAGACCTTCCTTTATTCCAACTAGAGCTTGCTAAGTAGGATTTCTGAGTGTAATAAGCTGACCACGTTACCCAGGATATTGGCATGCTCTTTTCCCTCAGTTTCTCCTTGGCTTCCTCCCATCACCTTTCAGTCTTGGCTCTGATGCCACCTCCTCAGGGAACACTCCTCTGATTGTCTTGTCTGAAATAGCTTTTCCCATGACCATTTCTCAGAAGTGTTTTTATTAGCATAGAGTTCATGTTTTTATTAATGTTGACTTCCTGGCTCACTTCTTCCCCAGAACAGTACTTTGCAAAGTTTTCCTAAAAGAGCTAGATAAATGGTGTAGCCTTTGTGCCCAGTAAGGTCTCTGCTGCAGCTACTTAGCTGGGATGCTGTAGCAGACATAACAATACGGCAATGAGTGAGCATGGCCATGCTATGTTCCACTAAGATTGTGTCTATGCAAACAGGCACTAGGTTAGATCCTTGTCTGTGGGCCATTATTTGCTGACTTTTGATCTAGAAATTAAGTCATATGAAGGCAATTTCTTATCTCCAGTAGTATCTTCAGCATCAAAAATCAGTGCTTAACACCTAGCAGCATTTAATGGATTTTTTGAATGAATGAAATAGGGACTGTGAGAGAATTTAGACAACAAAACACAAAATTGGTATTTCTGCTATTGTGTTCTTAATTCTTAAAACAAATAATTTGGGGATAAAAGGTAGAGAGGAATTAGTAAGAGTCAGCAACTATACAGTTAATACTGATGTGGATGTCTCCTTCCCCTGCAAGGCTGAACATGCCAAAGGATGAAGATGTGAATTAACAGAACTTGCAGAGAGTTTTGGAGACGTGACAATCGAGAGGTATCCCTCATCTCATCTGGGCTTGGGGGCCCAGGAGAAATGCTTAATAAAAGGAAGAGAAAGAAATGGCTAACTGTGCATGACAGAAAGTCTACTCAATCTTACATGTGTCAGTCTTCAACATATGTCCACATAGTAATGGTCAAGACTTGAAGGATCACTTTGTATCTAAAACTATCTCAGCATGAACACAGGCCAGGGGTGGCGTTAGGGTTGTGATAAGAAGAATGTTCTCTCAGACCTTGGCCTAGACCACTGAGGTGAGTCTCAGGGAAACTGAGGCCTTCTTAGATGTGCCAGGATAACATATTTTCCTTCCTTCCAAGGAAATTCCCAATATGAAGTATGACAAGACCCATTCCATGGCTGCTCTGTTCATGTGACCAGTGTTTACGTGTAGAAGGTCCTTGTGATTGGCTCGGCTATTGTCAGCCTGAAATTGTATCAGTTTTGAACAAGAGGGTTCCAATTGTCATTCTTTATTGATCCTGAAAACTCTGTAGCTACCCCTTGTTTACAAACTACACACAGACCAAAACATAAGGAAAGAAGTTATTTTATACCTGGACTGACTAAACCTTTTCTTTTGTCTTTTTTGACAGAGTCTGACTGAGTAGTTCAAGATAAGTCTTGAACTCATGGTGATCTTCCTGCCTCAGTGTCCCAAGTGCTGGAATTACAGGTGTACGCTACCATGCCCAGCTGAACTCAGTAAACTTTGAGTAGACTCAATTCAACCTAAACTATTGAATTTTAAATGTTTGCCATGAGCATACTGGTATTATTCATTAAGCACTAGAACAACAAAAAATTTGAGTTTTGATAATGCAGACCACAATCCCTGTTCTCTACTGATGGGAAAGATGAGAGCAAAAAAGAGATGGTTAGATAAATTCTAGCTGATCAACTGAAATCCTTATTAAGTTTTAATTCTTTTTGAAAATATTAGAAAACTGAATGCTCTAAAACACTTGGACAGAATTATACTGTGTTGAAGAGAGGTGCTGGAGTCGTTTTGAAGTATTAGGGAAACTGCTTGATTTTTTTTTTTTTTTTTTTTTTTGTGGTATCGGGGATGGAACTCATGACCTCATGCTTGCCAGGCAGGCGCTTATGCCACTGAGCTAAATCCCCAGCCCTGAAACTGCTTAATTCTTAGTCCTTGTATTGAACTTATAAATTAAGCCAAATTCCTTTATATTCAAGAGCTTGGAACTTCAGGTCTTAGATAAACACTTGGCTATGTTGAATAAGAAGATTCCTCGGTACAGGTGTCCTTCCAAGAGAGAAAAGCAGCCAGTGCCAGGCCACCAGGAGGACGCTGGGATGAGAGACATGTGGCAGCTAGGTGAGCACTCGACATTGAGAATAATGCTCATCCATGTCCACTCTGGGTGAGACAAATGTCATCACCAGAGACAGCTGGAAAGCGAGCACAGAAGTAAACGCAGATCTTACAGTGATGCTGTTTCTAAGGGTCTGTGCACGGAGCACACATGGGGCAGGCCTTCTACCTGCGTGTCAGTTCAGCCATCAACAGTTCTGAGGTATCACAACAGTTGAAAGGCTCTGTTTGTGTTAAGAATTCTCTCCACTTCAGACTTGTTTGAGGGAAATTTCTTGAGCTCTTTAGGTCCTCCACACCAGGGCTCTGATGAGGGTAGGTAGGGCCCACGTGTGTAGAAGCTTCTCCTGTCTAGGAGAGAGCACCCTAGAGAATGATGATGTTCTTCCAGGCACCTTCCAGTAACCTTCAATACTCAGCTGAGGGCACTGAGTGGATCTCACTATTGAAAATGACCTTTCTGCAAACTCTATTTTGCAGGAATTCAGTAAATCCCTCAAAGCAATTATCTATGTAAAATGCGCATGTGATCACAGCATGAGCCCTACTGAGCTCCTGTGTCCTGTGTCTGTTACCTAAAGGATGTCTGTGACATCCTTCGCTTAGCTACTAAGTTCTACTGTGGTTCAGCCCCCACTTAATGTCCACCTCCATCTCTAGCCTTGCTGTTTTGTGGTTTCAAGATTTAATTTTGCTGTCTCTTTTGTCTCTAGTATGAAAAAATAAGGTATCTCCTTCAAACAACCTCAACATAAGACCCTTTAAGTATTCCTTAATTAGCATGGATAGAACTTATTATGAGCTATGTAACTATATATCCTTTTAGCCTGAGATGGTATTGGTTCATGGTTGTTTGTCATGGAATAATTATTAATTGATCTCCCATTCTTTCCCCTAGGTGTCTTGGTTTGGAAGATAAGTTACATGGCCACCCTTGTGTGTGAAATGATATGTATACATTAAGGGTTTCACATTACTTATGTTTTCACAAACACCAAATGTGATACTGTCTGATGAAACTTTTAACACAGTAAAAGATGAGAAAAACACTCACAAATTAAAATGCATTGACCCATCAGTAGGTGGGCAAAAGAAGGTGTACATGGCAGTGACCATGAGCTTGTGTGTTCTATGAAAGGCAACGAGAACATGATTTTGCCGAAGAATCATGAGGAATTAAGAAGGGTCTCTCCTTGCATTTGTTAGAGGTTTCTTACTTTCCCCCAAAGCACCTGGGGCACTCTCCTGAATTCCAATTCTGGAATTCTCTCTTGTTCATTTTTCTTGCCTTTCCTTGAAGTACCCATGTCCAGAATGATTTTTCTCCTCTTGTGCACTTAACCTGAAAGTAATTTATCCTTTGAAACCCAGGTGGAATCCCACAGTTCAATGCCGGCCCCCTTTTACGCTGATTTCTACACCCTTCAATTCCCATGCACCTTTAAACCTATTCAACTAGTTAATCATTTACCATATGGCACCTTCTAATTTTTCTTTCCATTTAGAGCACTTCCTCTTAGCTATAAATAGAAACAAATCTGCCAGTGAGAGTTGTGAAGGTTTGATTGGAAGAGAGAGACTGAGAGCCAGTGACTGAAGTGTGGAAGACAGAGAAGAGTAAGATTCTGTTTTCTGGAACCAGTGCTAGCCCAAGATGAGCAGTTATCTCTGAGATAACACTTTTTTCTACATGAGAACAAGGAAAATGGCTCCTTGCTAGGGTAGATCTAATGGTTTCTCACAGATATGTAAAGAGAAGAGAAAAACAGACTTGTTGTGGTCACTAGGGTGTACAGTTGTGAATAGTGGTCCCTAGAGATAAAGATACAGATGTCTCCCCCCGTGGTGTCATGAGAAGGTGCTGACCCCCTCCAGGCCCTGCCATGACTGCTCTGCCCAAGATGGGGAAGTCTAGGAATGGTGAGCTCTATTTAGGTCACAGGTGCCATCATGAGGGGTAGCAGACAGATTTCACAAACTATTCATAAATTCTGAGAGAGGGCTATGATATTTCTAGTTGGCCCAAGAATTTTTCTGGATGAATCATGAAGAATCACATAGACAACATCACAGTGAATTGGGAATAAGAAATCATACAGAACAGGAAGGAATATTTCAATATTTTTCATGTTTGATACAGAGAAAGAATGTTAGGAGAGGCTGAGGTAGCAGAGTTATCCTGAAACAAATGATTACTTTGATGCCAGTTTTAAGCTGGCAATCAGCAACATACCTATTACATGTCTTAGAATTTTCCTTTCCCCCTAAACTTTTTCCCTCTTTCCTGTCTTCTTCTTTTCTTCTTTGCCTCCACTTTTCCTCAATCATCCTCAAGTTGAGTATAAATCCTTAGAATAATTTAAGAATGTAGCATGATTCATATCACCACAGCATTTAGTATGCTGTTCTGAACACAGTAGGTACTAGGTACTCACTTTCTAATTGAACAGCATCCTGGGAATATTCATGGAGAGAATATTCACATTTTCTTTTGTCTGAGTCATCCTTGAAACTCAGACATCAGATTAGCACTGCCCATGGCCTCTTAGTTATTTATTTTGGAACCATCCATTCGTTTCAGATTTTAGTAACAGTTTTTCTCTAATATACATGTTATTATTCATAGTATTTTCTCACACATTTTAGCATAGATATTTCCTTCATGTCTTATTATGGAAATTATATATAGAAACTGAAAAGAAAGTTAACCTTTTAAGGTCCACTTTATGGGTGCTACCTTTTCAAATCCATGCTGAGATTTTTTTTTTCCTGAAACTTGGTTTAGGTTGGATATCATACTCCCTCTCCCCGCAAAAATCCAATCAAACAAACAAAAACATAAACAAGAAGTTAAGTTCTAGAACACAATGGTCTTAGCAGATTAGAATAGCAAGATCTATGTAGCAGATGAAACACAGTGTGTCTAGCTTGGGCAGAGTGCAGAATCCACCAAGTAACACATGATTCCCTCTGCCTCAGTATCCTTATCTGTAAAATAGGTACATTAATGCACCTTGTAGTTTGTCTTAAGATGTGAGTGAACTGATGTCTGCAAAGTGCTTAGAAAAGTGCATGGAACTTAGTAAGCTCTCGAATGTTGGTTGTTACCCTACCAGACTCTCTTCCCCCTAGGGTAGGACCTTGATTTCTTTTTTATGATTTTTTGTATATTTTGATGTAGTACCTAGCATGCAATAAATGCTTAATAAATATTTGTTGAATGAATGAACCATTATAAAATAGATTAGTTTTAGAAAGAAAAGACTCCAACTCATACATCTCATTTAACATATGGAATTTACTATTTGTTCCCTTAAGACACTCAGTTTCAACGGCCATGCATGAAACTGTATTAGGTCTGGAGAATTTTCCATCCATTCTGGGGGCTGATATTGATTTTACCTACTAAAATATTTGGCTCCTTCATAAAATGAAAAATTATTCACAAACAAAACGGGAAAACAGTCTTTAAATGCTTATATCTGCAATTCACATGCAATTTAATGCTTTTCCGTTTGGATAGGAATGAAAAATATCTCTCTGTTTTGGATACGAGTAAAAAATGGCTCCAAATCAATTGGTTATTTGGTCTGTAGTCATTTCAGAAGATGTATGGGGAATGAAAAATAATTTTGTAGACTGATTTTTGCTTGGAAACAGCAGATCAAATTTTCACCCTGGCTCAGTCAGAAACCAAGATTTTATGTATAGCAATTTGTTGTGATGGAATTTGCCAGTTAACTGGGTCAAACACTTGTTGGGAGCCATCTTTCCACGCTGCCTAATGATTACCTGAGTAAACTAACTAACTGAATTGTGTTTTTTGGGGAAAGTTTTGGTTTAATGAAAGCAAAGCCATGTCTTTCAGGGATATTAGAGGCATCTATGCTTTTTACTTGATAATTTATCCCTCCTGGGTGGAAGTCTTTCAGTCATGCAGTATAAGTCTGCCACTCTTCTAAGCCTTGGAAACAGGTTCTGACTCTTCCCTAGGGCTCACACAGAGCCTAGCTTGAGACCTACCATAGACATACTGCTTTTCCTTCCCTTAAACAAATACTGTGGCTTAGATCTAAAATATCCCCTAAAGTCTTATATTCAGAGGTGGGACTTTTGAATGGTGACTCAATTAATTCATCAGTGAATGAATTCATTGATGAATTTATATGTCAGTACACTGTTTCTTGTTGGAGGATGGGTCACTGGAGGAGTGGCTTGGAAGGGTGTCTTCCTGAACTGGATTCCTCCATTCTTTCTCTGCTTCTTGGCCGCCAAAGTTGCCAAAGTTGGAGTAACTGTCACCCTCCATACACTTCCACCATGCTATTTCTGCCTTGGAGTAAGTAGCCAATTATGGATGAAACTCTCTGGAATTAGAAAACCAAATAAACCTCTTCTCTTTTAAATTATAGGTCATGGGTGTTTTGTCCTGGTGATGGGAAAACCACTGACTCACAAAATAATCCCACTGATATTAACAGTTATTTACACCTATAGTGCTTGAGGTCCTTTATAAATATGTTCTCTATTTCCATAATGTGGCATAGCATTCATCATATTATCTGGCTTTTCACATTAATGATTTATGTTCTCATGCATGTCACAGTTCAGTCACATAGTTTGAGGATGGCTTTTCACAAAGGTTTTCAAGTATCTGTTCTCCTTCCATCTCTGGTCTCCCCAGGACCTTGAAATGCACTACTGTACTTCTCATCTACTGAGAACTCAGAAAAGAGTGTAATGGGCCAAGCTGTGTTCTCCCACGTCGCCCTGTGCCTCCTCTCTGTTTAAATCCTAATCCCGTATGTGTGTGTCATACTGGGTTAGGGTAGGCCTTAAATCCCTTGGTTGGTATTTTGGTAGGAGAGTCCCTGGTTACTGGAAGACACAGGGAAGGCAAAGATTTGAGTGACATAGCTACAGGTTAAAGAACACAAAAAATCAGGGGAGCCACCAAAATCTAGGAAAAGATCTGGAACAGATTATCCCTCAGGGCCTTCAGAACTGTGGGAGAATGCATTCCTGTCAATCTGCCTCCTAGTTTGCGGTAATATTTAAAGCGACCTTAGGAAAGAAACACGAGAAGAGTAGGTGAAGAGAAAGTCTGTGAGCTCCGGGCTGTTTTCATACTTGAGAGATGTTGCATCAGGGTCTGCTAGTACACTGCAATGAGAAATCTACCATTATCTTCAGTTTTTATACTCTTGTACATAACATATATTTTATCTGGCTAATTTTAAGATTTTCTTTTTATTACCAGTTTTAAGTGATTTGATTGTGATGTGCCTTGGTGTGGTTTTCTTTAGGTTCATTGTGCTTTGGATCCATTGAGCTTCTTGGATGTGTGAGTTTATTGTTTTCATCAAATTTGGCTATGGGAAGTTGTCTCATAGTTCACTGATACTCTTGTTTAGTTTTATTCTCTAGGTTTTTCTCCCTCTGTGTTTTCTTTTGAATAGTTTTGATTGCTATGTCTTTAACGTCACTAAATACCTTGTGCTAAAGCCCATATCTTCTGCCATTAATCCCATCCAGTACAATCTTAAAATCTCAGGTACTGTGCTTTTCATTGCTAGGAGTTTAATTTCAGCATTTAAAAAATTTACATATTTTTACTTACAATGTTCAGCCTTTTATATAGGTAGCTTCTTGAATATATGAATCATCTGTTTTAATATTCTTGACTACTAACTAATTCTATGATCAGTGTCATTTTATGGTCATTTTTATTGATTGAATTCTGAATTTCTCCCTGTTATGAATGCATGCCATTGCTTACTTGCATGTTAGATAATTTCTGATGGATACTACATCTTGTTTGAGACTCGATAATTTTGCATTTTTATAAATAATTTTGAACTTTGTCCTTGGACATTACTTAGACACTTAGCTTTTCTTAAAAGTTTTGTTGGGAAAAGCCACAGCTGTATTTAGCCTAGAGATAATTTTTCCCCATGGTTAAGGAAATATACAAGATGTTATTGAAATACATGGTTGATATTTACACTAAAAAAGTACATACTACAGCAAAAGACACATTGAAATTAGTCCTTCTCAAACTACTCTGCCTTGCCTCAAATACACCTATCCTGTCCTTGCAGCTTTATGAGGTAACTCTGGAAGTCCTGCAATGAATGCTGAAGCCAAGTGCCATCCAACAAAAAGGCGGGCTCCTAAAAACATTATTCACTGGAACTGGCACCATCAGTACTGGCTTTTTCTCAAAGTCAAAATGCCCATGAAGTGTAAATGTTTTTAATTAATTCAAGATATCAAGGTAGTCATGACAGGACAACTCAGGACACGCAGGAAGGAGGACTTCTAGAACTGCTTTAGAGAGTGACAAAAAAGATGAGATTAGTGTGTTTGAAACAAGGGGCAGGATTTTGAGAGGAACAAATGGCAATTGTGTCTTCTACTGTGACAATTTTTTTTAAAAAGTAATCAAACATTAAACATATGTTTGATCACATCTCATAGTTTTGGGTTCTTTGATGCTCTTTGAATTATGAGGTTTTTCACTTTGACTTCGGGAACCATCATGATTCCTGGTCCTTGGAGAGTTTTAGGATCCATTCCTGCCAGTCTTTTCAGATTCTTTTTCTGGGCTCAACTCACTTTTTTCACCCTGCTCATACCCATCCCTTGATCAGTACTCAGCTACATGTTGAATGGGAACTTGCTGCCGATATCTGGAGCCCTGTACACAGCTCTTATTTTCCCCTCTCCATTTCTCCTTTCTTTCCTGCCACTTTAGTTTTTTTGAAGACACAAAGCTCTGTTTCCTCAACTAAGGGCCAGGACTTGACTCTGCCTGGTTTTCCTTCCTTGTGTTGTGCTCTTGAACATTCCTTCAGGCAGTGAAATTGGCAATGAGGGTTCACAGATATGTTTCCTGTCTCTTAGGGACCACCACCTTCTGTTGTCTAGTGTTTGGTCTTACAAATGCTGCTGGTTCATCGATTTTATCTCAGTTTTCAGACAAACTGATCATCTCATCCTATTTTCTATTTTCATTCAAACATTGAGATAGATGAATCCAGGCCAGAAATTCCTGGACCCTCTTCTACAGAAAGCCAGGGTCAAGGTCTATTCATATTCAGAAGGCAGTATAGAGGGGAAGTCTGTGATTGCTTTGACCAACAGAATATGACTGAAGTAGCATTGTGCTAGTTGATGGTCTCAGATTAAAAGACACTGGTAGCTTCCCTTTCCCATCTCTCAATACGCTTTCTCTTGGCATCTTATATCATGTGTTAAGGAAGCCCGTCACCTAACAGAGAATCTCCTGAAGATCTGACTCTGGAGAAAATCTTTTTTCTTTTTTTTCCTGATTCTGGAAAGAAAGGGACCTCCATTGCCAGCTCCAGCTAAATCTTCGCTGATAGCCAGCACCATCTTACCGGCCCCAGCCACACTGTTCCAGCAGAAGACACGTGAGAAAGACACAAGCTGTCCTTTTAAGCTCTGCCCAAGTGCAGATTCATGCCAAAGAAAGTGGTTATTATTTTATTAAGTTGCTAAGCTTAGAGGTGGTCCACCCCGCAGGAAGGAAACCCGGAGCACCCACTTTTAACAGGCACAGGCTTACCGTTTTGTCCATGAATTGATTGAAGGAGGCTGGGAAGTAGAGCCTAAATGTTCTTCAGAAGGAGAAAACATTAATTGGCTGGATGTGCAGCCATTATCTCCTCACACTTAGGATGAGTTTATATCTATTTGAACATTTTGGGAGAGCAAGACTCAGAAAGGTTAAATGAAGTACTCAGGTTCACAGGAATGAAGTGGACATGTGCAAATTTTGACTCTGGCTTTTTGGATCCTTAAATCTGAACTCCTTACTGTGTTTTCCATATAGCTTTGAGCCATCTGAGTGGCTGAGGCCCTCATTTCCCATCTTTCTCTGAACACTCACAAGATATTTTTCTTTTTCTGCATCCTTATCTTCAATGTCTGCTTGGTGTTATTAGAAGAAGAATGAGGAATAAAATGAAGAAGATGCTCAAATAAAGATAAATGAGGTTGTGAGAGTGATATAGGAAAAGAATTCTCCCCCAAAGCATTCCTATTTGTCAAATATAAAAATCTAAGGTTGCAGTTACTTTAGGATCCAAATCAAAAGTGCAGTGGATGAGGAAGGAGTTAGTGGTTGTTCTAAGTCATCCCAGAATCAGTATCATGACTGGTTTACAGACAAGACTAATCATGGCTCAGGGTCTGGCCAGACACTCTTGTGAGCGCCCAGAGATGGAACTAACATTTCAAGCATTGCAAAGATTCTCACTTGGGCTGGTGTTGAGTTTAGGAGGAGGCCCTCCTGGAGAGCTTCATGTGTTGCTTTGGTGGTGTTGGTTAGTTTCTTCTGACCACTTGGTAAGGCTGTGGTGTCCAGTTATTCTGTCCATACCTAAGCCAAGTGTCAAGGATAATTTATCAATGTGGTAAATACACTCAGGTGACAGTATTTAAAGGAGATTGCATTCTACAATGTATTCTCTTCCAGTCAACTGAAAGATCTTACAAGCAAATCAGTTTTCCCTGAGGAGTGAATGAGAAAATTTACTCCCACACACAACTTTAGCTGTTGTCTTAGGTTTCCTGTGTACCAGGCTATCTGATGCATCTCGAACTTGCCGATACTGAAAACTATGTAAGACAAATTCTTAAAATATTTGTCTGTCTACTGTCACCATCTCACTGGAAAACATTAACTGATATGCGCTCAATAATATATATGTGGATCAGTGACAAATTACTGTGCTATCAACACATTTGAGTTTTTTTGCCAAAACACCAGAGAACATTACCATTACCATTCAGATTCAGTTGGAAATAGTCAGAGAGGACCAGCTATTACTACTGTCTCAACCTGATCTTGGTAGCAGCAATTAGACCCTTGAAACAAAAGAGCAGGTCTTCCCCTACCCCCGTCTCCATCGCTCGTCACATGGATGCATGCTTACCCTGGAACACTGATTTATAGCTCCAGAAACCCAGGGACTTTTTGGATAGCAAAGTGACCTCTCCTACCACACAGTCACCTTTAAACTGGGAATCAAGTGCTATGGGGAACAGAGCTACTCTAAGGAATTTTTCTGGCAGGCAATTATCTGTGTTGCAAGGAGATCTGGGCAAAGTTCACTAGAAGGCAGTGATTTGAACTCTATACACACACCAATGGTCTGTGAATTAACTGTAATATCTGTGGTAAAAAGAGCAATGGTCTGTGAATTAACTGTAATACCTGTGTTAAAAAGAGAGAAAAGAAAGAAAGAAAGAGAAAAAGAAAGAAATTTACAGCCAGTATCATTATGAGCAGCTCAGTGAAGACATCTGCTCCATGCCCAGTGGCGGTCAGAGCTGCAGATAAGCCAGGACTGAGCAAAGGGGAAGGGGAATGAATTGTGGAAATATTATCATGCTATTCTATAAATCAGTGGTACATCTTCACTTTGAATACAGCAGACCCAGAAAGCTGTCTTATCTCAATGAGGATATAAATGAAAGGGTGAAAGGCCAGTGAAGGGCAGTGGAGCTGATTAGAGGCATTGAGGAGGAGTAGGAGGGGGCAGGAGGCAAGAAGGTGGGTTTCACCCACAGGGCGAATGGGGCTGATGAGAGCTCTGTATCACAGAGTCCTGTGGGGTGGCGAGAGACCAGGTGGAGGCACATGGAGTAATGAAAGGCTCCCTAAAGGCCAAGTGGGTGTTCCTATTTATCTTGTCTCATGAAATTAAATGGCAACAGATTTGAAATGGATGAAAGGACATCTCTCCCTGCATAAGGTGCCTGGTTTTCAATTCAGCATATGAGAAACTGCTGGTTACTGGGGATGGTATTGAAGAATTTAGGCTGAGAATGAGGGAGGGCCGCAGTGTGTCTGGCTTGCTGGTTCCTTTTGTCTGAACTTCAACTCCTGCATCCTTAGCTTGGAAGGATGGGACTCCAGTTTTTCAAGCCCTTTTCAACCTGAAGTGGGTGCATCTCCCCGGTGTGAGTTCAGAAAGCCCAGTGGGTAACCTGTGTGTTGCTTATTTTTTCTCTACTCCCCCTACTGGAAAAGAAAGGAAAAGAATAGGCAGGATGGGAAATGGGTGGCTGAAGGCTGGGGATTCTTGGAGGTCTTCACAGCTTTTGATGCAAACAGCCAGGGATACGGATGGCACAGAGTGTTTCAAGATCTAAAGTAAAGGCTCACTTATGGTAAATCCAAGAGTAATCTTAACTCATGCTTTCCAGGTTTTTTTTTTCCCAAGAATTATCAAAATGCAAGTCTTTCCTCAACCTCAGTTTCTTTCTCATTTAATGTGGGAATAACATGATCACCTATCTTATACATTTTGTATTTAAGACACTTCACCACACTGGCAGTGGTCAGTAAGTGAAATCTGTTATTAAAGCTACTAGTAAAACTCTTACAAGTATAAATATACAAGAAATGTGACAAATCAAATTGCAAGGGGTGCATCCAGGATTCAAATGCCAGCCCATCATCATGGCAAGTATGTGCTCTCTCCAGGAGAGCACATCTCTTTAGACTGAGTATAAAAGCTGCTCAAGGCAGTGTTTGATTTATGTCATGTGTCTGAGGCAGATAAGGGGTAGCCATGAGACCTTAGAGAAGGGAAATGCTATAGAATGAGCTGCAATAGCCCTGGAAAGCTTTTTTGAGGAAAAGTCATTTGATTTGAGACCTAGTAATGCAGAAGACTAAAACAGAGACCAAAAGATAATTGTGGCATAAAAAACTGCAAGCTTTTGCTTACAAGGCAGAATATTAAGTACTTGTCTTTCTGTGTCTAACTTCACTCACGTAATGTCCTCCTTCCATCTATTTTGTCACAAATGAGAGGCATCATTTTTTATAGCTGAATAGTATTCCATGGTGTATGGATAGATATAAATGTGTATGATTAAAATAATAACAATTTTTTTTATAAAATCAATTGAATTAGCTACTCAAGAAGCCAAGGCAGGTCACAAGTTCAAGGCCAGCCTGAATAATGAAATGAAACAAAACAACAGCAACAACAACCACAAAACCCAAAACAAACAAAAAGTCCTCCCAAAAAGTGTTTTAAGAAAGCAATTCAAAGAGGACAACTTGGGCCCTGGAAGGATCATATACTTCCTTTCTTGGGGACAAGAGATCTCAGGATGACAGTGACAGGGAAAGAAAATGCTATTACACCAGGGTTAAAGGAGGTTCCTTGAGCTTTTTTCTTAGGGGGATGAGGAGCCACCTAGGGTTCTAAACTAGTGTGGGGCACAACTTCTTTGTACCTGGAAAATGTGTTTGAGAAGATCAATAAGCAGATGCATACTGGAGAGAGGACAGAGGTTGAGTCTGAGTGCGAGGGACTGCGAGGGACAGTCACGAGCAGTGTATGGAGGAGCAGAATGACAGCATTGGTGAGGGAATCAAGGCAGGCAGGGGGAGTGGGCACTAAAGGAAGCGCAGTGCAACAGCAAGAGTGAATCCTCCTGAGGCCCTTCTCTTGCCTCTTTCTGCACCCACTGGCCTTCACGCCCGCCCAGGAGGTGGGCCCTCTAGTGTTCTGCCTGGTCTGGGAGCACACAGAACTGCAGTGAGATCTCTGACACACTAACCATAGGAGAGACTGGACGGGCTACCACCCCGAAGGTCAATTTCTTGTCTTCTGAATGGAGTACTATTATTCATCCTGCAAAGATTCTTTGAGGATTAAAGATAAGAAGCAAACAGTACTGAGAACGGGAGTCTGTCTTGTGGGACATGTGTGTGAAATGGATGCTTTTGTTGCCGTCTTTACTTTTTATAGACTAGTGACAATAATTTTAGCCCTTGAAGGGAGTGGGCAGCATGAAATTTACAGGGTCAAAGAACACTCCAGAGGTCCTCGTGTCTGAGCCTGAGAAAATGTCTTTTCCAGTGATACAAATGGGGGAAATTAGAGCTGAAAGAAACGTGAGCGGTTTGGTTTGATTTTGAGGTGATGGCCAGGCATCCAAGCGGAAACATTTGACAAGTCATTGGAAGAAAAAACCCAGATCTCAGGCAAGGTACCAAAATTTTAGAGGAAAGTTGAGCAATTTATCAAATGTCTCAATATCTTGCCAGCATATTGACAAACATCCAGAATTTTGAAATCATTTCGACAGGGATCTAAATGTAGATATTTGAATCTCAGTACTTAGTTTGCATTTATGTGTTAGACAAAGACCTCTTATTTTCCTGTATATTATGAATCTATTTTTCATTAAAGTCTACATAGCCCAAATCACTCTTTGTTTGTTTGTTTGTTTATTGCTTTTAGGCAGGGGCCTGTAAAAGGGTTAAGCAGGAAGTTTACACCTCTTTTCGCTCTCTACTCTCCATTTCTTTATTATTCACACTCATCAAATCTTATTTCACTACATTTTTGGAATTGCAATGTAATTTTGGTGGTTAAATTGGAGATAATACCCTGACAGGCATTAACATAATGTGAAAACATTTTCTTACAATTATTTCTTAACCTCCCTTAAGTCTCTCTCTCCCTGCAGACCTCCACGAATATAACATGGACAACACACCAGAGCTCAAAGCTGTGGAAAGCCGAAGAGATGGTCAGAAATGCTGATCAGAAATGATCACAGCCAGTGAAAGACAGTGGGGGAGAGCTTTGTGTTCTCACATTTCCCTGTCTGGGAGCAGAAGTGGGGAGATGAGAGCTGGAAAGGGCTCCTGGGATGTTTGGGTTAGAGCGTGGCTGGTAGGAGTTTTGTTCCCCTTGTCACATCTGTTACCATTGCCCAAATGGAGCATGCATTCTGGTGAAAAATGAAAACAGCTTGGCAAGCCCAAAATAGTAGCTCAGCTCCACATGGAGAGACTTAGGAATCAGACAGCGCCTACTTAGAAGCAGAAGTGGAAATAATAACTGCACCGTCTAAAATGAGAGAGTGTTCAGAGTTTTCAAAACATTCTTGCTTGTAGCGTCTACTTTGAGAATTCCAGCCACTTCGTGAAAGTATGCGAGGTCAGGGTGAACCAGCCTCGTTTTATAGAAATGCTGGCATTTTAAGTGTGTGATTCACATAACACAGAGACTGTGAAGTAGTAGAGTGTAGTAGCTTCATTTTGGAGGAAGCAGAAATGAGTTCCAATGTAACCTAGTTCAATTACTCATCAGCTCTCTGGGCTTGAGAAGTAACTGAATGGCCCAGAACTTCAGTTTCCTCATAGTAATTTATAGAGGCCAGTGTGAAATTTATGCAGGGAATTCTTTACCACTGGTGGCTATTAGTAATACTCATAGGAGGAGAACAGTGCAATATAATAGACCAGGAGCTATAATGTAAGCTTGCGAGGGGTAAAAGCAGGATGGCAGGCTTTTTCATTGCTGCAGTCTGGACCCCACTTCTAATTCTTTGGCCTTCACAGTCACCAAGCTGAGCTACCTATCCCTCTAGGACATCCGTGATAAGCCTTCAACCCTTGAGTAGTCACTCATAAGCATGAACAAAATATTTTGTTGATGGTTTGCCTTTATTTAAGGGGGAACTGTTCAAACAGAAAATGTTGCTATCAAAAACTTCTGGATTTCAAGGAAAAGAACATCTGGGAACAGAGAAGAGAAACTTCAAAAAAATGGACAACAGAGGCAGACTTTACTTTCTGGATTCCCTGGTACTTGATATTCATCTGACTTCAGTCAGTGAGAGGCCGGGAGAGCAGCTGGGGGTGGGAGGAAGACGTTGCTAAGATATTTCTTCTGTTCTTCCTGTGCCTCTACTGGTATCCCTGGTAGAAGCTCCAGCTTCCAATAAGGGGCTGGCATCCACAGCCCCGCCAGTCTGTATCACCGTTTTTGTCCCTTCAGCCCAGAATGACGATAATTTCCTGCTGTGGCTACTCTGTGCTGCATGGCAAACTCCTGCTGGCTTCTCAGGTCTCCCATCATCTGTCTGTGGTCAATTTCCATTTTACAAATGATCAGAGCAATTTATATTTTCCCTTAGACCCAGATTAAAAGCCCTTCTTAGTGCTCAACTCTTGGCCAGTTGCCTACAAACATTCATGTTTGTAGAGTGACATAGAGCTTATACCGGTTGTTGTGATCCAAACATACAGAGATATACAGAAATAGTTTCAGAACCATAATAAACAGGAAGCACTATTGGCTCTCTATAGCCATGAGCTTCTCATCCTGTGGATTTAACTAAGGGTCAAAAATATTTGGAAAACAATATTGCTTCTTCAGGAAACATGTACAGACATTCTTTTCTTGCATTATTCTCTGAACAATACAGTATAATACTTATTCATGTAGGACTTACATAGCATTAAGTATCAACTGTAATGTTAGATTACTGCAATATACAGGAGGAGGTATGTGAGTTATATGAAAATCTTGCATCATTTTAGATAAAGGGCTTGATGATCCATGGATTTAGGTATTTGCAGAAAGTTTGTAGAATCAATCTCACATGTATTCAAAGAGATAATTGTAGTTGAAGTGTTCTGTGGAGGTTATAAGTCATAGGGACAAAAGTACGGAAAGGGACCAAGAGTGGGAAATAGAATTTATGTCATTAGTCACACACTTAAGGCATTCTCTGACAGAGGTTTGTAATTACATTTCACAATTACATCGTAAACTTTTGTCCAAAGAGTCATTTTAAGAATCAAAGAACACTTAAAAATGATTTCCTCATGTCTAAAGCATGGGTATCTACTTTCATAAAACTATTCTTGTTAGGGATAGTTTGTTCCTTAAGGAAGCCATCAGGAAAATACCAGAGGCCACCCATAGTTATATGAATATAAGGGGAAATTTTCCAACTCTTTTCAGACCTTTGGTGGCTCTCTGGCTGCCTATGTTTTCTGTTCCAGTGACTCCCAGAAAGCAGGGTCCAGGCAGCCTTCGCGTGTGAGTTCTGTTGGAATGTACCATCTCTCCCTGGAACACAGTCTTAGCTATCCAGATACATGACAAGAGCTAAAGAGATTCCCAGAGGAAAGCAGTGAGACACTGTGGGCAGGGGACAGTCTCAAGGAATGAAAAAAAGAGTGGCTGGCATATCAACACCTTTATTTATTAGCTCTCAGGCTCAACTAGCTACTTAAGTCTTTGATTCAACCTCAAGTTCCTCATTTGCAAAAGGAGAATACTAGTGAAACATAATAATTGTGAAAATTACACATGTTACTATTTATAAAGTGCCACTAGAGCAGAGTAGAAATGTAACAAACAGTAGTTTCTCCCATCACCACATTCACCCCATCAACTTTCTGAGTATTCAGAATAATCTCAGATCCCACCTAACCCCCTGTTTTTGGTAGCCTAATTTCAGAGAGCCAGTGTTTCTACTGGCAGAGTATCCCAGCATGTTCCACAAATCACTAGCATCCCTGCTATTGTAACTGGCATTCATACACAAAGACAACAAACTATATAGTGTTTCTTAAGTTCTCCAACTTGATAATGAGTTTTTTTCAACAGAATGAACACATATTCACCCCAAAACACTATGTGGGAAACAAGAACCTGATCTACTCTCCACAACTAGAGACAGATCAGGGCTGTAACCACTACCTACACCTTCCTGACCTATGGTACATGCATTATTCTTTCAGCATAGTTCTCCAATCTATTAAATAGGCTCACAATAGTGTCTGGTTCTAATAAAAAAACTTTAGCTGAAGTACTTAACATAGTACCTGGCTTTTGTTTAATAGATAGTAGTTGTTATGGTAATAATAATTGTTAATACCAAGTATGAAGCCTGATAGGAATTTCTGAGGGCCTTGAGAAATAACTAGAAATAACAATATGAACCCTGCATTTGGTCTGAGGCAGGGGACTTGATGGCAGCATCGAGAAAGACAGGAAAGGCTTCCCTAATGACGGAATCACCAATTGGTCTCCGGCCATGCCTGCAGCTTGAACTCTCAACATGTCTTCGTCTACCAGCATGCCTATCTGTGGAATCATCCCTCACTTCCTGCTTACTCTCCATTTTCAGCTTCCCCATGGCAGGACTGCAGGCCCACTCTGGCATCTCTGACTCCCCTTTGTGCTGCTCCATGGAGGTCTGAAGTAGGTTGAAGGCCCTGTGTTCCTCCTGGAACCTTCTGCCCACACCTTGATCTGTCACCTTGGCTTTCCTATTCCTAGACACAAAACCTGACACCCATGATTTAAAAGAGGAGAGGTTCAATTTGGCTTTCATTTTAAGAGAATTTAGCTCATGGTCAGTTGGCTCCAAAGCAGAAACATCATGTTGGGAGGCAGTGTTAAATTTGCTTAGCTCCTGGTGGACAAAGCAGAAGAGGGAAACAGTCCTAGAAAGAAAGGGGTCAGGGACACACAAACCCCAAGGCTATAGCTTCCTGACCCACTCTGACACATCCAGAGTGTGCTCCACCAATCCCTGAAGTCAGTTCCAAAGTCAATCAAGTTGACTGCACCTTGATCAACAAACTGCAGATAGGCCCCTGGTCTGGGATGAACCAGGCAGGAACCAACGTAGGGGGGCAGGAAGTAGATTGCTGTAACACTTCTAAGTTAAAATAATTCAAGATTATATCTGAAGTGATTTGTTCTGTAGCAATATAGTAAAAAGTATTCTTAGACCCTAATCTTTGCTTTTGTTTCCCTGTTAATTCCAAATATGGAAATGAGAGCTGATGGGATTAATTGCAATTGACAAGTTTACAATACCACTTTTTCCTAAGACCAAGACACTTGGTCTGCAAATTGCATTTTAACATGAGTAATAACTGCTTCTATAAGCTTGGAAACGTTGAGTCAAGAGTGTGGGATATATCTTGTGAATCTGACATAATTTGGGTGGCCATCTGCAAGAAAACTGTCTAGTAGTTTTACCCACATAAAACCAGTTCTTTGTAATCCTAAATATTTCCCCTGAGGCTTCACACCACTGACACTGTAATTTCCTTCCCAAAGATATAATTTCAACTCATTCATTTCCAAAGTCAGAACAATGTCTGGGTGTCTCAAGGTCATGGATGTTGTCTCTAGGCCCTTTGATGTTTGGATGTATAGGTTTGGAAACCTTTAGTTTACATAGTACAATATTAGCCTCTGGCCACAATTGCACTGGTCATTCTGCATGACTGGTAGCTTGGTTTCTTCCTGAGAAGTTAATTCTGTTTATTTTTCACTGAGGCAGATTTACTCAGCCTTATCACCCTGCTATTCTTTTCTATAATGAAGCTAGGTCAGCAAGAGAACTTAAACGCAGGGAGGAAAAATAAGACAATGTGTAGAGAGAATTCTCGAGCCAGCCAAGGGAAGACCCAGAAAATGGTTGAAAATTCATCCCTAAGATAATGCTGTGACAACCTGTGGGGGTTCAGTTATTTTGGCTTCTCTTGGTGGGATAAACTGTTTAACTGGGAGGCAGAAATATGGGGGTTTGGCAGCAGGGGTCAGATGAAGGAGGCTGCACTGCTGGTGAACAGTCAGTATCAGATGAGGGAAGGGCAAGGTGGAGGATTTCTGAGTTCATTGGATTATGGGGGAAAATGCTTGAACTATTTAATGGACCTCAGTGTTTTTCCCACAGTGATGGGCTGTCTAGGTTAGACAGAAGTTTCTGGGAGGTGCTGATATCTTTTGTTTTACACATCAAAAAGGCCAAGAAAAGAATGAGCTTGTAGTCACAGAGGTAAATTGAAAGATTAAAAACAATTGAGGTTCCTGGGAGGTCAATTAAATTGACTAACAAAATACTTTAGCATCACATAGGGCTGATGAGAGTGGAGGCAATTGTCTTCTAGAAATACGGAAAGACCAAATTGTCTCCATACTGAAGTGGTTTCCAAGTAAACAGGAAGGGAGAAGTAAATCCTGTAAGACTTGGGCTTGTACAGAAGTCATGGCACATGGTGGGTATTCCAAACAGGCTTCTGATATTTTCTTGGACTCTAAGAGTAACTAGGGACAAGATGCAAAGCTAAGAAAAGCATAAATCTGTGCCCCTATTCATATTTCTGCAGAAGTGCAGACATGTGCCAGCATGACCACTGTTTTCTGTCTGTACCCTGACAGTGACGGGCTGGTGCTGGGGGCACACTCTTATTGCTTAGTGAGTGTAGATAAGGATGGGATGACACTGGTGGAACTGTGCTTGGGAAGAGAGTGTAATGATAATACCATCGATATAATAAAGCAGTAGCGGTAGTACCAACCAATGGCCTGGAAACTTGGGAATTTAAGGAGTATCCAGGCCCAGTGAAGTGTAACTGCTCAGAGCGTTTAGGTTGATGGAAGTCAGTCAGCCACCAGGGCGAGATGGCTGAGAATAGCACATAAAATGAGAGGCAGAAATGGATGAGAGCAGAAAGCACAGTTATTTTGAAACCACAGAATTAAAAGCTGAAACAACAGTCCATGTTGAGCAGCAATGTGTCTGTGTGGTGCAGTTGGATAGCCTGAATTGACAGTCAGCCCAGTGGAGGGGGAAAGTTGGAAGGCAGAAGTGGGCCACAGAGAAAGTTCATTCTTACAGACCCTAAGGGAATAAATAATGTTAGATAGGTGGCTTTCCTGACAACTAGAAATTATACCGGAAGGTGACTAACAGCAATCATATGCATTATTTATGGAGCACTTGCTCATCATGGACATGGCCTGCTCTTATATGCATTCTCATCTTCAAGAAACTATGGAAGGCAGTAATTTTAACACCATTTCTAAGAGGCAGGTCACTTCTCCATTTGCAGTGCCAATGCTGTAGTTGGAACCTCTCTTTATTTGGCCTGAAGTCCCAGGCCCAGGGTTGCATTGTGAACCAATTGATCTCTTTGCAAGTTAGTCTGTTAGTACTGTGGAAGATGATGGTGGCCAGCTTCTGAAGGAAATGTAGTTGGAGGCTTGTTTATAACAATATAATAGGGGATATACACTTCATGGATAATGTAATACCTATCAGGTCTTTGGCTCTCCCTGGCTGTGATTTATGAAGACCTGTGACTTTCAGAAACAGCCTCTTGAACTGTCATGTAACTCATTAGACAATGAATATTAACTGCTTTATTCCATCACTAAGTTAGATCTTGAATTTTCTTGGTATCTTAAGACCTAGCTGCCTTCTGTCTGGCTTCAGTCCTGGGCACCCTATATATATTAAGCTATATCAGCTCTTGAGTGTTAGCTACCTTGCATGACAAGTATTCTGCAGTGTATAGTAATATTCCCCATGGGTCTCCAAAGCTGCCCAAAGTGAAGCTGAATCCTGTTCAACTTGCCAAACTTATGCTGGGAAATTTGCAGTAAATTTTGGAGTGACCTGAACTACACGGTTCCCACCCCCCTAACTGTGGCTGCCTTCTGCTGTTGAGATCTCTGTGTTTGTGATGGAAACATAGCAACCTGGGTTCTAAAAGACAGCTCATTTGCTCTCTGTGGAAATTCACAGCTTTTGTGACTCTCAGTGTCTTCTTCTGTGGAGTGAGACAAAGTTAGCACTAGTCTCTGGAATGTTTGGGTGTCTCTTATGCTCCGGAAACTGCTTTTTTGAAAAATTTATTTATTTATTGTATTTATTTAAAGAGAAACAAAAGCATGTAAAGGGTAGAGATAATACAGAATTTCAAAAAAAAAAGATAAACAATAAGAAATCACTTGTTGATAGATTACTTATTGTCCTCTTAGAAATACTTGTTCAAGTTACAAAATTAAAGCATACAGAGTAGATATTCAAACAGTCAGACTCTATATAGCTACCCATGTATGAGTTTCTACATGTATTCCTATCTTTTTGTATTAGAGGGAAAAACAAAACATAGCAAGACAAAACAAAACAAATTCCTATAAAAACATGAAACAAAAAAGTTATATAAAACCATAGTACAAGGTAATCTACAATGATTACTGTGTTGTTACTTATTATCTTCAATAGAATTCTATATCATCAGACATACTTGAATATAGCAGTATAATTGAATATAGCAGTACATAACAATATTAGTAAAAATAAAACATTGTAGACAGTATAAAACTTCAAAGGAAGGTAATAATCAAACCATAGTGGCTATTCTATTGGATCTTGTCATCTTCAGTGCAGTTGTCTATATTCTCAGACTTGATACTATCAACCATAACAGCTTTGAATAAAATGTATCAATACAAAACAGCAATCTAACAAACCAGATTTGATTACAATCACTCATGGTAAAACAGTGTAGATTTTAAAGGGCTTTAGATTAAGTTAATAGGAAATTAAGGATGATTACCGTACTATATCCCATTATTTTTGGGATTACTGTCTGTTCCCTCAAATCTAGTACAGGTAGAATGACTGGAACAGAATATAATACATCTGAGCAGAGTAGTGTGAGTAATGTGGGTTTTAAATCCTGGTACACTATTAACAATATAGTGTATCAAGACCATCTATGTTAGAGATTCTAGCCATCCTTCTCTGCCTCATTTCTGCTATGCTATTTTTCTGCCTTTGTTTGTCTAGTTTTCTCCTTCCTTCTACTGCCTGCCCCACTCATTGAGGCCTTTCTGCCACTGTTCCTAAAATCTTGGTATTTTTTTCTCTCTAGAATGTCCTTCAGTATTCTCTGTAGGGTTGGAATGTTGATCACAAACTTTCCCAGTTCCTCTTTGTCATGGAAGCATCTTGTTTCTCCATTAATTTCTAGTGACAGTTTTGCAGGATACATCAATCTAGGCTGGAGGTTATTTTCTTTCAGGGCTTGGAATACTTCACTCCAAGCTCTTCTTGATCTGATGGTCTGTGTCGAGAAGTCAGCTGTGATTTTGATCGGCTTACATTTTTAGGTAATCTGTTTCTTTTCTCTGATGGCTTTTAAAATTCTGTTTTTATATTGAATTTCTGGTATCTTGATTATCATATGTCTGGGTGTAGATCTGTTTTGGTTGTAGGTGGCTGGAGTTTGGTGTGCCTCACATAACTGAATGTCATTTTCTTTTCCCATGTTTGGGAAGTTGTCCTTAATTATTTCCATGAAGAGCTTTTGTAATTTGCCTGTATGTATTCCTGATTCTTCATTCACATTTCTTATTCTTAAATTGTAGATTGTCTTGTCATCTTCTAGCCTTTGTATTGTTACTGCCTGTTTCCTTGTTATTTTTAAGAGATCTTTCCTTTCATGATCACACATTGCAAACTTGTCTTCAAGTTTTGAGAGCCTATCCTTAGTTTCTTTTAAGGCATTTTGCTAGCTTTCAATGGAGTTTTTAATTTCCTGGTAGTCTCTTTGAATCTGTTTCATGTATTCTATATTTTCTTTATATTCTTTATCGAATGTTTCTTTTTTCTGTGTTCCTCCCTTCTTCCGTCTGTATCTTCCTGAGAGATGCTTCCTGAGAGCATTTCTTTTATTATTCTACTCATATCTTACTTTACCTGATTTAATATTTCAGTATTGAGCTCATCTACAAGGTCCCAAAGATATCTCTTAATGTCCATTGAAGCCATGTCTGATGTTGCATGTTTGCCGCCTTTAGTCTCCCTTGTTTTTATGTCTCCTGGATCAGTGCTCTCAGGGTTCTGGCTGGGGGCCTCCTTTTGCCTCTCTCTCCTGTCATGGTCCTGGCTTCCTCCACACAGGTTACAGTGCAGGTCGCAGCCCCCTTCCCTGTTGGCCACGGTTCTTCTGAAGCACGCTGGCAAGGGACCTCCACCCTCTCCTGCCTACCCCTCCACACCAGGCCAGCCAAATTTCAGGGGCCTTCACCTGGTTAGTGTGTGCTAGGCACAGGAAATTGATTTGGGATGGCTCACTGGGTCCCAGCCAGGGACATGTCCCAGTCCAAGCAAATCCCAAGAATCTGCTCTCGGAAGGGAGCAACCAACTGAAGTCACTGTCGCTCCCAGTTCAGGCTCCCCTTGCCCAATTCCAGCATGTCACCCATTTAGTCATGAATTTCCCCTGGGGGGAGGTCTCATTCCCAGCATTGACAGTGGATTAATGAAGGTCCCATCACCGGCTCTGCTCTCTGTTGGGCTCACCAACCTCCGACTTCAGTGCTGCTGTGGTTCCTGTGAGTGAACTAATTTGGGCGGCTCTGCCAGCCAGCGCAGATTCAAGCTGATACGAATTCAGGCTGGCACAAACTTGGTGAGTCACAGCAAAAACACTGTGTCCCATAATTTTTAGCTGTTTGAGTTGTAGTCCTGACATGTTTGACGAGCTTTTTAATGTTTTAATTTCTTCCTGTGTCAAGAGGATCCATCTCTCTCTGTCTGGGTCTCTTCAGGGTGTTTCATTCTGGCATATGAGTTGTTTCTCCCAGGAGGCTTTGTATTTTGTTGCTCACTGATTGGCCATCTTGACTTCTTGAAGCTGCCTTTTGTACATTGGTATACATAACTTCACTGGAGCCCTAAGTTCTTGTTTCTTTCCTTCCTCTTGAATTGCTGGCATAGCATTCTCTTGTTTGAATGCTTTTTATGATTAAACTAGAAGTTTACTGTGTTTTTTTGGCTTCTGTGCATCGGAATACCCTGCTCCTCTTGTAAAGATCATTCCCTGAATTCGAGATATTTTCTTTAGGTTTTCTGATTCCCAGTACTGAGTTTCATTCTCTTCTCATCTGCCAGGTTGCTGAGACATCAAGGAACCTCACTAGTAATTGATGTTGCATGGTTTATAGATTATGGAGTGAGATGAACACTCTTCCAGCAAGATGAACAGAAAATGCTGAATCATATCTGTACAATGACATGGAATGGGGTATATTTGCAGTGCCAGCTTTTTGAGTATAAGACAAATAAGAAGTGGCCTTGCCCTCCAGGAGTTTATAGTCTAATATGTCAGCAAGTCTTTTTTTTTTTCTACAGCCCTATAGTAAATATTGCAGGCTTTCTAGGACAAGGGGCCACACATGGGCTCTGTTGTAAGTAATCAATTTTGTAGTCATGAATAATACAGAAATGACAGAACATGGCAGGTGTCATGGTTGTGCCATTAGACATCAGCCAGGCTGAGCTGTAGTTTGCCAACTATTGAGAGAAATAAACATGTCAATAAATAATTATATACAATAATAGATTGATGTTTGTCTCTGTAGGGAGAAAAATCATCCCCAGTTGAGAATTACTGGCTTAGGGCCTGGAATCAGCATGATAAGAGGGGAAGATAAATAAATTCATATTAAGAATGTGGCCCTTAATTAGGGTATTGAAAGATGAGTAGGAATTTATTATAGAGAAAAATATGTGTACAATAGACAGGGAATTTTATGCAGAGAGCAGGTGTATACCAAAGCAAGTAGAAAGAATATAATCTGGTGAGGAAGTACAAGGCATTAAGTATTGTTGGGTGCATGTGTGCATGCATGTGTGCATGTGTGTTTGTGCATGCATGCTTGTGTATGTGTGTGGGTAGCTGGTGGAATAATGAGAGAAAGTGAAGACAGAAAGGTATACTGAGGGTAGATGGTAGACATCCTTGTGTGTCAGGGTGAGGAAATTAGATGTCATTCAGTAAATAATGAAGACCATGAATCACAATATTTTGAAAGAGAATAGATCCTTTGTGAAGAGGAACTCACATAGTGAGGCTCTGGCCCTGCCAGAAGGTGTACTTGTAATTAGCAGAGCTGTTACCTCTGCTATCCTAGATTAAACCATCTCAGCAATGACAAGCTTACACAGCTCCAGCCAGTCCCCAAGTGTGAGCCAATAAATGAATTCAAATAAGATTATAAGTATGAATCAAAATGCTCTTGCAAGCAGCTGTTCTGTGATATGCTGACAGACTTGGTAATTCTGTGCTGCTGACAAGGTATTCTGGTACTTGATAAAGTTAATAAAACAGAGGAGTCTATTGCTACTGCTGTACCACTAGGCACAGACTCCCCAGAACATATGCAGTGAATAAAAACTAAGTGTTTGTGTCTGGGAGTGAGGCATGATGGGCATGATAGGCACATCCCACCCCAGGAAGTTATGTAAATCCAAATGAGATGGCTCATTCCAGGGGCAGGAAGTCTGTAAGATGTCATCCGAGTCCTGAACAGGGAGGGGAGCCAGACTTATCATGGATGCCTTGAAACTATGCTCTTTTGAGGGAAGCTCAGGAAACTTACTATCATTGCTTTATCAGCAGGCAAGCAGAAGCTTGGGTGAGTAAAATGACTTGGCCAGGTTAGCACCTTAGGTCTGACTGAAAAGCAAGGCCCTTTGGTAAGTGCATTTTATTTTCCCTTTAAACGTTTTTACTGGGATATGTTTGTAATACACAGCAACTACATTCTTACCTGGACATTGGACCACACACATGTTGCATCTCCACTGTGGTTGCTTCCCCTTTCCCTCCAGTGCTTTCCTCTCCTCATTCCAGATCCCTCTCTCATGTCCACAAGCCCTCCTCCCACTTTCCTATCACTTCCATTTTACTTTGCTTTTTGAGTTATTTATACTTTGGGTTTCTTGTATAAGAGAAACCACATGATATTTAACTTTGATGTCTGATTTATTTCACTTAGCATTATGAGCTCAAGATGCACCCATTTTCCTACAAATGATTCAAATTGATTTTTCTCTGTAGCTGAGAAATATCTGCATTAATCTCACATTTTCTTCATCCATCCATTCATCTGTTGATTGGGATACAGGTTACTTCCACAATTTCGGTGTTATGAATTGTGCTGCTATAAACATGTTTTTAAAGCATTTTTAAAGGAAAAATTTCAAACTTACTTAGAAGTAGATTAACACAATGAAACCTTGCATATTGTATATTCAATTGTTAGGATTATGTCAATTCTTTTTTTCTTGAGTTTATCTGAAAAAAAAAATACCAAAGAGAACATCATTTCAACTACCAGTACTGCAACAAAGTACTACTATAAAATACCAGAGGTATATTAAAAATAGGTCTTCTATAATATCTTCTCTGTTCTTAAAGAAAGGGACAAATGAAACTATACACTTTTTTTAAAAAAAAAAAACCAAGTATAGTTATCCCTTATTTTAAAAATGAAGCTGTGATTTCTTTTAGGTGAATTTGGCATAATTCAAAAGACAGCGGTTGGATTTTTATTATATCCAGAAGCTGTGGATAATCAAGAAACTCAAATCAATTATTTACTATTCTTGTCCTCAACTTTATGCTGAAAAGCTAGGGAGATAATAAATAGACAGACAAGCAGATGAATTTGGAGAACTGTCTGTCAGTTTCACTGGACCTTGCTCATGTTTGCAGCTCTTACCGTGTGAGGCTCTGTATTAATTACCTATTGCAATATTAATGCTTAATAACAAATCACCGAAACTCAGTACCTTCAGATAATAAGCGCTTATTTTGCCCATGCATTTGTAATGCAGGAGTTTAAGTTAAATTAGACAAGTTAGAGGGATAATTATTTTGTCCTTCCCTGGCTTTACTTACAAATCTATGGGTTGCATTCATCCAGGGTAGCCTCAGCTCAGACTCCTGTAACTAATCAGCTGTGCACTAACCATGTGCTTCTCCAACAAACAGCCTTATGGATGTCTTAGGGGAACCAGAGGTTGAGTAGATAGAGACAAAGCCTCACCTATATTCCATTTGCTAATACCTGTTGGTCACAGCTATTGTGTAGATGAGCACAGTCAAGCAGTGAGATGATACCTGGCCCAAGGCGGAGGATAGGAACCACAAAGTCATGTGGCAATGAGTGTGGAGGAAAGGTGGGAGAATCTAATATCAGCAACATGGCAAAATCCTTATTCGATTTTCTGAATGTGGTAATTATGAAACTCAGTGGAAGATTCACATAGCAGAAGTGCATAAAGGAGGTAAAGTGTGTAGTATGTTCTCCGCATGTCATAAGTACTCAACACTTACTCAGTTTTTTATTACTATGATGTCATTTTTTTTAGCACTTCCAAGTGATAAACAGGGATGTTCTCAAGAGAAATGAACAGGAAGATGGATGAGGGAAAGATGATTCGTATAAGGCTTTAAGGGATGGGATTTTGTGTTTGGAACAAAGCAATAAACAGGGAATACAGACATTTCTTCACAAGCTCACAAATTCTATTGAGATTAGCCTAGATGGCATCTAACCACCTGTAATAACTCTTGAAGGACTACAAGAAGCTTTCTAACATTTTGATATATTTTCTGTTGGCTTATAAGCTTATTTAGAATCTTTCACATGAAGATAATTTTGGATGAGACTATGTAGTCATTCCAAAGGGCATGGTTCATGTCTCTGGTTAGCAGCTGTATGAAACCTAGTGAATGGGAGAAGGAGCCAGAGCTATAGATCTTGGTGTGGGAGTCTTGGTGTGGCTCATGCGATGATGCTTTCCTTAGGGACAGGTTCAGCACTGAGATGAACCACCATGACACCCAGAAGTTGAGTGTAGGTGGAGGATGCTGATAACATGGATGTTTCTGGGAAAATGACTCTCCTAGACTGGGTTTCCAAAAAGTAGACCCTGGAATCTGCTTGCAAGTGGTTTATTTAGTATGTGATCCCAGGGGCCATGGGTAGGAGAAGTGAGACAGGAAAGGGAAGGGAGCCAATGCTGGAATTGTTATGAAGAGGACATCACAGTAAGCACTCAGGGCATGCAGGGACTGTGTTAAGTGTGCCTCATACCTATTTCAGCCAGCGTGGCCAAAGCAAGGCCCTTTAGCCAAGAACTGCTGTTTAACAAAGACAGAGGTTGCTCCCAGGGGATCAAAGTTAAGCTTCATTCCTCAAATTTTGCAAGTATATTCCTGTGGCCAAAGAAAGTCCTGTGGCACACAGTGACAAGTATATGGAATGCAAAAGCTATACAGAGCTTGAGAATCACAAAAATGAAGAGGACAGGAGTCAGACCCCAGCAGTAAATCCTTTGGGGGTTGCATATGAGATTACAGCGCTGTTATAAACTAGCCCCCTCCACAGGATGATCATTCCCTTCCTACCTTTACCAGACTCACAATTTTATACTCCAGAGATCTAAAATATGGTATGGAGAAACTGTACTTATTCCCTGTTTCCATGGCTTGGAAAGTGGATGTTAAACATTTCCTGTCATCAGGAGCAGAACATGAAGGAGAGGGTGAAAGGCAAGGAAAGAGGAGGTGTGAACACAACTGTAAACTAGAAGGGCTTATTTTTTTCCTTAACACTGAAGCTTTTTTTAATTATTAGTATGACTGAAAGGCATAACTAGGCATGAAGAGTAAGTGGAAACTGTTAAGAAATAATCAGTCCTGTTTAAATAGACTCACATTCTTCTAATCTCCATTTTTATTGGTTTTAGATTTACTCTACCACATCAGTCATTAGAAATATATCAAGTATATCCATCTATTTACACAATATTTAAAGACAGAAGCATGTGTTCAGGGATGGGAGGGGAGCACATACCTGGGGGCACATGGCAAACATTTTCCAATGAGATTTTCCTGGCTTTAATCAAATCTGTCCACTTAAAAAAAAACAAAACAAGCAATAAAAAAAAATCCCACAAAGATTATTGTGGATTAAAACAAGGAAATTGTTTACAGGGGCAAAGTGGAAATAAAGCATGACTTATCATGAAATGTAGGAGCGATGTTAAGAAAAGCAGACTAAAAATAGTCTTTATAGTCTACTTTTTGATGTGCTCTCCTTCTTTGTCCCAGGACGGGCTTTCGGCTAATAAAAGAACAGCTTGAACATAAACTGGGCAGCAGTGAGCTGGCCAAAAGGAAAAGCATTATGGTCATAACATGAAATAAGCACTCTATGGTTTGCATCACTTTAACAGTTGTTAACTTAGGGGGTCTTCATAAATACTCTTGGGGTAGGGCACCCAGGAAAACCTGCAGCTTGGGGATGAGTCATGAGATTCAGATTGGTTATATCAGTGGTTAAAAATCATCCCTCTAGGGGAGAGCTGGGGCTAAATGAAGATGGGAACCAAGAAAGGCCAGCATAAGCTGTATTAAGAGGCACAGGAAAAATTCATTGCACTGTGCCTATCAGCCATGGCTATGTATTTATTCTTGTTCTAGGAACTCCCAGCCTGATACTTTAGGGTGGACCATTCACTGATTAATTCTATCCCTCATACAACCAGAAAATAACAGGAAATAAACTATAATTCTTTTTCTTGAGCAATTTCTGACACTCAACTCTAACAGCTATGTAGTGGCTAGGCCAAGACTCAATTCTGAGTCCATTAACTGGGCAATTTATTTGAAGTGTCCTGCAGGAGGTTATGGGCTATTATTGACCAATACTCTTTTTTTTTAAAGCTTATTTTATAATGATTCATCACTATGTCACAGACTCGGATAAATGACTAGCTCTTGGGTGTGTGGAGTATGTTAACAGACAATCAGTATGAACACCTAGTACCCTCAGACAACAGTTAAAACAATCAGCCAATCTGTCCATGGACAGTAAATGTCTTGCTTTTCTCGTTGCTGAGACAAAGTACCAGATGACCAAAGTTAAGGGAGGAAAGATTTATTTAGCTCACAGTTTACAGTGCTTTCAGTCCATAATCAGCTGGCTCCAAGGCGTGGTGGCTTGGCAGAGGTAAACAGTTCATGGTAGGCAAAATGTACCAAAGAAACAAGGGACATTAGTATCATTTTTCTGTCCCTTTTACTTAGGGCAGATAGCACTCACACCCTTCATCCTAGTGCCCTTGATTTTGCATTGCATCATGAACGAATTTCAGCTTCACATACTCTTATCCAACCACCTCTGAAAAAACCCCACCTATGACCACATGGGGCTTTGGGGGATATCTGAACACAAGCCAAACCAGTAACCCACCAAAAAGTTTGGATTTTCAGACAGGAGTATTAAGACAGGGAAATAAGAAAGCCACAAATAAGGCAGGAGCCCTTCTTTGCAGAGTAAATTATCAAGTAAAACAAGCGATGGAACCAGTAACTCCATATTGGGTTTACTTTAGGAGGGTTGTAGGATTCAGGTTGTGGATTATGTTAACAGAGTCATAATGAGGTGGCAGAACTCTCTTATGGGGAACAATATCAAGCATAATATGAACCAGGGAATTCTGGGTCACAATTCTAAATGAAATCTATAGGAAGCTGGAAGTAGGGATGAAGTTATAGTGTATTTAGCTCTTCCTGTGCTAAGCAGCATTCCCTATGGAAGCAAAGAAGAGGACTTTCTCCTGTGAACCAGAGGTCCTGTTCAGAGATATGTATGTGATCCCATCTGTGTCTTGAAAAATCCCTGAAAACTTTTAAAACTTCAACAAGGAAACAGAGATATTATGTAATTGAGTGTTCACATCTATGTGATGCCATATATTATGATATTTCTACTCCACTGAAGGGCCACACGTGAGATGGTGGGGTGACAGTGGACCAATCATGCGGTGATGTAGGAGAACAAGGCAGAAAAACCTAGATGATGTGGATGCAAGGGGAAGGGAGTGGAAAGTGGTTCATTTTGGAGGATATTGGCCTTATGAGCATCAAGTTTCTGAAAATACAGTGGTGATCAGCAAAACTGCATGCATAGCTATGTGTTATCACCAGTGTCACAAAATGAAAGAAATTGGATGGAGAGTTAGGATTAATAGAGTAAATAGCCTCCTGCTGGTTATGAGTACAGTTGTTGCTCGAGATTGATTATGACACGAGCAGGAAGCACAGTTGACAGATGACCAAAAGAGTTTTTCACCTAGAGATACTTCCTCAGCCCAAGGTTTGCACACAAAGGATATTTAACCATCAACCATCTGATAAGCTACAATATTTCCAATAGTCATCACAACTATAATTGTCCTATAAATGGAAAGCAACCTAAAATTTCAACATTAGAGAGTTCAGTAGTTTGTATAATTACCTTACTCAGATGAAACTAAGAGAAAAATAAAGAGAGAGTTGAAGGAGACAAGGGGATGGATCTCTTGCAGATGGAAGGGGTCTCGGGCACCAAGGTTGAGGGTTGAGGGGGAGAGGAGAAATAAATAGGCAGAGTGAAGATCTACCAGGTACAAGGTCCTCATAATCTCTGTGAGTGTGGATATTATATGCCACAAACATGAACTAAGGTTAATAATATCAATGAGAATGGAAAGGGGAAATGGGAACGAGAAGAGGAGGGCAGGAAGAAGAGGGGAGGAGATTTAAAAAAGAAACCAGCTGTACAATGTTCAGGTACCAACTCCCCAGGATGACTGTAACAGGTATACACTCCAAGCATGTACTAATAAAATAAAATTTAAAATAGAAAAAATAAAGTAAGCTTCACCTTAAAAATACTGTTTATACAGGTGCTTACTTTTAATAATGAAAGGGGATATGTAAATCAGATGAAAACCAGTCAAATTTCTAATAGGCAGTAAAAAACATGCGACACAAGCAAATCATCAAGCTCTTAAGATATGTTAGCTATTGCTACACATATTACATCATTCAATCCCCACAGTCTACTGTGAGTTAGATATTCTTGTTTGTGTCATTCAGACAATGAAACAGAATTTTTCTTTCAAACATTGTTCCAAAGGTTAAGCCATGAGGAACTGGACCAGTGAGAATCTCAATCATGTTTCCTGGCCTCGAAGACTGGGGCTCAGTGCAGAATGTGGGAGCATTTTGCTGAGATGTGTAAAGAATCTGATCCCGAGGAATTGCAAGTGGAATGGAAGGTATAATATGTTATCAGATTTTAAAATGTATCCTTATTGTTCATGATCTGATTAACTTTTTTCTCTTTTATAAATTTTGGCCTTTCAAAACCATTTTCTTCTTTATTCTACTACTAAATCAATTACAACCTCCTCTGTGTGACCCTCATCAGTCCCAGACCCCCAATCCTAAATCAGTCCTGCACTGGGTTTCCCTAAGTGATGGGGAGCACTGTGACCCCTAAGGTCAGAACCTTGTTCTTGCCATCCATGACTCTATTATAAAAAATAAGCACTGGTTTGGGTTCTAATAACCCATAGCCAAAAAGGATCAAAACCAAGATGCACCATCCAAATAGTACTGCTATTGGTTATGGTAATAGTAGTAAATTAACTTGTAATGATTAGTACTAAAATACACAATAAGAAGTCAAGTACTAAACCTATTCTAAATACCAAGATATAAAATGCTACCGTATATTCTAAATAATACTAACTGCTACAATATATAATAAAATATTGCTAAAACAGTAAAAATAAAGGTTCAATTTATATAATGCTATGAAATTTATGGAGTAATTATATTATATATACTCATAATAAAAATTTTTAATGTGCTCTGATGGATATAGGTGAGACTACCTTTCACCATAAAATACATTTCAAAATTTCCATAAGTATCTTTTTGTAGGTTTACTTTATAGTAAGATAAGTATACTGTATAGTAGAAAAACATAAATAAAATACATTTCAAAATTTCCATAAGTATCTTTTTGTAGGTTTACTTTATAGTAAGATAAGTATACTGTATAGTAGAAAAACATAAGACCTCTAATGATTAATGCACAGTGGATATTTTCCAATTTATATCCAGAAGATTAAAATGAAACTGAACAAACATACCTTGAGGTTCAAGGCTGATGGGAAATAGGAAGACAAAGAAGCCACAGCCCGTGCACTTGAGGAGCCCCTGGGTTTGGGGAGAAATGATACTTAAACTCTTGGAAAAGAATTAATTATAAATGATTGGAATGACAGTTTGAGACTGGGCTAGCTGAGCCGTCTCTAGGGAATGGACCATCTGATTAATAACCAGAGACATTCTCATGAGGGAATCATGATGGAGTGTAGTTGTGGTGTGCAGTAGTGAGGAAGGTTTTGCTGAGGACAGGGGTTTAGAGGGGGCAGTAGAGGACCCTATTCTCCAGGCAGGGACAGCAGAGCATCTTTCCTTGCTGTGACTGCACAGGACAAAGTTCAGGTCATTTACTATTTTCCAAGCTGACACTTGCTCATCTGTGAAATGATGATGAAGCTAGGGGTGGCAGAGTAGGGGAGGGAGAAAACAAGAAAGCTCACATCTGGCACAGTACTACTCCATGGTGGATCCTTAGCATGTGCAGAAGTCCTCTCCTCCTTGATCACTCTTTATGAAAAGCTATTGGTGGGCAGCAAAATAAGACTAGAAGCTCCACAAATCATATAAAGTCATGCTATATGGTTATTTGGGTCAAACTACCATACCAGGGCTTATTACCTGCTAATCTGAAGAGATTCTGAAGCGAATAAAAAGGGATGATAAGGGACCATGTCTTTGCAGGCTACTGGCTTCTCCTGATTGTGGATATTTAGTGTCCTGAAAGGAAGGGGCTGTGCAAAAAAAGCATGACAAACTGGCAACAGAGAGGAGCTCCCAAAGGACTTCAGGCTCTGATGAGTGTCTGAGCTTTGTGCAAAAGCTGCATAAAGAAACCAAGGGAAATGTTTGTGACAGGGTCTTATGGATTATGGAAACACAGGATCACAAGCTGCACTATTCAGGGATAATGTGATCATACCACCAAGACTGGCCAAAGCAATAAGCTTTTGGCTTTCTTTCACAGCCAAGTGCTGAGCACTTCCCATGCCTTGAGGACTTCAGGGAGAGTGACCAGTTTCAGGTAATCATGGAACCAGATCATCAGCCCTCATGGATTCTTGTGATACAGCAGTCCTATTAGTGTAAGCAAATACAAGGACTTACACATCTCTCATTGCCCAAGGTGTATGTTCCATAGTGTCAAGGCAAAAGGATTAAGGTTTTGGTTATTATGGATTCTTCTGATTCCACAAGCATATGACAAGTCAGTAAAGTCAGATCACTGTCCTATGTGGGCCATGTAAAAACTTAGAGGGATCCAGCCACCTTTTCTCGAGCCCCCATGCCCAGCACTCAGACACAGGCCCATGCATTGCACTGGTCCCTGACCTGCAGACATGCCTAACAAGTGGTCTCTAAATCTTGGTTTTCCAGATTTTAAGAGGTAAACAGACAGTGGCCACCACATTTTGCAAACAAACAGCATCTTTGGTTCCAGAAAGGAAAAAAAAATGCCAGACTGTACTTGGTTCAAAAAATGTTTAATAATTTCAAAAGAGGTCAAGGAAGATACTATGCTAATGGTAATGAAAAGCATCAGTTTCCATCCTTTAAGTTTTTTTCTTTGTGGTAAAAATAATATATGCTTATTATAAATAATTTAAAAGTACCAAAATGACAGAATTAAATACACTAAACATCAACCTAAATCCTAGAAAATCAGACTTCAACATACACTCTTTCATATTATAACCATTTGTAGTATTTTATAGAAATGAGGTCATGCTATTGTGTAATCTGTTTTCCTTGTCACTTTCCAGTATGAAAGGTTATTTTACAATGCCATCAATATAAATCCACATCATTTTAACAGAAGATTATTAGTCCATTCTCTATATACGTACCATAATTTGTTTAACAAACCCTAAACTTGTAAAACATTCAGTTAACCTTGTAAAGTCTTCAAGATTATGAGTGAAGATGAGATGAACATCCTTGAAAACAAACTTCTTTGGCTGTGATTTGATTATTGTGTTGTAGTCAAGGAAGTAAAGAATGAATGAGTCAAAGGGAGTGATTTCAGTCTGTGCCCCGTGGAACTTCAGAGATTACTGGGACTCACCCCCAGGACACCATAACATGACAACCTAAGGAGGTAAGGCCCTAGACTCTTAATCGCCTTTCACTGAATGAACTCTAATTTTGTCAGTTAGCTAGATGAGGCTTATATAAGATTTCATGTGAAGGACTAATTTCTAAGCTTAAAAGAGAGTTTGAAAACACAGGTTAAGTCACATTACAAATGATTGCAACTTGGCCACACAAGTTGACTGACTTAGAATTTGTTTCAGTCTCTGTGTCCTTGAGCTGGCGTGTTGTTGATTTTCCTGTGATTCAGGGAAATTATGGTCCTAATTATTATAATAATGATGGTGATTTTCACTGAGATAAGGGGCTAAAATTAGACTATCTTTAATCAAGAATTGAGGAAAATTCTATAAAACAAGGATTGGAGGAACTTCCAAGAAAATGACTGGAAATTTCAAAATTCCCAACCAGCTGATACTATCTTGGTCTAATCAGTAGGGCAAAGGGCGATCACTCTCTTTCCTGTCTTCCGCCTTTGTTTTCAACATTTTTCCATTCCTCCTCAAGCAAACACACACATGTGCACACACACACACTCACGGAGGAAATCAGTGTTTTACAATTAGGGCAAATGGTCAACCGTGTTGAGGGAATCTGCCCACTCCCTGGCCCATAAACAACTCCAGGACATTTGTAGGAGGAAGCAGATCTCTCCCTCAGCCCCAGCAAGGCTGACTGGAGATCCAGAGTGGTGGTCAGTGCCCTGGACTTTAGAGAAGGAAAGGTTTTCAGATCTTTAGTTGAAGTGCAAGAACATCGGTTCTGCCTAACTAGTCAATTTTCCTAATGAGCTATTAGGAGCTGCTTCTGTGCTGAACACTCTGCCCTCATTATAACTGTGCTTCCCCAGAAGCAAAACTCTCTGCCCATTGTAATGAGCAGAATGCTAGAGTGAAACACAGTTTTAATGAGTTACAGCATGGATACAAAAAGGAACAACTTGCATCTGAGAGCACCTCAAAGTAAGGCAAAGGCCCGTGGGTACATTTACATCAATGGGGCAAACCACCTGGAGGGGGCCTCTCTCATCATTAACAACAGAAGGAACCAAATGGGCTCCACCATAAACCTCACCCAGGTTGACAAGAGATAGGAGTCCAGAGCTGGGAGTCCGCTCCGATGAGAAGGAGACAACATCATGGTGACCTTGAGAAACAGAAAGATTAAATAGTTCCACATTGTAGACATGGTGATATTTATGTTACTTTACAATACACAGCATTGATACCTGCCCCAGAACATGCTGGGAACAAAGGAAACCAGAATAAGAAGAAAGCATTTCTTATTGCTGTATAGGTGTAGATGGAGGTCAAATGGAAATTAATACCCAGCAGCGTAACTGTTCTGGGTTATACTTCTTGTAAAAGCTGAATGTTAAATTTTCAGGAATTTTGCAAGGAGAATATTAAATAGGAGGTGTGAGACAAAAATACAGGATGTGTTCAAATTTAACAATGTACATTACAATAAAAGGCACATTGTCATTAAATTTGTTCAAAATAGTTCACTTCTCTTCGAATACATTTATCCCACTGTTTTTGCCACTTTCAGAAGCAATTCTGGAAGTCCTGTTTCATGAGTATCTTTAGTTGTAGTGTTTTGTTTTTTTTTAAACCAGGAATTGAACTCAGGACCTTGCATCTGCCAGGCAGGTGCTGTGCTGCTGAACTATATCCCTGGCCCCTAGTTGTGCTGTTTTTCCTGCTTGATGTTCTGAATAAATTCAAAGCATTTACTTTTCATAGTGATTTTCACTTTGATGAAGAGGCAGAAGTCGCACAGTACAGGATCCTATGAATAAGATGGAAGAGGACACAGTATAACATTTTTAAGTGCCTGTCTTCCTGTTGGATGGCATTCAATGGCAGGATTCCCTGTATTTTTTTTTTATCAGACCTCATAAAGACACTCGTGAAAGACAACTTTCAGAATTGTTTCAGAAAGAGGCAAGAATGATAGGACAAGTAGGTTTGAATTAAGGCAGTATTTTAAAGGGTATTAACAGCAATGTATATTTTACTGCAACAACTTTTTAAAAACTTTAGATATTCACCTTTTAATTTAGTCACCATTTGCGTATCATCAACAATCAAATTATACAAACACAAACACACTGTAATATAAATGAAGATAATCAATACTCCAGTTATTTCTTAGTCTACTGATTTTTTATTAATAACTTTCTTGATGTTATGTATGTCTTTTGCATATATGATAGACATATAAAAATGTAAATAGTATGTTGCTATTCATTGCTTGCCAATTTGATCTTCAATGAGGATATGTTGGTAGCTTGAAATTGGAAATGGTTGGATTGTTTACACCAGGGAAATGTTACAAGTCAGATCTTGCTTTATTGTTTTATGGACTGTCTATGTGGACCTTATAAAGTAATGGGCAAATATGAATAATGAGGAATGTAGATTCAACTTAAAGCATGTCACACTTTTAGATGTGCCACATTGTCAATAGAACACACAAAATTGAGTGAGAAAAAAGCCTTATATTATGTGAAAATTATTATCTTATTCAGCCATGAAATCATTCACATTATTGATGAGTAAATGAAGTTCTCATGTTTTTATTGTTTCACTTTCATCCAGCTCATTTATATAAAAATTCTACCAACATGCATATTGGAATTATATGTATTCTTATACTGAGATTCTTCCATCAAAAGGTGGAGTCTGATTCCTCTTCCTTTAGTGACAGCCCACTTACAGGCAGTAGAGTACATGACAAGCTCAACTCCAGGGAACACAGTTTATTGCTCATTGATAAGGGTGTTTAACTTTGAGCTCCAACTGCTTTACTGGAAAGTGAGCCACTCTGAGGCCTCAGTGCCACCAGGAACCTAAGGCTGAAGAGGTTTTGTGGTGGTGCATTTGTCAGTGATCGTAAACCTTGAATACTCCCAATCCAGCCTTTAGGCACCTGAATAAATGATTCTTCAGTTAAATCTCGTCTTCAACTGTCAAGTCATCTTTAGCCTGTGATCTCCCCAATTGAGGCCCAGGACACAGTGGGCAGAGACAAGCTTCCCACTCCATATTTCCAAATTATTGACTTACAAAATCCATGACTATAGTCAATTTCCATGACACTAATAATCATTCTACACATTTTAAAATACAAGATATTGAGGCTTGAAGAAGATACTTGTCCTGTACAGTATAACTTTGGCACATTTGGAATTTAAACTGGGGGCTTCCTGGCTGGAAATCCCATGTTCTTTGGATAGACAGACAGAAAAAAATAGTCTCAATTTTTTTTATAGCTGCTTCTCTTATAATTATGATACATTTCCACTCAGGGATGGAATTGATGAGTCTATTTGACAATGTCTTTTAGAGGTTATAATTCTTCCAGGACCAGATTTCAGGGCTGAGGGGTTGTGGCATTTCCCTGTCACACTCCTGCCAACTATAGATAGCAGAGGATACAGTCTTTCTTGGAGGCTTCTGGGGACCCTGGACACAGCCTCTGTAGAAAGTAGACACTACTAAGTCCTCCAGGACTGGTTGTAGGATTGGTTATCTCAGAGAGCAAGCTGTAGTGGTAGGCTTTTGTAGCTTTCTCCTCAGGTAGCATGTCTACAATTTATGTGTCTTACAATGTCAAATTTCCACAATATTAATATCAATACTCATTTAAAGGAGCCCATATATCTAGATCATTTTTGACTATATCTATCTTTATCTCTGTCTATATGTATCTATATCTATCTATCTATCTATCTACCTATCTATATATACATTTACTTTACAAAATAATCCTATAGGAAAGCACTTTTTATGTACCATTTTTCAAATGGGGAAAAGGGCACATAGAAGTAGCTATGTACTAACAAAGCTGAGATCGTATCCAATGTAAAACATCAGCTCTCATTCTGTAGTGTTGTATATCTTTAGAACACATGGTCCCCTTATATTAAGGAGAAAGAAACAAAGTCAGGAACTAATTACAGTATGTATTATAATAACTTCCATTTACTGAGTGCTCATTCACTGTCTCATACTTTTCTAGTCTTCAAAATTTGAAATACATATGATATAACCATTTCTAAAATTTATTTTAAAAAAGAAAAACAGAAAAAAGGATAGAAATGATACAGAATTTTTAAAAAAACTAGTAAAATTAACACTAATTAATATATTGCATATGTTATCTTAAAAGTAAGTGTTCAGATTACAAGGTTTAGGCATAGAAAAAAATTATCAAACTTGAAATTATTCTACAAAGCTACTTTTATAAAATCAGCATGGCACTGGCAAAAAAAACCAAACCAAAACAAAACATAACTGAGGGCCAATGGAACAGATTAGAAATGCAGACACAACTACAAAAATACTCAGCCACTGTATCTTTGACAAAGGGGCTAAACATGTTCACTGGAAGAAAGATAGTCTCTTTAATAAATGATGCTGGAAAAATTGGCTTTTCACCTGCTGAAGACTGAAACTAGACCCATGTCTATCATCATGCACTAAAGTCAAAATGGATCAAAGATAAAGCCATTTTACAGATGATGAAATTTCATGAGATCCAAGAAGAATAGTAACTTGCTTCATGCAACTAGTTGAATCCCAAATTCCATGTACATCTCTGCTAACCTTCTCCCAAGACAGATCCTATCCACATGAACTCTACCACATACATGACAGTACCTGGCTCTCCAAACTCCACTTACGTTGTCACAGTTTCTTAAATACAAGATCTATAAAAGAGCATCAATGCTATTGACCAAAGTGGCATGAAGATGGAACCCAACTAAACTAGACAATCATTCCCTAATTCCTTGAATATGGTACCTATACCCCTTTTCCTAGAGTGACCATTTTTCTCAGTTGAGCTGGCACCAGTCCCTGGAGGCTTGGTGCAGTCTCTATCTGGTTTTTGGTCTGGGGAATCCTCATAAGCTCCTTGTATGGCTCTGAGAATCTTTGCTTCCTTAGCCTACACTGTGAAAATTCCTCAGTTTCCCTGGTCAGTTGAGGTGATTCTTCTCATACCATCCTGGAGAACCACGTACATAATCCCTGTAAGACACTTAATTCATTTTCATCATGTAATTATTCACCCATCTCAATGTCTACCAGGCCTCCACTCCTTGGAAGCAGAAAGTATATGTTTTTTTCATCTTCAATGTCTGGCAGAAATGAGGACTCAAAATTATTTTATTTAACCAATTTTAATTAAACATCTACTTTTAAATACTTTCTACCAGTTGACTTAGGTTCAGCCACTGCTATATCCCTGTAGAAAAGCACAGGAAGACTCATGCTTGCCAAGATTGTGAGTCTGGTAAATGGAAGGGCTGAGATTTGAACCCAAAGAATTGTGGCTCATAGGGCAAAGTCTGTATTTTTAACCTTTTTGCATATTGCCACTGTTCCATAGAAAAGTTTTGGAGAGAATAGTAACCAGAAAACATGTAGTTTTCTATTTATCTTAGTCCCTTTCATGTAACTTTCACAGAATACCAGATAGTGGATGATTTATAAAAAACAAATTTATTCACAGATCTAGAAGACTAATCAAGATCCCGGCATTTGGTAAGGGCCTTCTTTCTATATCAGATGGCAGAATCAGACAGGAGAGAGAGAAAGCAAGAGGAGGTGGAACTAGGAACCGACACCATCCATAAGGGTGGGACCCATGGTCTACCATCTAGTCGAGCTCGTACCTCTTAATACTGTTATGATAGAAACTGTGTTTCAATATGGGTTTTGTAAAAAGGCACTGGGGCTGCAGTTCTGCTCTCATGGAGACGGGGTCAATGGAGACTGATGTAACTGTGTAAAGGGACGTATCCATTTGCTGTATCCTTGCTGACAGGAGGTAGACTTAAGGAAAAGAGATTCTGTAAGTGGGATGATAGAAAAAATCCAATGGAAAAAGAAAAAGGATCCCAGAGCTCCAAGCCACTTTACACTGGATGATAAGCCAGGGGCTAGTTTACCTTGAAAAGTTCCGGTGTGAGTAAATCATTGTTCTATTAATGCTTGAACTGTTGATCGAATAAGGAAAATGGGAGCTGCATTTTGCTCACTGGATAAAAGCTCACTCATTTGGAGCAGGTTGGAATCAGCAGTATTCTGTGTCTCAGTGGAAATGCAGTGATATGTGAGAGCCATGATGGACGTGCCATGATCTTCAAGTTCCAAGTGCCAAGTTGGTAAAGATGAATAAAACTGAACAGCATCAGAATTCTGCATCAGAAGTCGGAGGATTGTGGCAGTTTAGATATTTAATTGGAAACAAAGGGAGCCACAGTCTGTATACTTACTTCCTTGTTAAGATTTCCTGGTTCCTCTGTTTCTTGAGGTTCTAAGCTCTGTGGACAGGAGAGATTAGAAGACTCTTATGACAGCCTCCATCTGTTACTGAAAATCCAACATCCTCACATGCTAAGCAAGAAGAGACTCTCGGGTGACTGAGGAGGGACTAAGCAGGTCTCTCACTCTTGTAGGTTTAGTACACAGTTATCTCACTACGAAACATCAGCATGAGACTGAGCAGCAGACTAGATGAAAAACTGGGAGACAGATACCAGTGTGTACCTCAGGTATTAGTGCTACCTAGAGACAAGGTATTGCAGAGACAGGTGACGCTGAGGAAGTCTGACTTTGGTCAAAATAAGAGATCTTTCAGTTTTGAAATCTCTTTGTTCACGTACATAGTGACTGACAGGTTCTAGGATGGCTGAAAATCTCATAAACTAGAGGATCCTCTTATATCAGTTCTGCATGTTGTTAGCTACCTCGGATAACAAAGTCACCCTGATGGTCAAAAATTACTGTTTATATAAAATCTGAATTTAATTGAGTGTCCTGTATTTTCCTTTGGTAAATCCAGCCTGTCTACTCTGTTGTATTATAACCAGTAAAGGAAAAAAAAAAAGTACTTATTCAGAGGACCCCCTGAAGGGGTGAATTGGGAAATTCTCTCTGTATCCCCATGTTTAAAGGAAGCAGAACCTAACCAACAAATTAGTGGGCATCCTTATGAAACTGATGAAAGCAGTGATGATTTTTAGTTTGTTATATTTGCTGAGTACAGAGGTTTTCAGGACAAGACAGGCCAGGGGCAATGGGGACACTGCTGGCTACTGTGCTGCACCTTGGGCAAGCTGACTGGTCTCTGATGTTTTATTTGGAAAGTGGAGTAACAGTATGGTAGTATTTGTGCCATTGGATTATTGTAAGAATTAACTGGTTGGGTATGTACAACACTTTTTTTTTATTATTTATAAAGAGGACTAGGATGTGGTATTGCTAATGGGAAAGCTTCCTCCAAAATACCAGGTACTTTGAGCTCCTGTATCCAGAATATGTTGGGACAGAGATTGATCAAGTAGCATACTCAACCTTCCAGATTTCATTTCACTGATTCATCCAGGGATGGACAGGAATCATAGATCTGTCCAATCACAGTTTTTAGCTTTTTTAGGACAATTAAGGGAAAGGAGGCTTTTCCTCTGCATCTGGTCAAAGTACTTATCCTGGAGAACCTCAGACCCACACAGGGCTTGTTTACCTGAGAATGAGGCCCAGTCAACACAAAGGAAGACCTACTGTGAATGGACAAAAATGGAGTTGGCTCCCGATGTGGTTTTAATGTTTGACCCTGTTAAAAATTTATATTGACATGTGATCTTTAATGTAAAAAAATATGAAGATTCTGAGATTTTTTGAAATGGTGGTAAGGTCTTCATATATGGAATTTAACCCCTTGAAAGCAGCTCGAGGAGGGAGTTAGTTCACTCTTTCCATATGTGCCCATGTGAGGGCACATTCATCTCTTCTACTTTCCCACTTTCTGCCATTGAGGTCACAGCAACAAGGTAGTGTGTTGGGAGCAGTATGAGCAGCCCTTATCAAGCCTTCCTCTTGGACTGCGCAGCCTCTACAACTATGACCAACAAATTCTGCTGTTTTTATCCTAGCAGCACAGCTGTCCTTCTGTGAGGACTTGCACCCAGCCTTGACCTGCAGTGGCCAAGAGCACAATACTTACTTCTCAGGTTGGAATCCAGATCCACTGTGTTATGGCCTTGCAGCCTCTTGTTCCTAATTCCCTTGGCTCTACGGTGGCAACAATGCTGACATCTCCTTTATAGTTGTTATGAGAATTGAATGAATTAACACAGCTAAGGGGCTGGTTATTGCCACATCACTGAACTCTTCTGTCATTGAAGTCAATAAATCTGCATTTGGTCTTAAATTGGTTTGAGTGTGGTATCTAGCTTGTTACCAAAGAATCTTCCCTAATAAAAATGCATGAGTTCTAGATTGACACTGATGCTGTCCAGAGAAGAATAAAGTCATATTTGATCAAGAAGAAGACTTCGAATGAGTGGAAGACAACAGAGGTTCTCAAATTTGGGCAGCTTTACAAAGCCCTGCAGGTGACTCTTGAACAGTATGAGCACCAGTGAGCAGAACCTTGCTGTCTGATCCTGGCTGCTTCCCTCTCCCCAAAGCAGACTTCCTCTGGATATGCTTTTTTTTCCTGCCCAGCTAAAGGAGGGGACGGAACAGGAAAGATCTCTCCACTGCTGGTGTTCAGACTGCTGGGAGCAGCAGGAGCCAGAGGTTAAATGGTGCCTCTAAGTCGGTAAGATCTTTAGCAACAATTAACACCTCTTCAGCTCCCAAGAGCAACTTTTCCATTTTTCTCTAGCGTTGCTCTCCTTTCCTGCTGGCCTGTGTTGAATTTGTAAGGGACTCTGGTCCAGTCTTGGTAAACAGGGCTGGAGGAAGCATATCTTGTGCACAGGATGACATTTCAACAGGGCTTTGTTGGCCCCTGGTTTATTCTTGCAGAGGCTTATAGCATTTCTTACACTGTAGAGTGCTTGTGAGTGTCATTTTTCTTGCATGCAGGTGCCAGCTCTGGACCTGAAAAGAGGACCTGGTCCTTTTTTTGTCCTTTCACAGTGCTTCCCCCACCCACACGCCAACCCTGCCCCCTCATTCTCTCCTACTAAGCTTCATCCTCCCTTCTCAAAACAACGGTCTGTGATGCAAAAGAGGCACAGACTTGTCAAGCTCATGGAGAACTTGGTCAAAAAATCAGAGCCCAGAAGGAAGAAATATTCTTTAATAAATCATAACCTGAAGGTCAGTCTTTGAACAAGTCTAGGTTTGGAATCAAGCTCCTACCTGTTTTCAGTTGTTGAGACAAACCGCACAGATTTCCCCATGACCTTTACAAAGTACAGTTTTGCCCTCAGGGATATTATGAAGTCGTTTTGGTTATTGGGACTAGCTTAGCAAAAATAACTCAGCAGGGTCACTGGCCTTTGTTTTGAGTTTTCTTTTCTTTTGTTTTTGTTTAAAATACCACAATTCCTGCTGCCCAAGCAGGCACTTGTGACAAACCTAAAATAGTGGTAAAATTTTCTTTTTATTCCTGTTTTTGCTTATTCTTTCATTTGCCATTTGTTTATTGAGTGAGAAGTTCCCTGTGAAAAGCAGACAGAAAACACAGCATTACTTCTAGAGCTTACAAAATGTACAAAATGCAAGAGAGAGAAACATTTTGGGGGGCTGTGCGTAGTCAGTTTTCTATGGAGAGTGGGGGACATAATTAATGTTGCTATGCACAGGAACTGTACCTGGTATTTGATATATGTTAGGCTACTTAATCTTTCCTAATCTCTCTGATACATATAGCAGGGGAAGAATCTTGCAGCTAGTGAGTTTAAATAAATTTCCAAAGATTGGAGCCATTTTAGGATAGAGCCAGATTGTAATAGCTTCAGCATTTCTCTTACTGTGGCTCTGCCATGAGCTGCCAGGCACATAGCTGCATGATTTGGGAGGCATACATTCAGATAGATAGATGGATGGATAGATAGATAGATAGATAGATAGATAGATAGATAATAGACAGATAGATGGATAGACAGTGATGGCTTTTCTGTCACTGGAACATAATACCTGACACCCACAACTTAAAGGAGGAGAGGTTTATTTGGGGTCATTGTTTCAGGAGATTTAGTCTTTGGTCATCTGGCTCCAAGTGGGCACATGATGATGGGAGACCGTGGTGAAATTGTGCTGCTTAGTTCAGTGTGGCTGGGAAGCATGCTAAGATTAGTGCCAGAGTGAAAGGAGAAGGGACCAGATACACTACTCAAAGTCACTCCTCCATGGCCCATCCAGCATACTCAGGATTGTGCTTTACTGATTCTCTAAGTGGTTCCCAAGCCAATTAACTTAACACACTTAATCTTAATCACCACAGTATATATCTGTTCATAGGTGCTACATGGAGATGTGTTTCCTAGTTAGGGAGTTATAGAAGAAATGGTGTTTGAATACATTGGCAGAGGGGTAAGTAAAAATATAAAAAGGAATTAGAAATAAGAAGGCACTTAACATGCTTGTGAAACTGTGTGTGGTTGTGTTTGAAAGGAAAATAGGAATTGTACAGGGAAAAAATGAAAAATGAGGAATAAGAGGAAATGCATAGCCTAATACTATAACAGGAAGAGTTGGATGCTAAGCTGGGTGTTGTGGCTGTTGGGTGCTGACATCTGTCACAATTTCATGCCAAACTGTAGCCTCTCACTCAAGGTCCAATTAACCTTATTGTGTGACATTTTCCCATACACACTACAGAACTGCTTCAAATTTCTAACAATGTCCCAATTTTTTATGGAGTGATGTCAGTAGCAGCATAAACTACGTGTCATCATGTTTCAGTCATAATAAGAATTAACACTAGGAAGAAAACCCAAATAATCTTGAATCCCATCCCCCCAATACTCTAACTTTCTCAGTAATTTGACTCAGGACACCATCCCCTTATCAAGCAATACTTGGGAACTGTAAGCAACTATCTGCCCTGCAAAGGATCTCACTGACCATTAGACACCCTTCTTTGCCCATATCATCTTTACATTGCCTTTCAATTTCTTTGAAAACTCTTCTCCAACTGATTCCTTTCCTAGCTTCTTTCTGTCTAAAGACAGCACCAGTTCTACCCTACGCCTGCTTTGTTTATCTGGCCACCTCATGAAGGGCACTCACCCTGATGTTGGTTCATTAATCTTCATGCCATATATTTGCTTAGTGTGCTTAGTTTAATTCATGCAACTTGGATAATGTTGCCTCTGAGGAATTGTTTAGAAAGTCATGGAGTTAAAGACAAATCACTTGATGCATTCCCCGTACTGACCAGGATATCCATCTTTTACTATTCCATTTAGCCAATGTTATACTGAATAGAATATAAAGGTACAACTTTAATAGGAATAGGAAGAGAAAACATCACTCTAGGCCACAGTGTCATGGCTTAGAGTAGAAAGGAATGGTTAGCAGTATAGGGTCTCTGTGCATACATAAATTCCTACTTGTTAGGTACCTATGGACTGCCCGACAGTTTGATTTGGTATGTACAAACACCCTAACCTTTCTAATGCTAGACTGTTGACTGACGTATTTGTCCAAATGCTTCTTACATGCTGTTGGAGATCTGATCTAAGACTTTATAAAAATGATTCAGCCATGTACCAAGTGCTGTGCCAGTATATTCGGCACTGGAGAAACAGTGATGTGCAAGACGTTAACTCTGCACTTAAGAGAAATTCCAGGTCTAGAAGAAGACACATTGCAATAAAGTATAATACATGCAATGTGTCAGAAACAAGAGCAATGAGCCTTGGTGAAAATCTTGGTCTAGGATATGTTAGAGCAGAGTTTTAGGAAGGATGGAATAGAGGTGCTAGCATTTGAGCTAGATCTTCAGTGACACACAGGAGTTTATTAGGAAAACAGTAGGAGGTGGAAAGGGAAAAGGAAAAGGATATGGAGGGCAGTGAAGGCAGAAAGGACTGCATGCATGAAAGCATAGAGAAAAGGAAGAGAAGCAAGTGCCAAGTGGTGAAAGTCAATATGACTGACTACAGGCATAAGAAAAAAAATGAGAAGTAAATACTACCCCAAATTCTGTTCCAAATGATTGTTGTGCATTTCTATCTCTACAGGTGCATTCTCTTCTGCACCTGTTATTACAGGTGGGCATCATATGAACTTAACACTGGGCCTGCTTTTCTCCTACTCTATGTCCTCTCCTTAGGCAAGTTTGCTCCCGTGCCTGGTTTTCATCACTGTTGGAAAGTGAAAAATGACTCAGATGTCATTTACAGTCCAACCTATAGCTCAGTACTGCAAAACTACACATTCTGCTTAGAATATCCAAAGCAACACATTTGGTTGAAAATAGAGACTATAATTTTTTATTCTCTGTTAGGTTTCTCCAGTGGTCAGCACCACAATTTATCCAGTTATACCAGCTACATATTACCCTGAGAACTGTTCTCTGGAATACCTTTAACCAAATCCCACATCCACTTCACTGCAAATAATGCTATTTTTACTTCCCAAACATTTCTCAAGTTCATCCATTATTATCCACTTCTATCAAGTACATAACACTTTAAGCAGCAATTTCTTATCTAAGCTATTTCAATAACTCAAAACTTCTACAGTTTCTACTCTTAATCTCACTTTAATTTTACATCCTCCAGTTTAGAGCCAAGCAATCTCTAGGAATCTGAGTGATATGGTAGACTAGAGTTGGGCATTTCTCTCAGTATAGAATTAAATACACCAGATAGACAAATATTACATGGCCAGCCAAGCAAGAAAAATAAAAGCAAAACTAAGAGAATTCCTTAGAATTAAGACATTAAATATTACTGCAAATCTTCAGAATCTTGCATTTTTCCATGGTAGTTTATAGTCTGGGTTTCAATGGCTCAAATGTATTGGAAAAAGAAATCAAAGCCCAGCTTAACACAGAAATAGAGATAGAGACAGAGATACTCAAAATAAAGCTGAAATTTCCAAAAAGCAAAATCTTTATGAAATTAACTAAGAAAAGGAAATCTTCCAAGGAAACAGTAGGGAAATGTGCAGTTTTGATTGTCTACTCATAAAGTGAGAAAAAAGTACCCTTTAAGAGTGAGTATTTACAAATCTCTCTACTGGATTTACAGCCTGAGGAAACAAAACTCAAGCATCAAATGCATATTTAAAGTAGTCAGAGATAGTTATTCCCCTTAAGGTTTAAGAAAGTAAACTCAAAATCTGTCTGGCAGTAGACAAGTCCAGGCCTCAAAGAATTCCCACAGATAAAAGAACATAAACTCACAATAAAATATTCAATCAAAATAAATGAAAGGGTAAAGCCAGGATGAGGATTTTTTTTTTTTTTTTTTGGTTCCAGGGATCAAACTCACAACCTCTTGCTTGTGAGGCAGGCGCTTATACCACTGAGCTAAATCCCCAGGCCCTGGGGCAGGATGAGGAATATTAATCAAAATACAAACAAAATGAAAAAGACAAAAATATATTTATAAATAGACCTTCAAAATTTTCTCATTTAAATGTATAATATATATGATATATAGTATATGCAACATATAATATATATGATATATGTAACATAATATATATGATATATAGTATTGTAACATATAATATATATGTAATATATGATATATAATATACAGTATAAATATATTGAGTATTTATATATTTTGTTTATAGAATTTAAATGTAGATTATAAACATGTATTTTAGAAATACAAAGCAGTTAGAAATGATAGAAAGTATGATTAAAATGGAAGAGTCCATCAAGAATGACAAGAGATAGGCAAAACAAATAAATTTTCTAGAAAATAATACCAGAATAATATAAAACAAGTTAAATCATAGTTAAGACACAGTTGAATGGACAATTAATATCCTGGAGAACATTAGAGAATTGATTAATGGGAATCTGGGAAATAAATCTTATACAGATTATATGAAAAAGAGGTCAAGAGATATAGAGGACAAATGAGAAGGAACAATACATGTCTAATTGGAGTATGATAGGGAAAGAGTAGATGGACAAAGCTCATTATTGCCGTTGGTAATAACTAAAATCCTTGATTGATAAAATGATCAATCATCAAGTACAGAAAGACTGCTAAATCACACTGAAAACAAAATGAAATTTATAGTCTACAATATTTTAATGAAACACAATGTATGACACAATAGACACAGAGAAACTCAGAACAACAGAGAGAAAAAAAGACAGATCATCTACCAGCAAATGGTCATTCAGTGGCTGCTGATTTCTTGAAAATGACAATGGGAGAGAGGAAAAAGTGAAATGGTGTCTTTGAGGTTAAAAGAAAATACATTTCCTTTTAAAGTCTTTCTATAGGATAACAAAGTAAGGAGATACTTTCAGGCAACAGAATGGAAAAAATTCACTAGTAAAAGATCTTCATTAATGAAACTCTCCTAAAATATACCACAGAGGAAGGGGGATGAAAATGTTCCTAGAAGCAACACTTACATTGCAAGAAGAGGTAAACATGTGGGTAAGTAAAACATCAACAGTAAAAAGCAAGAATAATTTAAGGTTTCAAATAAAGATTAAACTAAAATCCAAACCAAAAAAAAAAAATGAAGTCAGTCATGAGTGAGGCGATGAAAAGCAAAGTGTAATAGTGTTACTTGTATTGTTTGAGACTGAGGCAAAGAATGATACACTTGAGGTGTTAAGGTTAAATATGCATGTTTAAATTCTTAGAACAACATTATCAAACACAGATTTTTGTCATAACAAGCACTTTCAATACATATGAATCATAACTACTAAGAATTTGAGATGTACCTACCTGTAACCAAAGTTAGGTAATTTTTACTTTGATTAAACATTCATAATTTTAATATATATAAGATTAATATGAATAGTGTCTGCACGGTCCTGGACAGGATCATTCTAGAGTAAGAACTGAAATAAAAGCAATAATGTGTATTTTTAAATCAGTTTAGAGAAAAAATAAGATGGTGAATTTTAATCCAAAAATTCAAAACAAGTAAAAAACACTAAGCCTGTTATATAGTACCTTTCTTCAAAGATCTTTACAATTTATTCACCATATCATATTCTTTACTTCTATATGACTTTTGAACAGGCACTTTTCTCTCTACTAGAAATACTCTTTCCTCTTGCCTATCCCTAGTAAACTCTTAACCTGCATTGAGGCCTTATATCTCAGTGAAATCTCTTCTGACCTTCCAATCAAATCACATCCCAGATGTATATTTTCAAGACATAGCCTTCTTCTCTCTAACTTTTTAAAAATTTGATTGTTTTTAATTTTTGTATGTTGTTACTGTAGATTTATGTGCTTTTGTAAGCAAAACACAGATATTCCATATATCTTAACAGTTTCCATAATGGTAACTTCTACCAAACTATAATCTGCTATTATCATCAGGATATTGTGATAGGTATTTTCAAGGTATTTTTAATTGATGAGCCCTATTAAATGATATGAATGCACCAGAGTTTAATCATTTACTGACATCTTGGTTGTTTCAATTTTTGAGCACATAAGCTATTATAAATATTCATGTGTAGGGGTGTGTGTGTGTTTGTGACAGAGAGAGAGAGAGAGAGAGAGAGAGAGAGAGAGAGAGAGAGAGAGAGAGAGAGAGAGAGAGAGAGAATTTCTCTGGGGAAAATGTCCAGGAGTGCAATATATGAGTTTTAATATAATTGCATAATTAATATTTTTCTGTCAAAATTGTTTTTAGAATGAAAATGTCATGTTACACCTCATCAGCAATCTATGACTGTATAGTTTGGATCAAAAATGCTCTCCTAAGTGGTCGATATGTTCAGAGGTTAGACGTTTAGAAACAACTAGATAATATACTGATCAAGGGATTAATCCATTGATGATACCATACATTGATGATACCATTCATAAGTGAATGTATGGTTAGCAGAAGGGAGCTATTGTAGGAAATAAGTCATACAAGAAAGGTCCATAGCTCCTGTTTTCTGCCTCTCTCTACTTTTTCTCTGTGCTGCTTCCAGGCTGACATGAGGTATGCAGGTTTCCTCTGCTATAACCTTTTTTGGAATCAGCTGAACACAGACTAAACCTAATCAAACTATGAGCCAAATTAAATCTCTTCTCTTCCACATTGACATTTTCAGGTATTTGGTCACAACAGTGAAATTCTGACTAATCCAATGAGTGATTTATTTTCTCTGTATCTTTATCTGCCTAGAGTATTTTCACAATTTTTCATGTTAGCCATTCAGAATGGTATGTAATGATATCACACCGGGTTTTTAGTCTGTGTCTTGTAATGGCTCACAGTGCTGACCACCCTTTATAGACTCACTTGCCATCTGAACGTTATTTATAGTGTAACGTCTCCTTAAGTCTTTTACCCATTTTTAATGCATTTTCAATATAAAGAATTTTTGTATATTCTGTATATTAGCCCTTTATTGGATATTTGGCTTATAAAAATTTTTTACATGGTTTGTCTTTTCACCAGCTTTTCAAAGAACACAATAGTTTAACTTTAATAAGTTTCCACTTATCATCTTTCCTCTCATGGATGGTAGTTTTGTCATTGTGTCTAGGAACTTTGCCTGAACTTAGAGCCATAAATTTATGACACATTTTTAATAGAAATTTTATACTTTTTTCTTAAATTTGAATGCACTATCTATTGAGTTTTTATGAGGTTTAAATTATTATTATTATTATTATGCTGTGCATATGCAGCTTTTGAACACTTTCTTAAAAAATTTTATTGAAAGAGATTAAAAAAAGCAAAACAGAAAAAAGGGTAGCAAAAATACAGAATTCCAAAGGAAAAAAAACCCTAAGAAATCACTAGTTGATAAGTTACATATTTTCATCTTTGAAATAGTTGTTCAAGATACAAAATTAAAGCATACAAAGTAGACATTCAAACAGTGAGACTGTAAACAGTTCTGCTTAATGATTTAGCAAACACTTAGTAATATAGTCATCTGTCTTATACAGTTAAACATGCATGCAGTTATATCCTTTAGAGCACTTTCTTTTTTTCTCTTTTTTACAATAGCAATTATACATATTGGCTTTTATTACTCCTAAAGTTCTTATTACTTTTTATAATAGAAACACAATGTGATATTTATAAATATGATTCTTATTTATTTCACTAATGAAGACAGTCTAAGGTTGTCTCCATTTACCTATGAGGGCCTTAAGATCATCCTTTTTTATAGCTGAGTAATATTCCATTGTATAAAAATACCACATCTTTTTCATCCACTCTGCAGGTGATGGGCATCTTGGTTGTTTCCAAGATTTAGCTATTACAAATTGTGCTCCTATGAACATAGGTGCACATATATCACTGTGATCTGACCTTTTCAATTTTTCTGGGAAAATACCCAGGAGGGCAATAGTTGGATTGAATGAAACTTCCAAACCTAGTCTTCTGAGAATTCTCCATATGGATTTCCATAGTGGCTGCACCAGTCTATACTCCTGTCAACAGTGAAGCAGTGTTCCTTTTTCCCCACAGCCTCACCAACATTTGTTATCAGTTGATTTCTTGATGGCAGCTATTCTTTCTAGAGTGAGATGAAATCTCAATGTTATTTTAATTTGCATTTCTCAAACGATCAGTGATGGTGAACATTTCTTCATGTATTTATTTGCCATTTGTATGTCTTCCTCTGAGAACTGTGTATTCATCTCAAATGCTCATTTTTGGAAGGGTCTTTGAATTTGGGGGGCTTGATGTTTTTCAGTTCTTTATATATTCTTGATATAAGTCTTTTGTCTGAGGGGTTGCTGGCTAAAATTATGTCCCATTCTGTGTTTTCTTTTCATTATGTTGGTGATTTCTTTTGAAGTGCAGAAACTTTTCAATAATATGAGATCCCAGTTATTGATTCTCTGATGTGTTTCCCGTGCAGTTTGCATTTTGTTCATGAATTCTCTGCCTATCCCTATGTCTTCTGCCTACTTTGTCTTCCAGTAGATTTAGTGTTTCTGTTTTAATGTTTAGATCTTTGATCCATTTGGACTTTAGTTTTTTGCATGGTGATAGGCATGGTTTTAGTTTTAGTTTTTGGCATGTGGAGAGCCAATTTTTCCAACACCATTTATTAAATAGGTTATCCTTCATCCAGTGAATATGTTTAGCCCTTTTCTCAAATATCAGGTGGTTGAGTGTCTTTGTAGTTGTATTTGTATCTTCTAATCTGTTCTATTGATCCTCAGGTCTATTTCTTAGCAGTACCAGGCTGATTTTATCACTGTGGCTTTGTAGTACTGTTTCAAGTCAGGAATTGAGATGCCTCCTGCCTTGCCTTTGTTTTCCAGAAATGCCTTTGCTATTCTAGGTTTCTTCTGTTTCCAAATGAATTTTAGGAGTGTTTTCTCTAGATCTGTGAGGTATATCAATAGTATTTTTATTGGGATTGCATTAAATCTGTATAACAGTTTTGGGAGTATGGTCATTTTCACAATGTTGGTTCTTCCTAGCCAAGAGCAAGGAATAACCTTTCATTTCCTAATATCCTCTTCAATCTCCTTTTTTAGTGTAGTATAATTTTCAGCATTTAGGTCTTCTACATTCTTAGTTAGGTTGATTCCTAAGTATTTCATTTTTTTTAAATGTTATGGTAAAGGGCAATATTTCTGTAATTTCTCTCTCAGTGAGTTTTTGGTTTGTGTACAGGAATGCCATTGATTTTTGAGCATTGACTTTGTATCCAGCCGCACTGCTCAATTTGTTTATTACCTCTAGTAGTCTTTTAATGGAGTTTTTGGGGTCTTCTATATAGAGTAACATGTCATGTGCAAATACTGATAATTTAACTTCTTCCTTTCCTATCTTTATTCCTTTTATCTCTCTCTCTTGTCTGATTGCCCTGGCTCATGTTTCCAGAACTATATTGAATAGGAGTGGTGATAGTGGACATCATTGTCTTGTTCCTGATTTTAAAGTGAAAGCTTTCAGTTTTTGTCCATTTAGTATAAATTTAGTATAAATTTAGTATTTCATTTTTTAGATGCTATTATAAAAGGTAATGTTTCCATAATTTCTTTCTCAGTGAGTTTTTTGTTTGTTTACAGAATTGCTATTGATTTTTGACCATTGACTTTGTATCCAGCTACATTGCTCAATTTGTTTATTACCTCTAGTACTCTTTTAATAGAGTTTTTTGGATTTTCTATATAGAGTATCATGCCATCTGCAATTAGTGATAGTCTAACTTCTTCCTTTCCTATCTTTATTCCTTTTATTTCTGTCTCTTGTCTCATTGCCCTGGATAGTATTTCCAGAACTACATTGAATAGGAGTGGTGATAATGGACATCCTTGTCTTGTTCCTGAATTTAAAGTGAAAGCTTTCAGTTTGACCCATTTAATATAATGTTGGCTGTTGGTTTGTCATAGATGGCCTTTATAAGTTTGAGGTAGACACAGTGTATTCCAAGTTTCTGAAGGGTTTTTATCATGAACGTGTGTCAGACTTTATCGAAAGCTTTTTCTGCATCTATTGAGATGACCATGTGGTTTTTGTTTTTAACTCTGTTGATGTGGTGTATTACATTTATTGATTTGCATATGTTAATCCATCCCTGCATTCCTGGAATGAATTCCTCTTGGTCATGATGAATAATTCTCTTGATAACTTGTTGCATTCTATTTGCCAGTATTTTGTTGAGAATCTTTGCATCAATGTTCATTTGTGAGACTGGCCTATAGTTCTCCTTTTTGGTTGGGTCTTTCTCTGGTTTTGATATCAGAGTAATACTTGCTTCCAGGAATGATTTAAGGAGTATTTCTTTCTTTTCAATTTCATTGAAGAGTTTAAGGAATATTGGCATCATATCTTCTCTAAATTTATTGTAGAATTCAGCTGTGAATCCATCTGGACCTGTGCTTTTGTTTGTTGGTAAGTTTTTAATTATGTTTTCAATTTCAGTAGCTGATATTGGGTTCTTCAAAATTGCTATATCTTCTTGGTTGAGCTTTAGTAGTTCATATGTTTCTAGAAATCTGTCCATTTCCTCTGTGCTGTCCACTCTATGTGAGTAGAGATTTTCAAAGTAGGTATTCATGATCTTTTGAATTTCCATGGGATCTGTAGTAATTTCCCCCTTTTAAGTCCTTATTGTATGAATTTGGGGTTTTTCTTTCTTTTTCTTGATACGGTTAGCTAGAGGTTTGTCAATTTTGTTTATTCTCTCAAAAAACCAGCTTTTTGATTCATTAATTCTTTGTATTGCTTTTTTTGTTTCAATTGCATTGATTTCTGCTCTAATCTTTACAATTTCCTCTCTTCCATGAGCTTTGGGTTTAACTTGCTCTTCTTTTTCTAGAAGCTTGAGATGAAGCTTTAGGGTTTTTTTGCACTCATTCTGTTTTCTTTTATATTTTTTTTTTGAATTTTATTTAAAGAGAAAAAAATCAAAACAGAAAAAAGGGTAGAAACAGTACAGAATTTCCAAAGAAAAAAACCAAACAGTAAGAAATGACTAGTTGATGAATTGCATATCATCTTATTAGATATAGTTGTTCAAGTTACAAAATTAAAGCATACAAAATGAACATTCAAACAGTGAGGTTGCAACAGTTCTGTTCAACAAACAAAAACTCAGTAACATGATTATCAATACTACACACATAAACATAATGCAATTATAGTCTTTGGAGAAGTTTCTTTTCCTTCTTTTGCTTTTTAAGTCCATTATCTGTTTAGTTATATCATGGCTCAGTACCTTACTGATCTGTTTCATTGTTGTTATTTGCTTTTTAATCAACTTGTATGATTCTGTGGCTTTGTTTTTGTGTTTCTCCTCATCCAATCCCCATGGATCAGCTTTGGGGGAGTTGGGAGTTTTTGGAGGTATTTTGTTACTTTGTTATCTCTCTTTTTAAAAATTATTATTATTATTATTATTATTTTGAAGGTAGTAAAATACAGTGGAACAAGACAAAACAAAGCCAATTGAGACAGTGTAGAGAAATTGGTACAAAACTTCACAGCAGGTTACCAGGATAATAGTAATACATACAATAGTATATCTCATTTTCTTCACAATAGATGTTCTTTCAATCAGGTACAGCAAAATGGAAGGAAATACTGAACTTATAAAAACAGAATATTGAATAGAGCAATACTGTTAATCAGAACAGAGCAAAACAGTGATAAAGATACTTGCCTTCTAAGAGATGGTAGATGGAAATCCCCCTTATTTGCTATATTGCATATGTTGATCCTCCCAAGAGATACTGAGATCTCTGGCTCCCATTTGCTAATGGGTGGTGGGGGAATGGATGTTTGATTCTTAGCTCACATGCTGGAAGGCTCACAGCTGCTTACCAGAGCGGTGAGCTGGCTGCTTGTTTTCCCAGAGTCCCAAGTTCCAACATGGCGTGGTGCTCAGGAAATGCTGATGGTTCTTGCTCTGGGGCAGCCGTGGCTTTTCAGGACACAGCCACTTAAAACAGTGGTGAGGTCTCATTCTGTTGTCTTGATATGACAATTTATTGCTATATTCCCTCTTAAGACCGCTTTCATTGCTTCCCACAGATTACAGTATGTTTTTTTCCACATTTTCATTGAATTGTAGATATTGCTTTATTTTTTCTTTAATTTCATGTGTAGTCCACTGGTTGTTCAAAAGGTTGTTATTTAATTTCCATGTATTTATGCAGGTTTTGCAATTTATTTTGCCATTAATTTCCAGTTTCAGTGTACTATAGCAGATATTATGCATGGGATAATTTCAATACCTTTGCATTTACTTAAGAATGTTTTATGGGATAATATATGGTCTGTTTTGGAGAATGTCCCATGCACAGCTGAGAAGATGTATATTCTGATGGGGTTGGGTGGGACACTCTGTAAACATCTACTAAGTCCAATTGCTCACAGGTATGATTCAGTTCTATTATTTCTTTGATGACTTTTTGTCTAGTTGATCTATCTCTTTGTGACAATGGGCTGTTAAGTCCCCTGTTATAATTGTGTTCTTGTGTATTTGGTTTTTCATGTCCATTAGTATCTGTCTTATATAGTTGGGTGCTCCTGTGTTTGGTGCATATATATTTATAAACATTAGTTCTTCCTCTTGTATTTTTCTGCTGATGAGTATGTAGTGACTTTATCTCTTTTAATCATTTGAGGTTTGAATTTCACGTTGTCTACAAATAGAATAGTTACCCCTGCTTTTTTCTGGGTTCCTATTGCATGGAATACTGTTTTCCATCCTTTGTCTTTTAACATATGAGTTTCCTTTTGGGTAAGATGTGTTTCTTGTAAGAAACATATTGTGGGATCATATTTCTTGATCCATTCTGTCAACCTGTTTCTTTTGAGGCCACTTATGTATATGGATATCACTGATATGTACTGGCTTGATTTTGCCTTATGTTACAGTTGTTTGCTTTCTGCTTTTCCCCCTTATTTAATTGTTGTCCTACCTTGTGGTGTCTTTCTGTTGGGGGATTGTGGTCATTTTTATCTCTGTCTACTATGCCTTTTAATACTCTTTCTAGGGTTGGTTTGGTGGACATGAATTTCTTCAGTTGTTCTTTGTCATGGAAGTATCTTGTCTCTCCATTATATGTGAATGAAAGTTTTGCTGGGTACATCATTCTGGGCTGAAAGTTGTTTTCTTTCAGGGCTTGAAATACCTCACTCCAAACTTATCTTGACTTGAGGGTTTGTGCTAAAAAAGTCTGCAGTGATTCTAACAGGCTTTCCTTGGTAGGTGAGTTGTGTCTTTTCTCTAACCCTTTTAGTATTCTGTTTTTATGCTATATGTCTGAGATCTTAATTATTATGTGCCTGGGTGTAGATTTATGTTGGTTGTGACTCTTTGGCATTCTATATGCCTCATTTATCTGCACATCAGATTTTTTCCCCATGTTTGGGAAATTTTCTGCTATAACTTCTATGAATATTTTAGTTATTTCATTTGCATTGACTCCTGCATTTTCATTGATGCCTATTAGTCTTATATAATTTCTCCTGGCATCATCTTGAAGCTTTTGGATTGTTGTTTCATTCTGCTTTGTTATTTTTAAAAGTTTTATCCTTTCATGATCACTAATTGCAAACCTGTCCTCAAGGTCTGAAATCCTAGCCTCAGCTTCATTTAAACAGTTTTGCATGCTCTGAGTAGAATTTTTTCTTTCTTGGGTGTCTCTGTGAGTTTACTTCATGAATTTTGCTTGTTTTCTATATTGCTCATTCAAGATTTCAATCAGTTTCCCATGCTCCTGTACTTTTTTCTCTATTTTTTTGTATAGCTGCATTCAACAACTCTTTTACTAAGGTTGTTATTTCTATCTTACATGGGAGAGTACTTCTAATTTGATTTCCTCTATAGACTCATGGAGTTGTTTTTTTATTTAACTTGCTATCTTTTCAGAGATTTCTGGTGTGTTACTTTTGAAGTCCTCTATTTCAATGTCTCTTGTACTTGCTCCTGGTGGACTAGAAGTTTGAGATTGCATTTTGCTTTTTCATTTTGCCATTTTCCCCTTTTGAGTTAATGTTTGGTCCTTCAGTCCCACTAGTGTCAACTGTTGGTAATGTGTATCTTGGTTTCCTAATGTAAGGTTGATGTTTGTCCAATTGCTGGGTCCCATAATGAATAGATGGGCCAGTCACCTGACTTCCTGCTGCAGGGCCTGTTGAGTGAGTCCTCTATTCTTCCTGGGCTGACAAGCCTAGAAGTATTGATGTAGTTCCTGCTACTACTCTATCTTCATGTTATTCTAGGTCATCAAATCTCCCTGTCTATAGTGTTTGTGTCAGCTGAGGCTGTACTGTGTCCCTATTGTGTGCCTGTGTGTCTCATAAGCCCTTTTGATTTTCTTCAAGTTGGGGGAGTCCTTCTTGGCACACTCCTCACTCTGCCTAATGTTTTCTGTATGTAGGAAGGAGTCACCCACACTCTTTCCAGACTCATCAAGGTCTTACAGTTAGTTGGAGGGAGCTTTACTACTGGCCCTATTTACCCATTGCACACCTCTATTTTAGGGGCATACTCAATGCACTGATTGGAGCCTGCTGAGATCTTCCATTTGGATGAGGCAGTCACTGAATCTCCCTTCATACTAGCACAGTTAATACTCTGTAGTCCAAGGTTCTGGGAGAAAGGGTTGGAGCTAAAGATCAACAGCAGCATTAGGTCCAGGAGGTAGGGGGTTTTCCAAGAGGCCAGAAGATGTCGTGGGTCCAAGTGTCCACTGGGGGTGGGCCATGTCCCAAGGCAGTGTAGTGCTTCTCGGTGCCACCTGGAGTAGCTCCTATTACCAGGTTTTGAGCAATGTTTCAAAGCTTCCTTGGTACACTGGGAGTCACCTGGCCCACTTTTGACTCCTAGGGCAGACTGCTGGCAACTGCTTGCCACTTGTTTCTTGGATGTCTCTGTGAGTTTATTTCATGAATTTTGCTTGATGAGTAAAGGCAGATGTAGTAGCTTAGAAAAGTAGACTTTCCAAATAGTTCTCTTTTTGCCAGTTACTACCTGTTGAGCCTACATCACTGAGGTTTTTAAAAAACATATGTACTCATTCTTGCATTAGAGATAAAAATACTTGTTGCAGTTTGTTTAAATGTCCCCCCTAAAACTGCTTGCAGCCATAGAGGCAGCTGAGTCTAGCATTTGTGACTCATTTGTTGTCTAGCACTAGGACTGGTGGTATGAAAGCTGCACCCACTCAAGGGTGGGCAGCTGCATACTATATAAGGAAGGGCAGGAGGCTTAGCCTCTTTTGCCCTTTCCCTGCAGCCTCCATGAATGGTTGACCCTCAACCACACCACTTTGCTGAGGATCAACCCTTCACACCAGCCAGCTGAGTATGGACTGGAACCTACAAAACACTGTAAGCTAAATAAACCTTTCCTTTCCTCATTTTGGATGTCAGGTATTTTGTTTCAACAAGGAGAGAAAAGTAACCAAGACAATACTTTTTGCTTCACTGAGAAAATCTATGGTTTATTGCACATAAGGTTTCTGGTTCAGGAAGTGGGTGAAAAAAGAAGAGAAGGGGAGAGTAGTATGGAGAACTGATATGGAGAACTTACATTGATACAATCACTAGTGATCATGTGATAGTTAACCTTGACTGTCAACTTGATTGGCTTGAGTAATGCCTAAGGTATTAGTAAAGCATACTTCTGGATGTATATGCATGAGTTATACAAGTTTGGTCTTCAGGATATCTAGCTTGTGTCTCATTTCTATGTGACACTTTTTTACTGTGTTCTACTTCCCAATTACCATGAACAGGAAAGTTTTGCTTCACCTGCCATGGTTTTCCTGCCTTGGAGTCAGCTGACCATGGACTGAAATCATGAACTGAAATAAACCTCTCTTTTAATTAGTGAGGGTCAGATATTTTGTCCTAGCAAAAGTGAAACTGATAGTAAAAGATTATACTTGTCCAGAGCACACTTTCATGTCCCTGTTTTCTTTGTGGCCTATGATGGTAAACTGGCTCAGAGAACTTATTATGGTGAGGAACTACACAAAGTGAACTCTATACAGTCCAAAGTAGTCACCTTGGACTTCTGCAGTAAGAGACTCCAGCCAGATCCTCTAATCAGCTTCAAAGCAGTGCATTTAAATAATAATATAAGAGTGCACTAAAGCTATAACACCATTATGGATACTGAATGAGAGACAGAGGATTTAGGAGTGGCCCAAAGAGAGCTGATCACCAAGGTCCTGGAAGCAAATGTCTACCTGCCACATATGCTAGAGCAGCAGTGGCAAACCTATGGTACATATGTTATTTATTATTTTTTTCTTTTAAGATAAAAGATGTTAATGTATGAGCTAGTTTTACTAAACTAAAATCTCAGTACTCAGTATTTAGTGCTGGCACTTTGCAATAAAAAAGTGGCGTCTGGGTTGCAGATTAGGCACTTGTCTCTAAAAGGTTTGCCATGACTGTCCCAGATGGCTTTGGAAAAGCCTTCCATCTCTTCATGTTATAAAGCAGAAAAGCTGATAGGAAGAGGCAGAGCCTGGCACTTCAAGATAGATGAATGGTTTTCTCTGCAGACCTGCCTGCTCCAACCCCCTGACCATTTCCCCCTTCCAACTCCAATTGTGTTGCTCTTCATGCCTTTCTCAAAAATTGGAAGACATAGATGCTAGAGGCTAAAGTCTCTGGGAACTGAATAACCATATCCCCATTTAGAACATCTGGCCATGCATCTGGCAGCTGGCTAGAATCAGGCAGACAGAATAGAAATCCTAGAGAAAACTGACATAGGGCTGATTGCAGTGACTAAAATCTCCTTCCCAGCATGTGTGAGATAACAGTAATGAAAGAGACATCATGCATAGACAAGGTCCACAGAGAAGGTCTCCTCCTGCTGTTTGCCTGCCCTTCCCCTTTGAGCCACTGCACCAACTACTAAAGAAGTGACTAGTGAATGGATATTTTCCAAGACTTTTCTTGTTTGTCTTCATTCTGTATGGGAAGCAAAGAAAATAAAAAACTGCCCAGATTGCCAAAAGAAACAGGACATTGCTTCCTCTGCAGAATCTGACATTGTAGATTGCCAAATTCCTTGTGAAATATTTTTCTTCCTGGACTAACCATGACATCGTTCTTTCTGTTTTCATCAAGAACACATTTCAATCACTCTTTCCTTAACTGCATCCTCCCTTTGAATCTTGCTCAGAAAATAAGGGGCTCCTTGACGTTTTCTCTCTACACTCCCCCCTCACAGGGACATAAACTATGACAGTCATCACCTATCTGTAACAGGTTCAATTTCACACACTCACACAACTATGGACTTATACAACACCCATTTGTTCTCTGTTCTCACAAGAAAATCACTGAACAAAGTAAGTTTGCACACTGTACTCAGAAAAATGACAATTCCAGAATTGACACTCACTGTCCTTCCTCCCCCTATGACAGCTTCACTCTTCTAATTGGTTAGGTTCTATGCTCTACTAGTGGATGAATATATTGACTATTACCCTAGGTTATTCTTAGGTGAAGTATATTAAACAATAGGGTGTATTTCAGCCCAAAGTTGATGTACCTCCTTAACCTTACTATTTGTGTTGGTGGCTTAAAGATGTCCTACTGACATTTCAAGCTAAAACAGCTAGTTTTTAGAAAATCTTCATTTAAAAATTTCTTTCCTTTTTTTGAAAATGTGCAATGTGGACCTCAGAACTCCAAGGGGTTTCACAAATGGGCTGGTTGCTGATACTGCAGATGAGGCACTGTCTCAGGGATGGCCTGTGACTGGCCCAGTCACACATTTGGCTAGGACCTAGATCTTACAAGCCTAAATTTAGCATGTTAACAGTTTTAAGGGTTTGGAGGAATTTTTCAATTTCCTACCAGCTGCCCTGGCATGCAAACATAATAATAAGTCTGTAGCGAGGATGTGGCTATGAACTTCCAAGAATGAGTGAAGACAACATGTGCCAACAAGTGCATCCTCTCTGGTGGCCAGAAGGGTGAAATAAGTGCAATGCCATTCTCAGGCAAAACTGGAGCTGTTATATGTTTAATCTGCATGTATGCGATACCATTTTATTTGCACCTTTGTGTAGTACATCAGCAAGGCCCTAGCTATTGTCATTTTAGCTGTCATGACAACCATATGTGAAGATTTCCTAGGGATGGTACTTTTTCAAGTAATACGTCTGAGAAAAGTTTAGTATTCAGGCACAGAGGTATACTCCAAATTGTTTTAGACATGCACACATACATGCATGTGGGTACAAACATACATACATTCAAGATAGGGGTGTTCTCTGCCAGATGGTGTATCTCTGTTTGTGTAGCAATATGTAGTCACTGTACTGAGCAGAAAGAACAGAGAACAAGAGACAGAAAGACTGGCAGCAGAAAGGTAATAGTTAACAGTCTGGTGGTGAAAGAGGGGACCAAAAGTAAAATTATAAAAGCTTGACATTCAAGGGACATCCTGAGCAGTGACAAATTACTTATCACTTACCAACGTTACCTGACAGTAGGGCAAATTTTGGATATTCATAATGAAAATTCAGAAGCACCAGAAATGGAAATGTTACTAATTTTTATTATTCTTTGTTTAAAAATCTGGATAATATCTATATATCCTATTATATATATTATTATATGCTATCATTTTATATGTATGTGCATATCTATTTATGTATCTCAGAGACTTTAGGAATATTTACACTGAAACTAGTTAAAATGTCTTAATGGTGCTTTCAGGTAATTATGACATAACAATATTACTTAAAAAGTGGAGATGCAAGAGGAAGGGTAATCTTGTTTCTCTGAAGTTACATTTTTTTCTTTTGCATTTATGTTATTAAATTAATCTAAGCAACCCTTGTTGCTTAGTGTAATATTTGAGAATGCAAAACAGTTAGAAAATAACCATAATAAAAAAGAATTTGTAAGTCACTTTCCTAGGGTTGATTACAGAGATTATTCCTTCTTTTGTGCCTCAAAGTCTGTGATTTCTGCATTCTGGGTCTCTCATGTAACCTCTCTTGATGGACACACACTCCAGGTATCTTGGGTTGGCTGACCCCAAATGCTCCTCTATTTTCTCTTTGAGGCAATTTGCACTTTCTGCTCCAGTAGTCACAACTATCTTTGTCTCCTTCCCTGAGTGTCTTCATGAAAATGACACAATAGTTTGTCTGATGCTGCATGATTACAACACTCTCTCTCTGACTTTGAGATTCATAGAATGATATGAGGAAATAAATATGAATGGGCAGAGAAGCATATATATTCTGGCATCTGTTATTAAGAAACTTCTCCTCTCTTCTAACTATCTAACTATCTCTGTCTTCTGTTCCTATGTCACTCCTTCACCCAACATTTGCAACCCACACCTTACCCTTCTCCTTCCACTTCTTGAATGATTGAAGGGTGACATTGTCCAAGAAGGTATCAGGATGATCTTATTCATCAGGTTGTCATTTCTGAAATGTTTGGTCATCTGTCATTTCTATCAAATTCCTAAGTTCTTGAAAATTAGACTTGTCAGTGGGGCTAACCCATCAACTCTCTGGACAGGCCTGGGTGGATTTGAACTTGAAAGGGTCACAGTTCCAGTCTTTTATATGCGACACTTTTTATAAACCATGACATATCCCCTTGAAACCACTTTGAGACAGCTGCTTGATGGTCAGTACTTGCACGTACATCACTCCATGCAGATTTTAGGAAATAGTACCTTGCCCCACCAATGGATAAATGTTTCTTCCATTCATCCCCAGGGATGCTTTTCTGAGATGCACTTCATTTGTTTCCTTAGAGGTTCCAGCAGCACAGAACATCATTTCCCTGCAGAAATGGGCAATTGAATGATGCATTTGCACCTGAGTCGTTCCTCTTTCAACTCCCCTCCTTTTTCTTGAAATCATATCCTAAATAAACCACTGTACTTGGAATATTTGTTGAAAGTTCTACTCTACATGAGCAGACCACAGGAAGAAGGAAGAAGCAAAGTTCAAATTGACATTTCTGCCCAGCACAAGAAAAAAGACTTTTTTAAAAAATCAGAGCTAATATTTATTAGGTACTTACCATGTGCCATGCAGAGTTAAATTATACTTTGTGTGTTATAGCAAAGCTAACATATATGCATATTTTATAAATAAGAAAAGGGAGATGGTTTAAATGATTGTTCTGAGTACCATACATAATAAAAATAGGTTAGGACTCTAGGTCCAGTGTTGTGGTCACTATGTGAGATAGAGGGTAAGGATTATATTTTGTGACTGACAAGGGACATTCTGTGTACTAGTGCTCAGGGCTGTTGCTTGGAGTTGAGAGTACCTGCCATCTCCTGTCCCCTGGGGCTAGAGAAGTGTGATGAGTCCAGCTTTCCCGTGGTTTGGCTTGTCTTGAGTCTCCTTGTAGATGATGTCATTTCTGGGATCTGCAGGACTCATATCATTCAACTCTCCACACCAGGAGAGGGCAGGACGCTTGTGTGGGTTTGGCCCACACTCACTGACCAGAGGCTTTGACCATCCTTGTTACATCACTGCTTGTCTCAAACACACACACACACACACACACACACACACACACACACACACACTGCTCTCCTAAAACTGCAAATGGGAATGAATACCACCCAGTGTGTTGTAAAGGCTAACTGAATTGTCAAACAGCTTTTGTAAATGTAGGTTCTATGAGATCCTCTTCTCAAATACATCCCAGCATTGCGTTCAGAGCTGCACCTTCCTCTGCAGTAACCTAACCCATCGCTTCGGAGATGATCTCTACACCTTTTACAAACCTCTCTACTCAGACCTTCATGCCTCAGAGCCCTCAGTGCTCTACATAGTGTAGGGCTCACTTCACCCAAAGTTATTTCACACCTCTACTAAGAAATAGCAGCCAGCCATGCCACTGGCTTGTTTATGATACAATAGCTTCCTTAGAGCGTGCTTATAAATATTTATAGCATCAAGTGAGCAGTAATGGGCTGCTATTCAAACACACCTGCTGGGGAAGAAAGAAATAAAAAAGAAAAGAAAAAAATACATACGCACTTACACATATTTATGCCCACAATATGAAGGTCATTTAGATATTTAGACAGAGTGGATGTACAGAAGGATGGAAATAATCACTGTTTTTCCAGGATCTGTGAGGAAGCAGAGCAAGAACTTTTTGTTTTTAAATATCACTTGTTCTTAATAATGGGCATGTTTGTTAAACTGCATTGGAAAAGACTGAACTGAATAAAGAATAAAAAAAAAATTACCAATATATCTTACCTCCCTGAAGGAGTAGCATTAACAGGTAGAAATATTTCTTTCTATGTGCTAAGAAATACCAACTATATAAGCTCTTCAGAGCTCTGTTTTACTACATACGGTTAATATCATAGATTTACTAGACAGTTTAAAAATCTTCTCTAATTTGATATTGGGAATGATTGCTCTTCTACTTTATATTGATTTGATTATTGAGGTTTGCTTACTAACTCAATCAAGAGAGACTTTCCAACACTACTGAATGTTAGTATGGAGGAAAATATGTACAGGCGAATTGGACAGAATTCTTGCTCCCAGAAGGTTTACACTCTGGTAGAACAGCAAAGAAACTGTTTCCTTCTACACATAGTTAACAGTCATTATTATTTCTTTTGCGGCCTGTGTATACAGGTCTTTTAATGGACTGGTCTAGGAATGGCAATCCCTATAATTAAGTACTTACTTTTTATGTAACAAGAGGGGCATCATGTTAATGAAGAGAAGCTTTATTTCATCCTCCTGTCTTGCCATCAATTAAAGTTGTAGACTAAAGAAAGACATGTATAATGTTGCTCTGAGCTTTCCTTCAAAGAATTTGCAAAATGTTAGCTCTCTGAGGCCTAAAAGAAATTCCATCAGCATTCTTAAAATTGGCAAAAAGAAGTTCAGGCCAAGTCAAGTCAAAAGGACAGGAACATGTCAAATGACTGATTAGAATTTTAGAAATGTATGCATGTTGTGTTTTTTTTTTATTTAAAGAAAAAGTTTTGAAACAGAAAGAGGGTAGAAATAATACAAAATCTCAAAAACAAAACAAAACAAGACAAAAAAACCAAAAATAGTAACCAATAAAAAATCACTAGTTGATAATTACATATTTTCCTCTTAGAAGTAGTTGTTCAAGTTACAAAAGTAAAGCCTACAAAGTGGATATCCAAACAGTGAGACTGCAATCAGTTTTGCTCATCCATCCAACTAAAACTTTAGCAACATGGTTATTAATCTCACACACTCAAACATATCCTTTAGAATACTTTCTTTTCCTCTTTTTTCCCTTTACAATAACTATAATTTTCTTCTCTCTCTAGAATGTCCTTCAGTATTCTTTGCAGGGTTGGATTGGTGGTCACAAACTCCCCCAGTTCCTCTTTGTTGTGGAAGTATCTTGTCTCTCCATTAATTTTGAGAGACAGTTTTGCAGGGTACATCATTCTGGGTTGGAGGTTATTTTCTTTCAGGGCTTGGAATATTTTGCTTCAAGCTCTCCTTGATTTGATGGTTTGCATTGAGAAGTCCGCTGTGATTTGGATGAGTTTTCCTTTATAGGTAATCTGTTTCTTTTCTCTGACTGCTTTTAATATTCTACTCTTGTGGTGGATTTCTGGGATCCTGATTATTATATGTCTGGGTGTAGATCTGTTTTGGTTGTAGCTGGCTTGAGTTCTGTATGCCTCATTTATCTGAACTTCACTTTCGTTACCTATGTTTGGGAAGTTTTCCTTAATTATTTCTGTGAATAGACTTTTTATTTTATTTGTATTTGTTGCTGCATCTTCATTCACATATTTTATTCTTGGGTTATAAATCCTCTTGTCATATTCTAGCCTTTGTATCATTGCTTCCTGGTTCCTTGTTATTTTTAAGAGATCCTTCCTTTCATGATCATACTCTGCAAATCTATCTTCAAGTTTTGAAAGTTTGTCTTTAGTTTCTGTTAAAAGGTTTTGCCATCTTTCAATGGAGTTTTTAGTTTCCTAATATTCTCTTTGGATCTGTTTCATATATTGTAGATTTTGTTTATATTCATCAAAGGCGTCTCTGCTTTCTCTGGGTTCCTCTATTCTTTCATTTGTGTCTACTTGAGGATTACCCAGGACTTCTTTTATTAATCTTCTTATATCTTGCTTCAGCTGAGTTAGAATTTCAGATTTAAATTTGTTGATGAGGTCAAGGAAGTATTTCTTTATTTCCGATGAGGCTGTCTCTGACATTACAGGTTTGCTGCTCTCAACCTCCTCTGCATTTACCTCTGCTGGACTCACTTTCCCTGGTTTCGCAGTTGGAGACCTTTTGCTGTTTCTCTGTCTTGTCATGTTTCCAGCCCCCTTCAGATGGGTGGGTGGTGGATGTTTCTGGGCCTTTTGTATTGCTTGCAATTTTTTCTACAGCGCACTTGCTAGGGAAGTGCCACCTCCAGGCCACTGCGGATCTGCGGATCTGTGAGGTGCACTCTGTGAGCCAGCCCCTCCCCCTATGTCACTCAACCAGTTTATACTTCAGCAAGTTTGTGTGTTCCCTGGGGATGCCATTGGCTCAGAACAGCCTCGTTCCTAGCTATTGGGTTGCAACCAGGTGCCTGGCCCAGCCCAAGCAGATCCCACCAATCTGCTTTAGACTAGGACTTGTCAACGAATGCCAGTGGGGTTTTGATTCAAGCCAGCCCTGCCCAGCTCCAAAATGTCATCTAGCTGCTACTCCCGATCTGGGGAATCCATTTCCCGTCACTCACCAAAGTTCACGCAGCTCGACTGGCTGTTTCCACTCCCTGATGCAGCGCCTCCTCCAGCCGAGGGTCTGTAGCTCACCGACCCCTGCTCGCCTGACTCTAAGACGTGCTGGTACAGCGACCCGGGCTTGCCCAGCTCCAGCCCTCCATCCACGCTTTTTCTTCTTCCTTTTTTATTTTTTCTCTTTTTTCTCAGTTTCTTTCTGGGTCGTGAGAATTCCTCTCCTTTCGTCTGGCTTTCTCCATGTTGCCAGATTCCAGTATCTGAGTTGGTTTTTTTTTTTTTTTTTTTTTTTCAGAGTGGCTCTCTTATCATGCCACCACTCAGTCGGTCATCTTGCAATCTCCCTATGTCGTGTTCTCATATGCTCTGTCGTACCTTTGAAGTTCTTGGAAATAGCCTTTGTTAGTTTAGTAAGTAAGTACGCTTCTAATTTGCCTTTTGCTTAATGTTTATTCAGTGAATTTTAAGGTACTTGCTATATCACATTCTGTATTTAAAGAAAAAAGCCATAGCTCATTAAAAATCAGAATCTTAGGACATATTGCATGTCAGACTTTGTGTCTGCATTCAGGCAAACTCAGAGATGGAAGAGATGTGGAACTTATCCCCAAGGTGTCTCCTTCCTGAGCAACCTATGAAATGGGCCAGGGATCAATCTAATGAGGGGGGTTGCATTCAGTGCTGTTCATAAGACAAAGGCATCAACAGATGCTAAAACAGTGGTAAGAGGCTGCTTTGGAGTAGATATTCACTTACTGCCAGAGTAACATCAACATACTACTTGTTCTTCCCTTAGCAAGTGTGCAGCTTTGCAATGGAAAATTCTGACTGTGCATGAGCAATTAAACTCAGCATCAGTAAGAGTGGGCCAACCAGACATTACTCATGTGATGCAAAGCAAACTTCAGCACCACCCATGCCCTTGTCATACCTAAGACTTATAAATGGAAACCAATGAAAGCTTTAGTGCTATACTCTGGACTGGCAGAAATACAGAGTAGATAAACAAACAATATTATGAAAAGACAATTACACAAATCCAGAATGCAGGACATTTCTACCAAAAATAAAGTAGCTGATATCTCCAATGTAGCATCATGAAGACAAGGGAGAAGCAAGTATTTTAGACTAAAGAAATTTGACGGATTTTATAATCAAATGAAATGGCCACTCCTTGATTAGAATATGAGTTTTTAAAAATAAATCCTAAACCATACAAGAGATTTTGAAAACGTGGGAAATTTTGAATGGTTTGCTTGTTGTATGACATGATGAAATCATTGTTAATCTTATTGGCTGTGAAAATTGTTGTGTGGGCATATAGTAAGATATTCTTCCTTTAGGACATCTGTGCTGGGCTATTTAAAGATTAAGTGTTCAAAATATATACATACATAGACAAATCTAGAATGATGATAGAAAAAAGATAACTAGATAGACGTGAAGAGAGACGAAGCATATGTGGCAAAATCTCAAAAATGTTGACTCTTAGTAGATAGACGAGAGCTTATTGCACTGTCATTTCTGCTTCTTTGTATGTTGATGAATTTTCATCCTCCTAAGATTTTTGAAAATGTGGTCTGTGTCAGGTGGCCTCAAAATCCCTGGGGAAATGAGAAAGAATTTTCCTTTCTATTAATTTTTTGTATGTCAAACCAGAAGCAGAGAGCATTAATTCAGACCACTCATTCAGAGATTTAGAAACAAAGTGTGCTGTTAGATCCCCTGGGATATCATAGAAGTCCTACTATTGAGGTAAAATTTTACAGTCTTTGTGACAGTTGTGACCTATGATTTTTTTCCTCCAAATGCCATACAGTTCATGTTCTTTTGCTTAGTAGCAGTATGTGCTGCTATTATTTTAAGCCACAGAAATTTATTTACTTGCAATCCTGGAGGCTAAAGGTCCAAAATCAAAGTACCATTAAGTTTTGCTTCTCCTGAGGCTTCTCTCTTTCGTGACTGGATGGATCTTGAGGCTGTGGTTGTAAATCCATCCCTGCCACTTCTGGGAGCTGTCTTAGGGTAGATTATTTAAACTTTTAATATGCATTTCCTTAAACTGTGCACTCTGGACATTGAGAATATGTTAGCCACAGCATTACTGTGAAATTAGGAAAATGGTTTGCAGATTCTGCATCCATGTCATATGGGCTGAAATATTTCACTACCTTCAAATTTGTAAGTTGAAACTCTAATATCCAGCACTCTAGAATATAATTGTATTTGGAGAAGGGACCTTAAGGAGATGATTAAATTAAAACATGACTCTTAGTGCAGGCCCTAGTCCAACATGCCTGGTAGCCTCATGAGAAGAGGACTTCTGGATACACTGAGAAACACCAGAGGTATACAAGGACCACAGAAGAAAGTCCTTGGGAAGAAATCCTGAGAAGAATGTCATTTTCTTTTTCTTTCTTATTTTTCTTAATGGCATATATTCACAATACATGATATCTACACTGATTTTGGGAAGATGATACTTATATGTAACATATCTCAATCATTTTTGATCTCTTCTCTTCCATCCTCATCCTTCTCCTTTTCCTGATCCCCTACTCCAAAAAATCTGCCTCTATTTTACTCTTTAATTTATTTGGGGTTGTGTTTCTCATATAAAAGAAAACATGCGACATTTAACATTCCAATTTATATTACTTAGCACTGGAGTCTCCAGATCCATCCAGTGACCAAAGAGAGGAGCCTCAGAATAAGCTAAACCTAATGGCATCTTGATTTTGGACTTTTAGCTTCCAGGATTGTGAGTAAATAAATTTCTGTGACTTAAACTAACCAGTGCATTTTGTTATGACAGATTCGGCAAATTTACATGTATGTATTCATGCATATTGTCTTTTTTTGCATTATCTTTATTCTAATGCTATGCAGGATTCCCTCTACCCAGCCAAGAGCTATAGTTTTTCCATTTTCCCTGATAAACTCTGTTATGAATCCTATCTATCCTAGCACTCTTGCTCACAAGACCACACCATGGAATGTGGATCACTCCTGGTATCCTCCTAAATCTCCTAAAGAGGTGATCAGCACTAAATTTCAATTCTCATTCCAGGAATTTTTCAGGATTTTTTTTGTCAGTCATTTGAAACATATAATGAGCATCTGCTATGTGACAACCAGTTATGGGCACTTGAATACTTAAGAAGAACCAAAGTCATCACCAGATTATTTTGCAGCCATTAGGCAGAAGGGTTAGAGAAGACTTTGCACACTAAGTATTTTGGGAAAAATATAATTTTTCATAATTTTAATAGTTCTTCTCTCCCCTGTACGCAAATGATTTTACCATTACTACATTTGAAAGCTTGTACAATCTCATTTAAAATGTATATGGTTAGAAGATAAGTTGATTAATACATTAGTTGACCAAAAATACTATATTAATTTCATTCATGAGACAGCAATTAAAAGAATATAAACTAGAGACATTTCTCTCTGAAAATTTATACAAACTTTTGAGAACTACCAAATAGAGAAATAGAAGAGATGTCATCAAGCAAGATGAACTTAGCAGTGACATAAGTGGAGCAGTTGATGGTAGATAGATGACATGGGTTAACAAGGGTGGGAGGAAGACATGATGCTACCAATATTAAGAGGTGGGGAGAGAGGAAAGAGAGGAGGCTGCAGCAGAAGAGTTGAACAATAAGACTGTGAGGAAATCAAGTAAGAAGTAACGCAAATGTAGCCAACCAAGCAGTTGGTGCTAAATATACACAGGCATTTCAAAGCCATGATGACTAATATGGGAAAATGAAATTGAAGTGGGACTGATTCAAAAACAAATTAAAGCCAGGCTGACCCAGCCCAAAAAAGAATGTTAGGGAGGGAATATTCTACTCATAGCAGCCAGAATCAGCCCTTTAGGAAAAACATCACTGGAAGGAGAAATGGTTAAAAATACAATTTCAAATAGGGATCCGTATTTAACTTTGCTGAAGATCTGAGAGGGCAAGGGTGCTGGGGATGGTTGGCAATCGTTACACAGGGAGTATGGGAGTGTAGAGAGTGAGCCTTCATTTTGACTTGGAAGTAGCTTTAAGAAAAGACTACTAAGGGTTTGCAAATGGTATGTGATTCTGGATGAAAACTAGACATTGATTAAAAATGGTGTGTAGTAGTGTTCACATGGTTGTAGACTGTCAGAATTGTGTAGTATGTTGGAAATTAGCATATAAACATTACTGGGGTTGTGTAAGATTGGGTGGAGGCAATAGAATCTCAGTCCAGACCACAAGCTCTTCCAGCTCCTAAATTTGTGCCTGCAGAGGTGGAAGCCTAAGGCTGAGAGGGGCAGTATCCTGGGGCAAAGACCATTCAACTGAGAATCATCAAACACAGGAAGCCTCATTCTATGTGTCCTTCATTCTTGCTTAATCCTTTGTTCTAGCTCATTAGCGACCCCTTTTAAAATATCATTTTAACCTTTGTTCCATTCTCCTCTCTGTATCCTGGTTAATGCCTTTGATTTTATTTTCTGCTCCTCAAATCTTCAGAATACACAGGACTTTGCTTTCCTGCAAAGTGGACTGTTAACTGCAGTCCTCACCATACTGGGGTCTCCACAACTGTGTGGCTTAATGTCCTGGTGATCCAGTCACACCTTCTCTGGCAATTACATTGGAGTCACAACGTATGCAGAGTTCAGGCTCTAGAGTGTGCTTGTAGAACAAAAGCTACACTTGAAAAACTCTTTGGAAGCACTGCATTAGAAGTGACATATTAATTTCTCACTAAGTCAGAATCAGCCATGTTTCCTCTGGTACAAAACTATGTAATGGTTTCTATGAATGAGTATCTGATGAAGTTGCTGATTTGCCTTCAGCAACCAAACTTTAATAACACAAGCATTTTAAACACAGGCATTGCCCTTAACTTGGTGAGAAGCTTATGTTTCTATCTAGATGTCTTCTCAGAGTTCCATGAGCTCATAGGTGGGGCCTTGGGAAGTGATTGGATCATGGACACGTGATCCTAGATGAGCCTTTTGATTGGCTTAGCACAGTTCTGGGTGTGGCTGACAGACTTACTGAAGAAGGAAGCCCCACTCTGGGTGTGGGTGGCACCAATAAATATGTCCGAAGCCTAGATGGAATAAAAAGGGAAACATGGAGAAAGTCTTGCTTCTTCCTGTCTGCCATGCCTCTCTGCCTCGTCATCCTCCCTTGGAGTCAGCTGACTGTGGACTGAAACTTCTAGAAATTTTAAACTAAAACAAACCTTTCTTCTTGTAACTTATAGGTGTTGGATACTTTTTCCCAGCAATGAGAAATCTTCAGAACACACAGGCCTTTTCTTTCCTTGGTGCTGACTGCTACACTCTCAGAGGAAACAGGCCAGACAGGGGGCACTAGATTCAATTTGCCATCACTAGGCCATTAAGGCCACATCTCCTTGCTGAGTAGAATTGTGCTAGGAATCTCCTGTGCTACTGAATTTATATTTTTGTGTTTATCTCTTCTCTCCCTCCTTCAGGAATGTATGGTGAACCCACATTAATGGACCCCATCCCACTCAAGTGCCCATCTACTTGTGACCTGAGCAAAATGGAGATGGCTAGTCTGAAGCCAGGAAAGCCATGTAGTAGAGACTTTGGCAGAGGGTGATGCTTTAAATAAGGTAGGGGTGGGAAGCAGCGCTCCATATACACCTTCCTAAATGATGTGAGGAATGATGAAGTGTTATCCTGTGGACAGAAGATGATTTTGGTAGATAGATACATCTGGATGGTGGTTGAGGGGTCATTATCCTCACTGTCCTTCTTCTGGAAATTGAGATACTCAGGGTACTTATACCTGGTATCTTTTTCTCACAGGCCACTTTCTCAGAATTCGATACAACAAATGAATGGGAGTCTCATATAAATTATTTAGTAAAGAGACTGTGAATTTATATTTGGAGATTAAATAGGCTTGGGTCCCAATTCAATTTCTGTCACAATAGCTATAGCTTTGGACATATTATTTAACATATATGAACCTCAGATTCCTCACTTTAAATAGGACATTATAAAAGTTACCATCCAAGGGTCTGGAAAAGATTAAATTAGATAATGCATGGGTCCTTGCATGTCATGAATGACAGCCTGCCTCAGAGTTTATAAACACCCTACTATGGTTTCTCTCTGGAATGTCCCCAAATATTCATGTGTTAAAGTCTTGATCCAAAGCAGGGTACTGCTGGAATCTAGTGGAATCTTTAAGAGGTGAGGTTTAATGGAAGGTCTTCCATGCATTGAGAACATCCTTTCATAGAGGACAGTGGAATTCCAGTGCCTTCCTCTTCTCCTATCCTGGACATGAGGTTTGATCCTCTATGCATTCTCAGTGTGATGCTCTACTACAGGCCCAAAGCAGCAGGACAAACAAATCATAGTGTTAAATTCCAGGAACCTAAACAAACCTTTTCTATTTATAAGCTGATTATCTCAGGTATTTGTGGTAGCAACATAAGATTGACCAGAAAGGATCCTCTCTGAATCTTGAGGTCAGTGATGATTTAGGAGAGCAAGGAAGAGAGTGGAGACAGGAAGATGGAACTGTGTGCAGGACACCCTCGACATGGGCCACACCTGCAGTTTCCTACCCCGTGCTTAGAAGATCTTATCAAGCAAGACAGCACGAGTTCTTCAAGGGTCCCTCCAGGAAACCGTCAAGGACTGAATCCTTTTTGGACAAGAATACTTCCTGTATGCACAGAAAGACAATAAGAAATTGCTAAGAAGGGAAAAATGTGAGATAGTGAGCTATGGAAATAGAAAGGGAGGGGAAGTGTGTGAGAAAAGTGACAGCTACACAGAGTCCACATGGGGAGTCCACACAGGAAGGTGTGGGGCAGTTGTCAGAAACAGGAGGCCCAAGGAAGCCTTGGCTTATGCAGTAAAGTAGGACTGATATTGAAACTGTAGCTGAAGTAGAGAAATTAAATCAAAAGTCACTTATCATGCATGGTGTTATATGGTGCTAATACTGACTAACTGCATGGGCTTTAGAATCCTAGCTTTGGTGTTTCCTGCTGTGCCCAGTGACATACTTGGAAGACTGGAATCAGCTTCTCAAGGGTTTTTCCTGAGTATCTAATTTCTCAACCATGGCTCCTCTACTTCTCTTCATCCTGTAGCTGCCACACACCACACCACAGACACACACATGCACACACATGGTCATGCACATACTCACTTTGGGCACATCCAAGATGGACTGTATTCCTGTGGGAAACTTACGCTGTATCATGTTCATGGAGGCCATGTGGCCTAAGTTGTGTTTTTTTTTTTTTTTTTTTACACCAAATACTGTAACCAAATGTGCTCAATTCACCTTCAAATAAAATCTTTTTGGGTCTTGTCTATAGTAAACACCATTTGCTTTTCCAGTTCTCACATCTAGGGTGCTTCATCCATCACTGAAATTCAATAAATATGAAATAGTTTGAATAATTGGCCTATTGTCACCATTTATCAGAAACTGATTTTCCTACTTTTTTCTCTTCCCTTAAAAGGATGGCCTGCTATCTAGGCATTCAGATTCTCTAAGCAAGAAAAGCAAAGTCCCTGTAGATGACAAATGATTCCAGAAGCTTCAGTACTTCTGTGCAAGTTCCATTCTTTGTGATAATAGAGAATAGAGAAGCATTCCATTAACTCAGCACTGATACCACATTTCCTTTTCCAATGTTTTTAATTTTATTTTTCAGTGATTACTCAACATCATAGGTCAAACAGCATGTTAGCTATAAGATGTTTCTATGCAAATTGAGATGGGAAAATTATTTTCCTGTTTTATATGGCTTTTCAGAGTCTTTTTGTTTTTTCTTTAGTGCCTCTAATTATTGAGTCCTCCAACTGACCTCTTTTCTCCACTCTGCCATTGAGTGTATAATGCATGGCTCCCATTGGTCAACTGGCTTTGCAAACATTTCCATTCTTACTGTTCTCAGCATTTCAGTAAGACAGATAGGGGAGGTGGCACCATCATCATTACTTTTGTTAATCTCAACCGTAAGAAAACTCATACCGATGTCATTTAAGTGAATTAAACATAATACAAATTCAAACTTCTAATCCAATCAGTTCTTTTACTATTAATGCTAAGGCACAAGAAGACATTCATAGTGCATTTTCCACTCTTGTCCCTATCATGACATCCCAGTTATTATCCTTTCTGAAGTGTCTTAGATGATTTAGAAATACTTGAGACAGTGTTCTGGGCATTCACTCTCAATTGATCAGAGTTCCAAGAGAATTAATATGCAGCTTTTATTTTTGGCTAAGGTAGGACTGACTGATAGTGTTAGAAATGAAAATTCATACAGTGTAAAGACCTCTGAAATTTCATGGAATAACCATCACTTGAAGGAGTGTCACAGGCAAATGCAAGAAGACTAATTTTAACAAAAACCTATGGATTTCTTCCTTCCTATTCCCTCCTTCCTTCCTTCCTTCCTTCCTTCCATCCTTCCTTCCTTCCTTCCTTCCTTCCTTCCTTCCTTCCTTCCTTCCTTCCTTCCCTCCTTCCTTCTTCCTGGTATAGTCACTTTCATACATACAAAATCATATAAGAGACAGAACTATGACTACATTCAATATTTGATCTAGAAACTCTATGATAAATCTCCCCTCGTTCATGCTGTTCCTAGCCCTCCAAAATGAACAACTTCTCATCTCATTTTAATAGCATGCATCCTAACATTAAAAAACAATGACCATCAAAAAAATACGAGCCAGAGGAAAAAGTGCAGGAATGACACCAGGCTCTGCTGTGTTACCTTGGGAAGCAAGGTGTGAAGCCGACTTTATTAACATTTGTTTCAACAACCATATATGTTAAAGTATGATCCTGCACAAGAATATGAATCTTAATTTTTTTCTTAATGATCTTTTCATTTCCTTGACACTGAATGATACTATATCCATGTGTGTAACACTTTTCTCTTTGTCACTCTGCAGTAAATGGATGGGAATCAATGATTGAGGCAGAAAGTGGATGAATAGAAGAGAATATCAAAGGCTTTATTAGTCATCCAGTATTGACTGAACACTTTGTGTGTGCCTTTCATTGTCCTAGGTACTGTCAGGCCCACAGAAAGAATAAGACACTCTTCCCTGAGGCATTATAATGAGCTTAATTTCAAAGACTTTAATATCTGTTAAAAAAAATACCAATCCTGCCTTTGGAAAGTAATGGGATCACAAAAACACTAGGAGCTGAAAGGGAGCTGATATTACCTGTGGCTGCATCATTATATGATGGAATATGTAGACGAGTTTGTGTTACATAGCACCACCCACAGGGAGCCCACAATCCCCCGGTAATGGTGCATCTTTACTCAGCAACTTTCACACAGTAGTCCTTCTTGTGCCATCTTTTTCTCAGAAGACTTACTGATACAGAAAGCAGATTTTAGATGGCTGAATATAAGCCATCTAAACTACATTGCAGTTACACAGAGAAAATCAACTAAAAACAAAAAACAAAAGTAAGAAAGGAAGGGACATACACCCTGATGCCAGAGTCAATTTAAAGTAAGAGATTTGTAGATCAAACAAAACATAAGCATAAGACTTTATAAAACAGTTAAGCAGCCCACAGGGCTGCCTGCAGGACCTCTACCAGAGTACAGAGCAGGAACTGCCATTCTGAAAACTTCACAAAAAAATGATGGGCTTCAATAGTATATAGCAAACTCAAGTCACATGGTATAGATTTGGGATATAGGTACCCTCCCTTCTTTTACCTTCTGCCAAATAAAGGATGTTACAGCCTGGCAGCAAATTTTCCTGGCATGCACAGAGCAAGAGACCAGAAATCTGCTCCTTCCAAGATGGGCTAAAAACATTTGTTTTTGTTTTTTATCCTGAGCCATAGCAGCTAACTGGAATCCCCAGAGACAACAAGGTTATGGACCACAGTGGCAGCAGTGAAGGAACAGTGCCATTCCTCCTTCCATGCTCCCAAAAATATGAAAGAAGAGTGGGACACAGGACTTAAGTAGCCTCATGCCATAGCAGGGCAACAAGTGGGATGTCAGCACTCCCCCCATCCTGCTCACAGAAACTTGAGAGAGGAGAGAAATGTTCCAGTGGTGTGGAACAGAGGAGGCTGTGCAACAGACAGGAGGGGCTGTCCGTACATGGGGCTTAGAGCAGCTGTGGGCTGTCTGGATGAGGCTGCCACAGCAATTGGAAGAGTGACACAGAGACTAACCAGGGAGAGAGATCTAGGTGGGCATGCAGAAAGTTCCTGCTGAAGACTGTTGCCCCCATTCTCACATCTGGAGGCCAATATTTTTTAAAAATTTTACTAGAGAAGAAAAAGCAAAACAGAAAAAATGGTAGAAATAATACAGAAGTTCAAAAAAATCAATACTAGGAAATCACTAGTTGATAAATTACATATTGTCTTCTTAGAAATAGTTGTTCAAGTTACAAAATTAAAGCATACAAAGTGGATATTCAAACAGTGAGACTGCAAATAGTTCTGTTTAGTGATCCAACAAAAACTTAGTAATATGGCTATCAACCCTACGCACTTAAACATACATGCACTTATATCCTTTAGGGCACTTTCCTTTCCTCTTTTTTAGAATAGCAATTACACATTTTGGGTTTTATTACTCCTACAGTTATTACTTTTTATTCTAGAGACACAATGTTATATTTATAAATATGATTCTTATTTATTTACTTATGAGGATAGTCTAAAGTTGTCTCCATTTACCTATGAAAGCCTCAAGATCACCATTTTTTATAGCTGAGTAACATTCCATTGTATAAAAATGCCACATCTTTTTCATCCACTATGTGGTTAATGGGCATTTTGGTTGTTTCAAAGATTTAGCTATTACAAATTGTGCTCCTAAGAACATATATCACTGTAATCTGACCTTTTCAGTTTTTCTGGGAAAATACCCAGGAGGAGAATAGCTGGATTGAATTGAATTTCCAATCCTAGTCTTCTGAGAATTCTCCATACAGATTTCCATAGTGGTTGCACCAGTCTACACTCCAACCAACAGTGGAGCAATGTTCCTCCCCGCCCCGCAGCCTCACCAACATTTTTTATCAGTTGATTTCTTGTTGACAGCTATTCCTTCTGGAGTGAGATGAAATCTTAATGCTGTTTTAATTTGCATTTCTCGAATGACCAGTGATGATGAACATTTCTTCATGTATTTATTTGTCATTTGTATATCTTCATCTGAGAAATGTGTGTCCATCTCAGATTGGGAGAGGGTCTTTGAATTTGGGGGCTTGATGTTTTTGAATTCTTTATGTATTCTGGATATAAGTCCTTTGTCTGAGGGGTTGCTGACTAAAATTCTTTCCCATTCTGTGGGTTTTCTTTTCATTGAGTTGGTGATTTCTTTTGAAGTGCAGAAACTTTTCAATAATATGAGATCCCAGATGTTGATTCTTTGAAGTGTTTCCCATGTGGTTTGCATTTTATTCATGAATTCTCTCCCTACCCCTATATCTCCAAGACTTCTACCTACCTTGTCTTCCAGTTGATTTAATGTTTCTGTTTTAATACTTAGGTCTTTGATCTATTTTGACTTAATTTTGTGCGTGGTGATAGGCATGGATTTAGTTTTGGCATGTGAAGAGCCAATTTTTACAACACCATTTATTAAATAGCCTACCCTTCCTCCAGTGAACATGTTTAGCCCCTTTGTCAAATGTTAGGGGGCTGAGTATATTTGTAGTTGTATTTGCATCTTCTAATCTGTTCCATTCATCCTCAGGTCTATTTCTTTGTCAGTACCAGGCTTATTTTATCACTGTGGCTTTGTAGTATAGTTTCAAGTCAGGAATTGAGATGCCTCCTACCTTGCCTTTTTTGCCTAGAATTGTCTTTGCTATTCTAGTTTTCTTGTGTATTCAAATGAATTTTAGGAATATTTTCTTTAGATCTGTGAGGTATGTTAATGATATTTTGATTGGGATTGCATTAAATGTGCATAACAGTTTTGGCAGTATGGCCATTTTCACAGTCCTAGCCAAGAGCAAGGAATATCCTTCTATTTTCTAACATCCTCTTCAATCTCCTATTTTAGCACAGCATAATTTTCACCATAGAGGTATTTTACATTCTTAGTTAGGTTGATTCCTAAGTATTTCATTTTTTAGATGCTATCATAAAAGGTAATGTTTCCATAATTTCTTTCTCAGTGAGTTTTTTGTTTGTTTACAGGATCGCTATTGATTTTTGGCCATTGACTTTGTATCCAGCTACACTGCTGAACTTGTTTATTACCTCTAGTACTCTTTTAATAGAGTTTTTTGGATTTTCTATATATAGTATCATGTCATCTGCAATTAGTGATAGTCTAACTTCTTCCTTTCCTATCTATATTCCTTTTATTTCTGTCTCTTGTCTCATTGCCCTGGATAGTATTTCCAGAACTACATTGAATAGGAATGGTGATAGTGGACATCTTGTCTTGTTCCTGATTTTAAAGTGAAAGCTTTCAGTTTTTGTCCATTTAGTATAATGTTGGCTGTTGGTTTGTCATAGATGGCCTTTAAAAGGTTGAGGTAGACACAGTGTATTCCGAGTTTCTGAAGGGTTTTTATCATGAACATGTGTCAGACTTTATCGAATGCTTTTTCTGCATCTATTGAGATGACCATGTGGTTTTTGTTTTTGACTCTGTTGATGTGGTAGATTACATTTATTGATTTGCATGTGTTAAACCATCCCTGCATTCCTGGAATGAATCCCACTTGGTCATGATGTATAATCTTCTTGATAATTTGCTGCATTCTATTTGCCAGTATTTTATTGAGAATTTTTGCATCAATGTTCATTAGTGAGATTGGCCTATAGTTCTCTTTTTTGGTTGGGTCTTTCTCTAGTTTTGGTATCAGAGTAATACTTGCCTCCAGGAATGATTTAGGGAAGACTTCTTCCTTTTCAATTTCATTGAAATATTAAGGAGTATTGGCATCAAATCTTCTCTAAATTTCTTGTAGAATTTGGCTGTGAATCCATCGTGATGGATTCACAGAACCTGGGCTTTTCTATGTTGGTAAGTTTTTAATTACATTTTCAATTTCAATAGCTAATATTGGGTTATTCAAAATTGCTATATCTTCTTTGTTGAGCTTTGATAGTTCATATATTTCTAGAAGTCTGTCCATTTCTTCTGTATTATCCACTCTATGTAAGTAGATATTTTCAAAGTAGGCATTCATGATCTTTTGAATTTCCATGGGATCTGTAGTAATTTTCCTCTTTTCAGTCCTGATTGGGTTAATTTGGCTTTTTTCTTTCTTTTTCTTGATAAAGTTAGCTAGAGGTTTGTCAATTTGTTTATTGTCTCAAAAACCAGCTTTTGATTCATTAATTCTTTGAATTTTTTTGTTTCAATTGCATTGATTTCTGCTCTATTCTTTACAATTTCCTCTCTTCTACAAGCTTTGGTTTTTCTAGATTGAGAGGAAGCATTAGGTTGGTTAGTTGTGCTCCTTCTGTTTTCCTGATATGACAATTTATTGCTATACATTTCTGTCTCTCTCTCTCTCTTTTTGGATCAGGGATTAAACTCATCACCTTGCATTTGCCAAGCAGGCACTTATGCCACTGGGCTAAACCCCCAGCCATATATTTCTCTCTTAAGACCACTTTCATTGAATCCCACAGATTACAGTATGTTGCTTCTCCATTTTCACTGAATTATAGGTATTGCTTTATTTCTTTAATTTCATCTGTAGCCCACTGATTGTTCAGAAGGTTGTTATTTAATTTCCATGTAATTATGCAAGTTTTGCAATTTCTTTTGCTATTAATTTCAGCATTACACATGGGATAATTTCAATACCTTTGCATTTACTTAAGAATGTTTTATGGGTTAATATATAGTCTATTTTGGAGAATGTCTCATGCACAGCTAAGAAGAATATGTATTCTTATGTAGTTGGGTGGAACATTCTGTAAACATCTACTAATTACAATTGCTCACAGGTATGATTCAGTTTTATTGTTTCTTTTCTGACCTTTTGTCTAGTTGACCTATCTCTTTGGGACAATGGGCTGTTAAGGTTCCCTGTTATAATTATGTTCTTCTGTATTTGGTTTTTCATGTCCATTAGCATTTCTGTTATATAGCTGAGTTCTCCTGTATTTGGTGCATATATATTTATAATTGTTAGTACTTCCTCTTGAATTTTTCCACTAATGAGTATGTACTGACCTTCTTTATCTCTGTTAATCACTATAGGTTTGAAGTTCATGCTGTCTGCAAATAGAATAGTTACCTCTGCTTTTTTCTATGTTCCTGTTGCATGGAGTAATATTTTCCATCCTTTGATTTTTAATCTATGAGTTTCCCTTTGAGTCAGATGTGTTTCTTGAATACAGCACATTGTGGGATCATGTTTCTTGATCCATTCTGTCAACCTATTTCTTTTGATAGGTGAACTGAGCCCATTTACATTTATGGATATCACTGATATGTACTGGTTTGACTTTGTCATGTTGTGTTCCTGTTGATGGTTCCCTGGTTTTCTGCCTTGTTTAATTTTTTGTCCAGCCTGGTGATTTCTTTCTATTATTGTTCTGGAGAGTGTGGTCATTTTTAACTCTATCTAGCATGTCTTTTAGTACTCTTTCTAGGGTTGGCTCATTGGACATGATTTTCTTCAGTTGTTCTTTGTCCTGGAAATATCTTGTTTCTCCATTAAATTTAAAAAAAAATTTATTTAAAGAGAAAAAAAAGCAAAATAGAAAAAGGGGTAGAAACAATACAGAATTTCAGAAAGAAACAAACAGTAAGAAATCACTAGTTGAGAAATTACATATTGTTTTCTTAGTCATAGTTGTTCAAGATATAAAATTAAAGTATATATACTGGACATTCAAACAGTGAGGCTGCAAAGAAGTTCAATGATCCAACAACAACTTAGCAACATGGTTATCAATCCTACACACTTAAACACAAATGCAGTTTTATCTTTTAGAGCACTTACTGTTCCTCCTTTTACTTTTATTTTTAATCTTTTTTATTTAAAGAGAAACAAAAGCATGTAAAGGTTAGAGATAATACAGAACTTCAAAAAAAAATAAGCAATAAAAAATCACTAGTTGATAAATTACATATTGTCCTCTTAGAAATAGTTGTTCAAGTTACAAAATTAAAGCATACAAAGTATATATTCAAACAGTGAGAGTGTAAACAGCTATGCATGCATGAATCTGCATGTATTTCTATCCTTTCTGTGTTAGAGGGAAAAACAAAACTTAGCAAGACAAAACAAAACACATTCCCATAAAAACATGAAACCAAAAAGTCATATAAAACCACAGTACAAGGTGATCTACCATGATTACTGTGTTGTTTCTTATTATTTTCAATAGAATTGTCTATATCATCAGACATGATTGAATATAGCAATATAATTGAATATAGCAGTGCAGTACATGACATTAGCAAAAATAAAACATTGTAGACAGTATAAAACTTCAAAGGCAGGTAATAATCAAACCAGTATGGATATTCCAGTGAATCTTGTCATCTTAAGTGCAGTTGACTATACTCTCAGACTTGATACTATCAATCATCACAGCATTGAATAAAATCTATCAATACAAAACAGCAATCTAACAGACCAGATTTGATTATGATCAGTCATGGTTAAACAGGGTAGGTTATACAGAGCCTTAGATTAGGCTGATAGGAGATTAAGGATGATTACCATAATATATTACATTATTTTCAGGATTACTGTCTGTGCCCTCAAATCTAGTACAGGTAGAATGACTGGAACAGAATATAATACATCTAGGCAGAGTAGTGCAAGTAATGTGGGTTTTAAATCCTGGTACACTATTAACAATATAGTGTATCAAGGCCATCTATGTTGGAGATTCTAGTTATCTTTCTCTGCCTCATTTCTGCTATGCTATTTTTCTGCCTTTGTTTGTCTAGTTTTCTCCTTCCTTCTACTGCCTGCCCCACTCACTGAGGCCTTTCTGCCACAGTTCCAAAAATCTTGGTATTTTTTTCCCTCTCTCTAGAATGTCCTTCAGTATTCTCTGTAGGTTTGGATTGGTGGTCACAAACTCCCCCAGTTCCTCTTTGTCATGGAAACTTCTTGTTTCTCCATTAATTTCTAGTGACAGTTTTTCAGGATACATCAATCTGGGCTGGAGATTATTTTCTTTCAGGGCTTGGACTACTTCGCTCCAAGCTCTTCTTGATCTGATGGTCTGTGTCGAGAAGTCAGATGTGATTCTGACGGGCTTACCTTTATAGGTAATCTGTTTCTTTTCTTTGATGGCTTTTAATATTCTGTTTTTATATTGAATTTCTGGTATCTTGATTATTATATGTCTGGGTGTAGATCTGTTTTGGTTGTAGGTGCCTGGAGTTCTGTATGCCTCACATAACCAAATGACATTTTCTTTTCCCAATCTTGGGAAGTTTTCCTTAATTATTTGTGTAAATAGCCTTTGTAATTCACCTGTATATATTCCTGCTTCTTCATTCACATTTCTTATTATTAAGTTGCAGATTCCCTTGTCATCTTCTAGCCTTTGTATTGCTACTGCCTGTTTCCTTGTTATTTTTAAAAGTTCTTTCCATTCATGATCACACATTGCAAACTTGTCTTCAAATTTTGAGAGTCTATCTTTAGATCCTTTTAAGGAGTTTTGCCAGCTTTCAATGGAGTTTTTAATTTCCTGGTAGTCTCTTTCAATGTACTTCATGTATTCTACATTTTCTTTATATTCTTTATCGAATGTTTCTCTCCTTCTTTTGTGTTCCTCCCTTCTTCCATCTGTATCTTCCTGAGATATGTTTCCTGAGAGCATTTATTTAATTACTTTACTCATATCTTGCTTTACCTGATTTAATATTTCACTTTTGAGCTCTTCTACAAGATCCCGAAGTTATCTCTTAGGGTCTATTGAAGCCATGTCTGATGTTGTGTGTTTGCCGCCCTCAGTCTCCTTTGCTTTTCCCTCTCCTGGATCAGTGCTCTCAGGGTTTTGGGCTAGGGGCCTCCTCCTGCCTCTCCTGTCATGGCCCTGGGTTCCTCCAAACAGGTTACAGTGCAGGTCCCTGCCCCCTTGCCTGTTGGCCACCTTTCCTCCGAAGCACATTGGAAAGGGACCTCCACCCTCTCCTACCTGCTCTTTTCATTGAGGTGTAAGCAGCCGCATGCATATGCCTGCCCCTCCCCACCAGGCCAGCCAAACTTCAGGGCCCTTCACCCAGTTAGTGCATGCTAGGCACAGGGAATCAATTTGGGATGGCTCATTGGGTCCCAGCCAGGGGCGCAGCCCAGTCCAAGCAAATCCCACAAATCTTCTCTGGGGAGGGAGCAACCAACTGAAGTTACTGTCACTCCCCGTTCAGGCTCCTGCTGCCCAATTCCAACATGTTGCCCATTTTGTCGCACCTGTCCCATGGTGGGGGGGTGTCTCATTCCCAGCATTGACCATGGATTAATGAAGGTCCCTTCGCCAGCTCCACTCTACGTTGGGCTTGCCTACCTCTGACTTCAGCACTACTGTGGTTTCTGTGAGTAGCAGTGAGAACAAATTTGGGTGGCTCTGCCGGCCAGTGTGCATTCAAGCTGGTGCAAATTCAGGCTGGTACAAACTTGGCGAGTCGCAGTAAAAACTCCATGTCCCATAATTTTTAGCTGTTTCAGTTATAGTCTCGACTTGTTTGATGAGCTTTTTTATGTTTTAATTGCTGCCTGTGTCAAGAGGATCCATCACCCTCTGTCCGGGTCTCTCCAGGATGTTTTATTCTGGCACATGAGTTGTTTCTCCCAGGAGGCTTTGTATTTTGTTGCTCACTGGTCATCCATCTTGACTTCTCTCTCCCCCCACTAAATTTGAAACACAGTTTTGCTGTGTTCATCAGTCTGGGATGAAAGTTGTTTTCTTTCAGGGCTTGAAATTCCTCACTCCATGCTTGTCTTGCCTTGAGGGTTTGTGCTGAGAAGTCTGTTGTGAATCTAATGGGCTTTCCTTGATAGGTGAGTTGTGGCTTTTCTCTAACAGCTTTTATCATTCTGTTTTTATATTGTATGTCTGAGATTCTAATTATTATATGTCTTGGTATAGATTTATGTTGGTTGTAACTGTTTGGCATTCTATATACCTGACTTATCTGTATATCGGATTTTCCCCCATGTTTGGGAAATTTTGTTCTGTTATTTCTCTGAATAGTTTACCTATGTCACTTGCATTGACTCATCTTCAATGATGCTTATTAGTCATATATTATTTCTCTTGGCATCATCCTGAAACTGCTGTATTGTTATTTCATGTTGCTTTATTGTGTCATGGTCACTGACAGTGATCCTGTCCTCAAGATCTGAAATCCTATCCTCAGCTTCATTTAAATGGTTTTGTCAAGTTTCAATAGAAATTTTTACTTCTTGGATATCTCTTTGAATTTGTTTCATAGCTTTTGCTTGTTTTCTATATTGTTCATTCAAGGTTTCAATCAATTTCCCATGTTCCTGTATTTTTTTTATCTGTTTCTTCTCTGGCTATACTGATCAGCTCCTTTAATAAGGTTGTTATTTCTGTCTTTACATGAGAAACTATTTCTAATTTGATTTCCTCTATAGCCTCATGGACTTGTTTCATTATTTCACTTGCTATCTTTTTGGCCATTTCTGGGGTATGACTTTTAAAGTCCTCTATTTCAATGTCACTTGTACTTGCTCCTGATGAGCTAGATGTTTGAGACTGTATTTTGCTTTTTTGTTTTGTCACTTTCACCCTTTGGGCAATTATTTGGTCTTTCAATCCCAACAGTCTCAGCTATTGGCAGTGTGAATCTTATGGTTCTACTGTGGTCAGTTTTTGTCTGATTGCTTAGTACCACAGTGAAGAAGAGGGCCAGTCACCTGACTTTCTCCTGCAGGGCCTGTTTTGTGAGTCCTGTATTCTTCCTGGGTTGACAAGATTAGGAGTATTGATGTAGGTCAACTTTTAGTTCCTGCTATTACTTTATCTTCATGTTATTCCAGGTCACCAAATCTCCCTATCTATAGTGTTTGTATCGGCTGAGGCCCTACTGTGCCCCTGTTTTGTGCCTGGGTGTCTCATAAGCCCATTTGATTTTCTCCAAGTTGGGTTAGTCCTTAATGGCACACTCCTCACCCTGACTGATGTTCTCTCTGTGCAGGAAGGAGTTTCAGTCTTGGTGACAGAATCACGAAGGTCTTACAATTAGTTGGAGGGAGCTTTACTATGGCCCTATTTACCCACTGTACACCTCTATTTTAGGGGTATACTCACCACACTGACTGGAGCCTGCTGAGATCTTCTGTTTGGGTGAGGATGTTACTGAATCTCCCATCAAGCTAGCACAGTTAATCCACTGTAGTCCAAGGTTCTGGAAGAAAGGGTGGGAGCTGAAGATCAACAGCAGTATTAGGTCCAGGAGGTAGGGGGTGTCCCTGAGGGGCCAGCAGGTGTCCTGGGTCCAGGTATCTGCAGGGCACATGGGAAGTGTGGTATGGTGGTGTACGTAGTCCTGGGCCAAGGGGTGGGCTGGTGGCATTGGTCCAGGCATCCATGGGACATGCCATAAGCATGGTGCTGGAGGCCAATATCAGCCCTGCACCCAGGACTAATCCTATTACTATTTGGTGAGGTTACCCAGCACATACTGGGGCACTAGACAAATATTTTTTTGTTTGTTTCTTTTATTTTTCTTTTTCTGGTTTTATTTTTTTGATTGTTTAAATTTAAATTTTATTGTTTATTTTACTTTGTTCATCTTTTTTTCTCTCTTTCTTCAACTTCATTGATTTTTTTTATGTGAGTGAATATTGTCTCCAGTTTTTCCAGTTTGATTCAATACTCTTCTGGTTTCTCCTTCATTTTTCCTCTCCTGTCCCTTTCTCCCATTTCTTGAAGCTTGGGAAGGCATTCTTTGTCCTTTAGACTTACTTCTACCATATTTCTCTGCCTATATCTCTCTATATTTTCCCTATCTCTCTTAAATTCTCCTCCTCATCCTACTCTCTCTCTCTCTCTCTTTCTTGCACAGACACAGACACACACACAGTAAAATCATTCTACTAAGGGAAACTGCATATAAGCTCCTAGTTTATGTTGGATTTTGTTATATAATGTAGATCTTGCTCCTATGGTTAAAGGTAAAATAATTATAGCCACCAGAGTTGGTCAGTTTTGCGGTTAGATGTTACTATTATTGCTTGATGTTATTGTTGTTGCTAATTGTACTACTTTAGCCAGTGTCATATCTGATGTTGCTCTGCCATGCATGACAACACAGTGATTATCTGGGATCCTAATCATCACCATAGTTCAATACCCAAGATCTGGGTACTAAGACAAATAAGTAGCAAGTTCTCATCCCTAATAAATTGATAACATAGGAATCTTGGGGTTGAAAAAATGCCAAGAGCAAGCTACACCTAGAAGTAAACTCTGAGGAATAGATATTTTCTAGAGAAGCCTAAATGCTAGTGATAAATTGCCTACCATAATCAATTTAGATACATCAATAGAGAAAGCAAATTAAATTGAAAAAGTAGAAAATGATAAAATGCAGAAGCAAAATATAAACCCAGACCTACAACCCATCCAAGACAAGTCCAAAGGACAATGAGATAGAAGAAATCATAAGACATGTACCTGAATTTTCTGAAATGGCAGCAACAGAATCAAAAAAATGAAAACAAAACAAAACATCCAAACAGCAGCAGCAACAACACAGATGAATGAGACTATAGAGAAAACCAGACTAGAAATAATCTTGGAAGTCAAGATAGCTAATCAGTGAGCAACAAAATACAAAGCCTTCCAAGAAAAACAACTCATGTGCCAGAATAAAACACCCTGGAGAGACCCAGACAGAGCTGATGGATCCTCTTGACACAGGAAGAAATTAAAACATACAAAAGCTCATCAAATACATTGGGACTACAACTGAAATAGCTAAAAATTACCAGACACAATGTTTTTGTTCACGGCCATCCACCAAGTTTGGAACAACCTGAATCCATGCCTGCTGGTAGAGCCGCCCAAACTTGTTCCCACTGCTACTCACAGGAAGCACAGCAGTGCTGAAGTCAGGGGTTGGTGAGCCCAATGGAGAGTGGAGCTGGCAAAGGGACCATCATTAATCCATGGTCAGTTCTGGGAATGAGACAGCCCCCATGGGAAGGGTGAGACCAAATGGATGACATGTTGGAAACAGGCAAGAGAAGCCTGAACTGGGAGCAACAGTGACTTCAGTTAGTTCCTCCCTCCACAGAGCAGATTCCTGGGATTTTCTTGGACTGGGCCATGCCCCTGGCTGGGACCCATGAGCCTTCCCAAATCAATTCCCTGCGCCTGGCAAGCACTAACTGGGTGAAGGCCCCTGAAGTTTGGCTGGCCTGCTGGGGAAGAGCAGGCATACACAGCTGCTGCTTACACCTCAGTGACAAGAGCAGGTAGGAGAAGGTGGAGGTCCCTTTCCAGTGAGCTTCGGAGGAAAGGTGGCCAACGGGGATGGGGGCTGGGACCTGCACTGTAACCTGTGTGGAGGAAGGCAGGACCAAGACAGGAGATAGAGGCAAGAAGAGGCCCCCAGCCCAGGACCCTGAAAGCAATGATCCAGGAGATGGAAAAACAAGGGAAACTGAGGGCAGCAATCACGCAACATCAGACATGGCTTCAATGGATACTAAGAGGTAATTTCGGGATCTTGTAGATGAGCTCAAAACTGAAATATTAAACCAGATAAAGCAGGATATGAGTAGAGTAATTAAATAAATGCTCACAGGAAGCATCTCTCAGGATGATATAGACAGAGGAAGGGAGGAACACAAAAGAAGGAGAGAAACATTTGACAAAGAATATATAGAATATGTAGAATACATGAAGATTCAAAGAGACTACCAGGAAATTAAAAACTCCATTGAAAGCTGGCAAAACTCCTTAAAAGAATCTAAGGATAGACTCTCAAAATTTGAAGACAAGTTTGCAATGTGTGATCATGAAAGGAAAGATCTCTTAAAAATAACAAAGAAACAGGTTGTATCAATACAAAGGCTAGAAGATGACAAGGGAATCAACAACTTAAGAATAAGAAATGTGAATGAAGAAGCAGGAATACATACAGGTGAATTACAAAGACTATTCACAGAAATAATTAAGGAAAACTTCCCAAGATTGGGAAAAGAAAATGTCATTTGGTTATGTGAGGCATACAGAACTCCAGGCACCTACAACCAAAACAGATCTACACCCAGACATATAATAATCAAGATACCAGAAATTCAATATAAAAACAGAATATTAAAAGCCATCAAAGAAAAGAAACAGATTACCTATAAAGGTAAGCCCGTCAGAATCACGTCTGACTTCTCGACACAGACCATCAGATCAAGAAGAGCTTGGAGCGAAGTAGTCCAAGCCCTGAAAGAAAATAATCTCTAGCCCAGATTGATGTATCCTGAAAAAGTGTCACTAGAAATTAATGGAGAAACAAGAAGTTTCCATGACAAAGAGGAACTGGGGGAGTTTGTGACCACCAATTCAAACCTACAGAGAATACTGAAGGACATTCTAGAGAGAGGGAAAAAAATACCAGGATTTTTGGAACTGTGGCTGAAAGGCCTCAGTGAGTGGGGCAGGCAGTAGAAGGAAGGAGAAAACTAGACAAACAAAGGCAGAAAAATAGTATAGCAGAAATGAGGCAGAGGAGGATGGCTAGAATCTCTAACATGGATGGCCTTGATACACTATATTGTTTATAGTGTACCAGGATTTAAAACCCACATTACTTGCACTACTCTGCCTAGATGTATTATATTCTGTTCCAGTCATTCTTCCTGTACTAGATTTGAGGGCACAGGCACTAATCCCAAAAATAACAGGATATAGTATGGTAATCATCCTTAATTTCCTATTAACTTAATCTACAGCACTGTAAAACCTATACTGTTTTACCATGACTGATCGTAATTGAATCTGGTTTGTTGGATCACTGTTTTGTATTGATAGATTTTATTCAATACTGTTATGATTGATAGTATCAAATCTGAGAGTATAGGCAACTGAGCTTAAGATGACAAGATTCACTGGAATATCCATACTGGTTTGATTATTACCTGCCTTTGAAGTTTTATACTCTCTACAATGTTTTATTTTTACTAATATTGTTATGTACTGCTATATTCAATTATACTGCTATATTCATTTATGCCTGCTGATATAGACAATTCTATTGAAGATAATAAGAAACAACACAACAATCATTGTAAATCACCTTGTACTGTGGTTTTATACAACTTTTTGGTTTCATGTTTTTATGGGAATTTGTTTTGTTTTGTCTTACTAAGTTTTGTTTTTCCCTCTAATACAGAATGGATAGAAATACCAAAAAAATAGAAATAATCTCTCAGATAAAAATGAGATGATAATCACAATGAAGAATTTATTCACTGAATCTAGAGTAGACAAAGATAAAGTAGAGATTAGAAGAATGATGGAAACCATGAGTGCCTAACATAGGAAAGTCATGGAATTCATGCAATAGGTTCAAGTAAATATCCAGGAGATTAAAAATGCCACAGAAAGTATACATAGTCAAATGAAACAAGGGCAAAATATATCTAGAAGACAGGACTGTGGTTAGTGATCATACAAAGTAAAATTTCTTAAAAATAGCAAGGGACCATGAAATATCAACTCAGTAACTACAAGACAATGCAAAGAAGAAAAATAAAAAAAGAAGTGAGTGAAAAAGCAAGAGATGTTGCAAACAATGTAAAAAAAAAAACAGAAGTAGTGAAAGAATTTTAGAAGTAGTGAAAGAATTTAGAAGTAGTGAAAAAATAATAATTCGATATACATATAAGTGATGCATATAGAGCTCCAATTAACCATGACCAAAATAAATCTATACCAATGTGTATAATAATGAAGATTCCAGAAAGTCAGCAGAATAGAATATTAAAAGCTGTTAGAGAAAAATGAAAAGAATCACGTATAAAGGAAGGCTTGTCAGAATCACAAAAGACTTCTCAATAAGGAGTTTTGGGAGTGAAGAATTTCAGGAAAGGAGAAAAGAAAGAAGGGAAAAGAAAAAATATGTATGCACATATATTTTAGAGACTGATATACTACTAATCTCTGTTACCTCATCAAAAAGAACAGTTGGTATTTGCATCATTTGATCATTTCTATGCCTAAACCTGGTAATCTGAGAAACTACTTTGAAGATAACAATATGCAGTATATAAACTAGTGTTAATTTCCTATTATTTTGTTTTGAAATTCTGTATCATTTTTGTCTTCTTTTGTTTTTAAAATATAAAAGAATTTCACGTCTTGAAAGAAAACACCCTCCAACCCAGATTCTTGTACCTTGCAACACTGTATTTCAAAATCAATGTAGAAATAGAATACTTCCCTGATAAAGAACAAATGAAAAAACTCACAACCATCAACCCAGCTCTCTAAAATGTTATGAAGAATATTTTATAAAGAGACAATGAAGATTAAATTTCCAAGAATACCAAATAGAAATAATATGCTAGGCAAGGAATGCAATTAAATAGAGGGGAAAGACCAACAGCTGGAAGATAACATGACAAGATTAGCCCATAGATATCAGTTTTAGCCATCAATTTAAATGGTCTAAATTCACCAGTATAAAGAAACAGATTGGCAGAATAAACCAAGAAACAAAATCCAACAATATGCTGTATAGAAGAAACACATTTAACTCAAAAGAAAAAATTATAGACTGAAAGTCAAAGAATGGAAAACAATACTTCATGCAGCATGAAACCTCAAAAAAGGGGGGGGTAGCTATTTTATTTGCAGACAAAGTGAACATCAAGCCAACACTTATCAAAAGAGACAAAGAAAGTCACTACATGTTTGTTAAGGTAAAACTCCAAAAGAAAAAGATACAAATTGTAAATATATATGCACCAAGTATTAGTGCATACAACTATATAAAACAAATATAACAGACATGAAAAATCAAACAAGTACTAACACAATCATTTTGGGGGGACCTCAGTGCCACACTATCACAAATGGTAGACAAACTAGACAAAAAGACAACAAAAAATATTAGAACTGAACCAAACCTGTAAACAAATGGACTTAGATGTCTACAGAGTGTTCCATACCACAATATCAGGATACACATTCTTCTTAGCTGCACATAAGATGTTCTTCAAAATAGATCACATGCTAGCTCATGGAAAATGCTTAAGTAAATGAAAAAGATTTGAAATCATTCTATGCAAATTACCAGACTGCAGTGCAATAAAATTGGAAATCAATGGCAAAAGAAACCACAAAAAGCATAAAAACATGAAAAGTAAGTAATACCCTCTTGAAAAACCAATGAATCACAAATGAAAACATAGAAGAAATCAGAGAATTCCTATAATTAAATGATAATGTTGATACACCATATCAGAACTTATAGGACATAATGAAAACAGTCTAATGAGGAAACTGTATAGTGGTGAATTCTCACAACAGGAAAACAGAGTGAACTCGAATATACGACATAATGTTGATCTTCACACTTCTAGAAAAAAAGACCAAGTCAAGCCTAAAGCTCATATAAGGGAGGAATTTATAAATATTAGAGCAGAAATTAATGCAATTGAGACTAAGAAAATAATACAAAGAATCAATTAATCAAAAAGGTAGTTTTTAAAATATTAAATAAAATTGACAAATCCCTAGCCAACCTTATAAAAAATGGAAAAAAAAGACTCAAATCCATGCAATTAAGAATGAAAAGGGTGAAGCCACAACAGTCCTTTCAGAAATCCAGAAGATCACCAATATCTGCATCAAGAACCTGTACTCAAATAAGATGGAAAACTCATATGAAATGGACAAGTTCCTAATACATATGAATTACCAAAGCTGAATCAAGAAGACCTAAAAATTCTAAACAAATTAATATCAATATAAATGGACATACAATTAAAAACTTACTAACAAAGAAAAGCCCAGAACTTGATGGATTCACTATTTAATTCTACATGAAATTTAGAGATGATCTAATGCCACTATTTCTCAAACTACTTAATGAAGTTAAAAGGGAGGCAATATTAGCCTGATACTAAAACCAGACAAGGACCCAACCAAAAAGGAATACTACAGACATAATAAAATCCTGATCAAAATTCTAATAGCTCATCTCACAAAATTAGAGAACACAATTTTAAAATTCCTTTGGAACCTGAAGACACCCAGAATAACAAAGGCAATCCTGGGCAACAAAGGCAGGGGGAGCATCACAGTCCTTGCCTTCAAATTATACTTCAAAGCTACTGTAATAAAAACAGGATTGTTCTGAAAAGAAAAAAAAAAGAAACAGATCTGGGATCGATTGAACACATTCGAAGATGCAGGAAAAACTCCATTCAAACTTAGCACATTATCTTTGACAAAGTTTCCAAACATGTTCACTGGAAGAAAGATAGCTTCTTTGATAAGTGGTGCTAGAAAACCTGGATTTCCACATGCCAAAGATTACAAATAGACCCATATCTTTCACCATGCACTAAACTAAAATCAAAGTGGATTCATCCCAGAGACGCAGGATGGTTTAACATACTCAAATCAATGAATGTAATATACCATATCAACAGAGCCAAGGACAAAAATCATATGATAATCTCAATAGATACATAAAAAGTATCTGATAAAGTCTAACACTCATTCATGACAAAAACCCTACAGAATATTGGAATAGTTGCTTTTTATCTCAACCTGATTAAATCTCTATGACTAATCAACAGTCAACACTATACTAAATGCATAAAAACTGAGATCTTTCAGTCTAAAATCATGAACAAGACAAGAATATCTACTGTAACTGCATAGTGGATGAAAAAGATGTGGAATTTTTTATACAATGAAATATTGCTCAACTTAAAAAAGGATGATCTTGAGGCCTTTATTGGTAAATGGAGGCAACATGAGACTATCCTCATAAGTGAAATACATAAGAATTGTATTTGTAAATATCACACTGTGTCTGTAGTGTAAAAAGTAATAAAAACTGTAGGAGTAATAATACCCAAAGTGTGCAATTGCTATTGTAAAAAAGAAAGGAAAACTTAGGAAAGTTCTCTAAAGGATATAACTGCATATATGTTTAAGTATGTAAGATAGATAATCATATAGCTAAGTTCTTATTGGGTTATTGAACAGAACTGTTTGCAGTCTCACTGTTTGAGTGTCCACTTTGTATGCTTTAATTTTGTAACTTGAACAACTATTTCTAAGAGGACAATATGTAATTTATCAACTAGTGATTTCTTAGTGTTTTTTTGAAATTCTGTATTATTGCTACCTTTTTTCTCTTCAAATAAAATTTAAAAAAAGAATATCTGCTGTTACAATTTCTATTCAGTATTGTTCTTGAAACATTAGAAAAGAGATAGAAATAAACAAAATAAGAATAGGAAAAGAATTTAAATGATCACTATTTACAGATGATATGACACTCCACAAGGAAGGCCTCAAAAACTCCACAATAAGACTTCTAGATTTAATAACAAATCTCAGTAGCATATCTGGGTACAAAGACAACACGCAAAAATCAATAGCAATCCTTTACACAAACAACAAACTCATTGAGAGTGAAATTGGGGAGACTACACTTTTCGTAATAGCAATGAAAAGCCAAAATTTTTAGGAATCAACATAATAAAAGAAGTTAAAGGTTTTTATACTGAAAATTACAATTCTCTGAAAAGAGAATATCGGAAAATGGAAAGTTATCCTTTACTCTTGAGTAGAAAAAACCAACATGGTGAAAATGAACATACTCCTAAAATTTTTATTCAGATTTAATGCAATCCCAATCAAAATACCAGCAGCATGTCTCTCAAAATTAGAGAAAATGATCTTAAAACTCATTTGGAAAAAGAAGAGACTTAGAATAGAAAAAAAACTCTGGACAACAAAGAAGCAAGGCAAGGGGCAACATACTTCTTTACTTGAAATTATGCTACAAAGTTACCATGATCAAAAGAAAAGCATGGTACTGGAGATAATAAGACCTGAGGATAAATGGAACAGATTAGAAGATTCAGAATCAACTCTAGACACACTCAGGCACCTTGTCAAACACCTTCACTGGTAGAAATATAGCATCTTTAATAAATGGTGCTGGAAAAATTGGCTTGCCACATACTGAAGACTAAAATTAAACTCATGTCTCTCACCATGCACTGAACTAAAATCAAAATGAATCAAAGATTTAAATATTAAGCAGACACACTAAATGTCTTCAAGAGAGAATAGGTAGAAATATTGACACAGACATAGGGAAAGACTTTATGAAGAAAATCTGATGTCAAAGGAAATATTGTAAACAATCAACAACTGAGATCATATCTTATTAAAAAGCTTTTGGACAGCAAAAGAAATCACTAACAGAGGGAAAATGCAATTCACAGAGTGGGAAAAAATTTTTGCTAGTTGTTCCTTGGACAAAAGACATATGCAGAATACATAAAGAACTGAAAAATATCTTACCATCCCCCAAATTTAAAGATCCAATCTAAAAATAGATACCTGAAGTGAATAGATGCTTATCAGATGAAGAAGTACTAATGGCAAATAAATATATGAAATCACTTTCAGTATCACTGGTTATTCAAGAGATGTAAGTTAAAACAATGCTGCTATTTCATCTGACTCAAGAAAGAATGTTATTACCAAGAAATCAACCAATAGCAAATACTGGTGGGGCTGTGTGAAAAAGGAATCATTCTCCACTGTTGGTGGGAGTATAGATGCATGCAACCACTGTGGAAATCAGTGGGGAAGATTCTTCAAAAAACTAAAGTTAGACATTCCAATTGACCCCTCCTGATGTGTTCCCAAAAGAATTAAAAGCATCTTACCCCAGAGATATATGCACATCCATGTTTATAGTGGTAATTTGTAATAGCTAAATATTGAAGACAGTCCAAATCCCCATCAGCTGATGAATGCATAAAGATGTGTATTTTTTTATGCAATGGAGTAGTACTCAGCCATAAGGAAGGAAAAACATGAAGTATTTCTGGGTAAATGAATGAACCTTGAGACCATACTCTTAAGTGAAATAAATTGGACACATGTAAATATAGCATTGTTTCTCTGGTGTGAGTAACTGAATGTACAAGCAAAGACTAAAATGTATAGTAGACATTGTGGAATGTAAAGAAAATATTCAAATGGGAAAGGGAACTAGTGGAGGTGAGCCAGAAAGGAAGGAAAGAAAAAACAACTGAGGAACAAAGGAGAAAATGGAAACAAAGCTTTTGTAAATAAGGAAGGGAAGAGAGGTTGATGGGAGAAGAGGGAAATGGGAAAAAGTAAGCATCAGAGCATATCATGTACAGGTACAAATTCTATGTCTTGAATGTTATTATGGGTATCTAAACTAAGGGAAAAGCTTGTGGCTCCCCTCTATTGTACCAGGAACTCTTTTATTCTAAGCTTCATTAATTAAAAAGAATAAAAGAGTTCCTGGTACAATAGAGGGGAGCCACAAGATTTTCCCTTAGCTGCTTCTTTCCTCATTTATTTTTTCCTTAGCTGCTTTTTTCCCCATTCACTTTTCCTTCATCTATTTCTTTGGTTACACTGCAGAAACTTCACCATCTTTACTCTGAATCCTCATTGGTTAGTTAGGGTTTTCTTTTTCTTTTTTTTTTAAATTTATTTAAAGAGAAACAAAAGCATGTAAAAGGTAGAGATAATACAGAATTTCAAAAAAAGTAAATAATAAGAAATCATTAGCTGAAAAATTACATATTGTCCTCTTAGAAATAGTTGTTCAAGTTACAAAATTAAAGCATACAAAGTACATATTCAAACAGTGAGAGTGTAACCAGCTATGCATGCATGAGTCTCTACATGTATTTCTATCCTTTATGTATTAGAGGGAAAAACAAAACTTAGCAGGACAAAACAAAGCAAATTCCTATAAAAACATGAAATCAAAAAGTCATATAAAACCACAGTACAAGGTGATCTACCATGATTACTGTGTTGTTTCATATTATCTTCAGAAGAATTGTCTATATCATCAGGCATAATTGAATATAGCAGTATAATTGAATATAGCAGTAAATTACAATATTAGTACAAGTAAAATATTGTAGACAGTATAAAACTTCAAAGGCAGGTAATAATCAAACCAGAGTGGACATTCTAGTGAATCTTGTCATCTTAAGTGCAGTAGACTATACTCTCAGACTTGATACTGTCAATCATAACAGCTTTGAATAAAATCTATCAATACGAAACAGTGATCCAACAAACCAGATTCAATTACGATCAGTCATGGTAAAACAGTGTAGGTTTTACAGTGCTGTAGATTAAGTTAATAGGAAATTAAGGATGATTACCATACTATATCCTGTTATTTTTGGGATTACTGTCTGTGCCCTCAAATCTAGTACAGGTAGAATGACTGGAACAGAATATAATACATCTAAGCAGAGTAGTGCAAGTAATGTGGGTTTTAAATCCTGGTACACTATTAACAATATAGTGTATCAAGGCCATCTATGTTAGAGATTCTAGTTATCCTTCTCTGCTTCATTTCTGCTATATTATTTTTCTGCCTTTGTTTGTCTAGTTTTCTCCTTCCTTTTACTGCCTGCTCACTCATTGAGGCCTTTCTGCCACAGTTCCAAAAATCCTGGTATTTTTTTTCCTCTCTCTAGAATGTCCTTCAGTATTCTCTGTAGGGTTGGATTGGTGGTCACAAACTCCCCCAGTTCCTCTTTGTCATGGAAGCATCTTGTTTCTCCATTAATTTCTAGTAACAGTTGTGCAGGGTACATCAATCTGGGCTGGCTATTACTTTCTTTCAGGGCTTGGAATACTTTGCTCCAAGCTCTTCTTGATCTGATGGTCTGTGTTCAGAAGTCAGCCATGATTCTGATGGGCTTACCTTTATAGGTAATCTATTTCTTTTCTGTGATGGCTTTTAATATTCTGTTTTTATATTGAATTTCTGGTATCTTGATTATTATATGTCTGGGTGTAGATCTGTTTTGGTTGTAGGTGCCTGGAGTTCTGTATGCCTCACATAACCAAATGACATTTTCTTTTCCCAATCTTGGGAAGTTTTCCTTAATTATTTCTGTGAATAGCCTTTGTAATTTGCCTATATGTATTCCTGCTTCTTCATTCACATTTCTTATTCTTAAGTTGTAGATTCCCTTGTCATCTTCTAGCCTTTGTATTGATACTGCTTGTTTCCTTGTTATTTTTAAGAGATCTTTCCTTTCGTGATCATACACTGCAAACTTGTCTTCAAGTTTTTAGAGTCTATCCTTAGATTCTTTTAAGGAGTTTTGCCAGCTTTCAATGGAGTTTTTAATTTCCTGGTAGTCTGTGTGAATCTGCTTCATGCATTCTACATTTTTTTTATATTCTTTATCAAATGTTTCTCTACTTTTTTTGTGTTCCTCCCTTCTTCCATCTGTGTCATCCTGAGAGATGCTTCCTGAGAGCATTTTTTTAATTACTCTACTCATATCTTGCTTTACCTGATTTAATATTTCAGTTTCAAGCTCATCTACCAGGTCCTGAAGATATCTCTTAATGTCCATTGAAGCCATGTCTGATGTTGCATGTTTGCCACCCTCAGTCTCCTTTGTTTTTCCCTCTCCTGGATCATTGCTCTCAAGGTCCTGGGCTGGGGGCCTCCTCTTTCCTCTCTCTCCTGTCATGGTCCCAGTTTCCTCCACACAATTTACAGTGCAGGTCCCAGTCCTTTTCCCTGTTGGCTGTGGTTCCTCTGAAGCATGCTGGCAAGGGACCTCTGCCCTCTCCTGCCTGCTCTTGTCACTAAGATGTAAGCAGGGGCTGTGTATGCCTGCCCCTCCCCACCTGGCCAGCCAAACTTCAGTGGCCTTCACCCGGTTAGTGTGTGCTAGGTGCAGAGAATCAATTTGGGATGGCACATTGTGTCCCAGCCAGGGACATGGTCCAGTCCAAACAAATCCCAGAAATCTGCTCTGGTGAGGGAGCAACCAACTGAAGTTATTGTTGCTTCCCCTGCCCAATTCCAACATGTCACCTATTTGGTCACTCCCTTCCCGTGGTGGTGGTCTCATTCCCAGCACTGACTGTACATTAATGAAGATCCCTTAGCTGGCTCAGCTCTCCATTGGGTTCACCAACCCCTCACTTCAGCACTACTGTGGTTCCTGTGAATGACAGTGGGAACAAATTTGGGTGGCTCTGCCAGCTGGCTTGGATTCAAACTGGAGCAAATTCAGGCTGGTGCAAACTTGGCAAGTTGCAGCAAAAATGCTGTGTCCCATAATTTTTAGCTGTTTCAGTTGAAGTCCCAATGTGTTTGATGAGTTTTTTACATTTTAATTGCTTCCTGTGTCAAGAGGATCCATCTCCCTCTATCTGGGTCTCTCCAGGATGTTTTATACTGGCACATGAGCTGTTTCTCACAGGAGGCTTTGTATTTTGTTGCTCACTGATCAGCCATCTTGACTTCTCCCCTAGTTAGAATTTTCTTCACTGTATTTGATTGGCCAAAACAAGAAAAGACCTTCACTAATGGTGAACAATGAAGCACTATTTCCTGCCATGGACATGATACTTTTATCAAAAAAAAAAAAAGAGCTAAATTTGTGTTACTATTTTAGCAGCCACATGATGCTGTTGGCAACTATTAAATACCTGCATCTTTAACATTAATCAGATTGTTGTCTTATGAATTGATGCCAAGTAAAAGGCATTCTATGACAATTTTTAGAGCATTTTAAGGGAGTTAGTCATGAGATTTGAGTTCAAATTCTAGTACCATTACTAGTTTGCTCTAAATCCTCAAGGAAGTCCTTGCATTTTCTTGGTTTCATATTAACACTGAACATAAATGAACAATATTGTCTTTCATGTCCCTTTTACTAAATTTCTACATCTAGACTATTCCATTTTCTAAGGAATCAATGGCTTGTTAAAACCTAATTATTCACATTAACGCCAGTTACATTTGTCCTACTTTTTACAACATTTTTGGCCCAGATTTCTGGCTTTTAATATATTTTGAATAACAACCTCATATATAAATGCATTATGCATTACAATATTTCACTGGTAACAAACATTTAATAAGTTCTCTTAGAACATAGCGAACATAGCCTGACTTTGATCTGTTTAGTGTGATTCCTAACTACAGACACTCTCAAGTTTATTAGCTGGCAGTTTTCTACTTTTTAGATATAAGGTTTAGAATTATGCCATATTTTTCTCTTTAAATTATTTGTATTTTGGGTTTCTCACATATGAGAAATCACTTGATATTTAACCTTCTGTTTCTGCATTCAACTTATTTAACATTTTGTTCTCAAGATGCATTCATTCTGACCAAATGACTCAAATTTTTTTCTTTATGCCTGAGTAATATGCTACTTTATATATAACACATTTGAGAAATTGGGAAAGGGATCTGGTAAAGGGAGAGAGGAATAGTAATGAGAAAAATAAATAAATCATCACAATTTGATTAATATATACATATATAATTTAAAAATAAAATAAAATTATATATTTAGTCTCTACATATACCTCCTATCCACAATTCTCATTTCCACAGAGTTCACTTATTGAAACTTTACATCTGCAAATTCTATCATGGATGATGTTGTACTCGGGGTTTGCAAAGAAAACAATTTAATGCAAGACCATTTGTAGAATTATTTTATAATAGTCACCCAAAAGGTCAAATACAAAAAAGTTCAGGAAATATGTCCACACATTAAAGACCCAAAGAATCCAACCCATGGGTCTGGATCCCACGGCAATGTCCTACATGAGTCAGGCTGAAGACCTAGGGTCCACGACAAGTCTGTTTCACGAAAATGTGCTGGGAAGGCCCAAAGGTCAGCCGTGGAAGCTAGAAAGTCCATACCAGTGGGATGAAGGATCTGTGCCAGTAGGCTGTGAGATCTGCACTGGAGCCAGGAACCACAGCCATCCTCAGTGATGAGGTCACCAATGACAAGAGCCAAGTTTGTATCAGGAAGCCTGTGTGACTAGCTTCTCCAGGAGGTTTAACACATCAAGAGAACCAGCATCACTTCTTCCTTTCCAGTTCTCTTTTTATGTTGTTGGCAACAATCCTAAGGTGGACTGTCCATACCCAGCCCCACCCTTATTCAATTAATCTGGGTGTTACAAGTTGCCCACCAGTTGTCAATCCATCACAGGTGATGAATGTTTTGTCCCTTAAGATTTTACTGATCAGTGCTCAACCCTTTCTTATTTGTAAAGAATTCTTCCCCTTCACATATTGTTGGTGGATTGCAGTATACTTTTATCAAAAAGTGGAAGTCATGGTAGAGGCACATGACTAATACTGGGACAGTCAGATATTTCTCTCCAGGGCTCTGACTTTGGAGGAAGTGAGATGAAGATGTAGGAATATTGAGGTGACTTCTCAGAGGCTCTGGAGATTTTCCTGGACAATTGTGGCTGTCTCCAGGTTGGGAGTGTCCTTCCAGGTGTTTTCTTCATAATACAAGCATTATATTTCCTACCTTCTGACCCTTACTAATCTTCTAGGCATTGATATTTTCCAAACCTCCATCTTCATCTTTTTAGTTTTATGAGATTCCTTATAGTTCCAGTATATTCCTCCTATAATTAAGATATCTAGAGATTATAAATGCTGTTTCTAGCCAAGAATTTCAAGAATGACAGCACTGTAGGTAGTCATCATAACCAAAACACTGACTCTCAAGAAAATATGTTCCTGAAGAGAATTAAGGATATGACATATTGTATATACAATAGTCTCTCCTTTATCCACAACAAGAATATTTCCGACCCTCAGTAGATGTCTGAGCTCAGAGAAAGTACCAAATCCAACATATAAATATCTATGCTAAAGTTGCACACACCAGTTAGGTATAATAGATTAATGAATAGCAAATAATAAAATAGAACAATTGTAACATTGTGCTATAAAATGTTATAGGAATGTAGTCTTTCTATTTCAAAATATCTTACTAGGTGGCTTATGCCTGTAATCCTACCATCTTGGAAGGCTGAGACAGAAGAATGACAAATGTGAGTCCTACGTAGACAATTTATCCAGTCTCTGTATAAAAATAGGAAAAAAAAAGAGGGAGCTGGGGATGTAGTATAGTGAGAAGACCCTGGGATCAATTCTTAGTATTGTGGAAAATGGACACAAAAATTTCCATAAAACTTAGTGTAGTGCCCTCCTCCTTCTTCCTGTCTAATGTTGTGAGATAACATAATGTCTACAGGATGTGACCCTGACTTATATATTGTGGTTTATAACTAGGTGTCCTTTAGGAGCCTCATGTGTTCATAGGTAGGGCTTTGGGCAGTGACTGAATCATGCAGGTGATGTATCTGCCTTGCCCTTGAGATCTGGGGTCTGCTGTGAAGAGGTGGGTCTGGGAACACAGCCTGGTAGGGTTTGTCTTCCTTCTCACCTCCTTCCTTCTTTCCCTGCTTCCTAGCCACATGAAGGGAGCAGGTTTTCTCCTTCCACTATGCCATTTTTCCTGGGGCCACCTAATCATGCAAGGACTGAAACTTCTAAAACATGAGCCAAAATAAACTCCTTCTCCTTTAAGTCATGGGTGTTAGGTATTTTGTCCTAGCACTGAGGAAGGTGACTAGGATATCATTTTTTGTCAACTTGATTGGTTTGGGAGATACCAATGGATTAGTAAATCACAGTATTAGATGTTTCTGTGTAGGTCATGGGGACATGACTTTGAATTCTGTTTATGGTTACTAACCTCTTTCTCTCTTGGAACTATTTCCAAGACCACCTTCTGTTCATGTATGAACTAAGCAGCTCTGCCCTGCCATGCCCTTCTGCTGTGATGTTCTTCCTCAGTGTTAGCTAACCATGGACAACATCTCTTTAATCATGAGTCAAATCAGACCTTTCCCATAATTTCCCAGCAGTGGGAAAGCTGACTAACAGCCAAAATGAGGCGAAGGGATGGGAATGACAGAGTGGTTGTGAAGTAGCATTAGGTTATTATTGACTTGTGAGGGTTGATCAGAAAGTGGAAGGGTCATCTGTTTCAGGTGACTTTGGCACTGTTGATAATTGGATGTTGGACTGTGGTTGATCAAAGAAAACTGAATCTGTGGAAATGACACAGAAGATAAGGAAACAGTTACTGCATTTACTTAGTGTTTGGGCAATTAGGTTTAAATTGTTCCCTTTGTAAGACTTGGCTTTGTTTGGCATTTCCACCGATGCATTAACCCAGCTTGCTTTTACTCCTTGTTATCCCTGTTTTGGCTCATTCTCTCTCTCTCTCTCTCTCTCTCTCTCTCTCTCTCTCTCTCTCCTTTTCATAAAAGTCTTAATTTTGATTCAAAACTACATATACATACGTTTACACAGTGTGTAGGATAAGGAGACTGGACCTCATTACTAGAAATTAAGGATGTTATCAAACACTTAATTTACCAAAATATTATCAAAAGGAAAGTGGAATCAACTTGAAGATGTTCCTTTTAACCAAATATTGAATACTTCCAACATCAAAAATATTAAAAGGTGTCTGTCTCTAGGAATCTGTAGTAGCTGCATTTTCTCCTATACTTCTTGCTAAGCACAACTAAAAATCCTGCACATTGTGTATGAAACAAACATAAGACTTTGAGATGATGACAAGGTAGTTAACCTAAGGGCAAAGAAAAACTCAGTGATGATTTCCATGGGTTTTCTTTGTGTCTCATATATCTAATATTTGGAGCTGTTGAATTGTAATATGAAACTTTCAATGGCTGCAGGTAATAAAAGCCTTTTAAAATCCTGTTTTCTGTAGCTACAGGACAAGGAAAAGAACAACTTCAGAAGACAGAAAACTTTAGAACATGATCATCTTACTCTAGTCAAACACCACAGACAAAGCTCATCCTTATTCTCCCCTATTCTAGCAATGCATGGATGAATTTCAACTATGGAGTCTCTACTTCTGCTGTGGACCAATAACCTTACTGAGTAGGTAGCAGAGAAAACTCAGTAAGGAACAGAGGTATTTATCTCCACTGTAGTATGCAATAGAAAGAACACAAAAATTCTGGCTTCCAGCCTCACTAGATAGCAGTGTGTGCACTCTCTGTCTACTCAGTAGAATGCAATCACAGGAGGCTTATTAAAGAATTAGGACCTTTGTCAGCCTCCAGGAGTAATGAGGTCACCAGTACTCTTACCCCACAAAGTTAGTGGGCACCACATATACAACAGTTCATTGAAACCTTGGGTATCAGTGGAAAACTCTCAGGAGGACAGAACCTGCACATCTTCCCAGCAGTCATTAATAAAAGCAGAGGGACAGTGTGGACCTCTATGGTAGTAATGAAGAACAAAGGGAAAATAGACTAAACAAATAATACAGTAAAAAGTATTTCAGACACCTGTGTTTTTTGACAATAGTGTACAAGTCATTCCATTGTAGCAGAATGCATTTTACATTTTCAATAAATGATTCCAGGGCAAGTTAAATATACGCAGGCACAAAAGAAAACAAAAACCACAATGTTGATAAGAGTGTGGAGAAACTTTGTCACTCATATAATGAGTGAGAACATATTGTAGTCAGGGCTTGCAAGAAGAACAGTTACAACAGGACTCCAAGTTTATAATATTATTTTATGATGGTTACCAAGATTTAAATACAAGGAGGTACAGAAAATGTGTCCAAAACACTAAAGAACAAGAAAATTCAGCCTAGGGCCTGAATCCCACAGCAATGTCCTACATGAGTCAAATTGAAGTCCTAGAGCCCATGACAATGTCTCCCACAAGTCCAAATGGAAGCCTAGATCCCATGACATTGACTCATGCAAGTCTATTTCATGGTTCCGTGTTGGGAAGGCCCAAAGGTCAGCGGTGGAAGCTACAAAGTCTATGCCAGCAGGATGAAGGATTTATGCTGGCAGTTTTCCTCAGGTGAGCCATCTATACTGGGCACCATGCTAATTTAATTCAGCTGGTGTTAAGCTACCTCAAGTTTTTAATCCATAACAAAACACAGGATGTTTCAGCCACACTGAAATGGTTTGGCAATTTCTTCAAAATATTAAGAAACAGCTACCGCATGAACCAGCAATTGTTCTCTTGAACATTTACCCCAGAGAAATAAGAATTATATCACAACTAAATCTATACACAAATGTTTATAGAAGCTCTGGAAACAACCTAGATATCCTTCAAAGTGCAATTGTTTAAACAGATGATGGCATATCCATACCATGGGATATTAATCAACAACAAAAAGAATGATCTACTAATATATGCTGTAACCTAGATGACCTTCCACAATTATGCTACATGAGAAAAGTCAGTTTTCAGAGATTATTTCTGCATGATTTCATTTATATAATTCAATAATTCAAAGAGGAACTAGACCATGGATTTCTAGGTGTGTTAGTTTTCTGTTACTGTGACAAAATACTTAAGAAAATCAAATTATAAAGGAAAATGCTTACTTAGTTAATGATGTCAGAGGTTTCAGTCCATAGGTTAAAGATCCCATCTCTTTAGTGGCATGGTGCATTATAGGAAAAATATATGGCAGCACATGGGAGTCACAATATCCCCTTCAGAGGCACTGCCTGGAAGACTTGTCTTCCTCCCACTAAACCATGTCTCTAAGGAGTTCACCACAAGGCTTGTGACCAAGACTAACACATGGAGATCTGAGAGGCAATCAAGAGGAAAACCATAGCACCAAGGATTGAGGAGAGAATTGGGTCAAGAGGTAGGTAGATGTGGCATAGAGGGAAGCACCCTATGACAGAGAGGATCTATGTCTCCACTGCAGCAATTTCCTGTTCCTGGAGTTACACAGGTTGCCATCATGAGCCTATCATGATAACTAGATGAATATTATCTGGCTTCTCTTTGTATCATTTCTTACAATTGCTTATAATATTAGAATTTTTACCGCAAAGATCTAATTTTAGAAGAATAATTAGGACAATGTGTTGAAATATGTCAACTATTTTAAGTCCATTAGTTCATGGTGGTGCTTTATCCAAAAATCACATTGTTCATATGTGGAGAATGCTATAAAGGCAATTTATTCTAAAAACTGTCAAAATAAGGTAAATGAGTATCTATCCATCTTTTCTGGTCAAATCATACCTTAAGGCAATCGAATGTTTGGTGAGAAAAATTTTCTTTCCTTAGGATTTTATAGCAAATTAGTGAAATGAAATATTGCAGTAGCATCATTGGTTTGCAAACTTGAATGAACTAATGGATCAATACAAGGCTTCTTGATGCCTACAAAGGACATAAAAACCAGGAATTTTTGATGGACTATGCCAGCAACATTTGAATTTTCTGCTTAAAAAAAAAGATGAGAAAATGAGTGACCTGATAAAATATTCAATTACCACCTACAAAGCATTCTTGCAAATAATAATAGAAATAGCTTTAATACTATTAATAATAATTATAAAATTAAATAAATAGAATTTGATCAAGAATGAAAATTTTATTACCAATTTATGAGATATTTAAGGTAGATACATTCACCTCACAGGATAAACTTAGGTTAAAAAAATGGCAAAAGTGCTACATTAAAGATATGACTTCTTCCAAAATGAATTTAAAGAAAATTCAAAATGGAAAAGAGATCTCCAGTTTCCAACACCTTAGGAGACATAAAATGAATGTTCATAGAGAAATGTTTGAATATTGATCCTCCAAAATTGAAAAAAACAATTAGAGACAATGAGTAAGTTGGAATATTGGTTAGTATTTGATGCTTTTAAGAAATCATTAATTTTTCAGATGTGAAAAAGGAAATGTTATGTTTTTAACAAGAATCTAACTCCTAGAGAGCCCTCTGATTTATTTATACACTAGTATTTGCTTCTCACTGATCCAATGGGAGTTGAGCAAAATGAGTACAGAAAAGGCAAATATGCTATGAGCTGAAGTTTTTTGATGGGTCCTAATTCCATTTCTGTGTTCTTATCATTTTCATATATATTTGAGCTCTTACATGATAAAATATTTAATGTATGCCCAGCAGACTTTCCTTCTTACTTCCTCAGCTGTTAGCCTCTGGGCCCAATCTGCCATTATTTCTAACTTAGTGCATTATTGTATAACTTAACTTAAACCTGGCTTTAACTCCTGTTCTTCTTCTATCTCTGTGCAACACAGGAATTATGGTTGTTTCTTTAACACTCAAGTCAGGTCCTGATATGTTTGCTCAAAACAGCACTGATATCAGCAAGAAAAATGAAGGTTCTCACATCGACTCACAGAGGCCCTTCACTCTCTGTTACTGGTAGCTGGTTTCCCTCTGACCCCCTGCTCCCATTCAGTTTAGGCCCAGAGCCCCCTTCTTCTATCTTCTCCCTTATCTGTTGCTACAATCACCCTCTGGCTTAGCTTGTTTTGGCCTTCCCAGTTGATAGATCTTTCTTGCTGGAGAAAAAGTAAGAAGAGGTGTGTATGGAATTCCGCAGGGTCCCCTTCTAGGTTACTAATATTTCACCTCCATTAAGCAAGATGCCTATAGCTTCCTTGATCTACTGCTCATAGCAGATGAAGCATCAAGGACTGAGTATTAACAGCATATTTTTGAATCTCAGTTTGCTGTGACTTGGCTCCACTTCCACTCACAGTATCTCCATTGGTTTTTTCAATACCTGTTTTATGCTTTTCCTTGCTCAAATGCCTTCCTATAGATGTTTTATCCATGGCCTTTGCAATCTGAGCTAGTCAAAAAGCTGTCTGTAAAGTGACACTTCTTACTTTAACAGTATTTCTTCTCTCCATTACAAGTATCCATAATTGTAGCATCATAATTTCATTACTTAGAAACCCCTATCCAACATCAGTCATGTGTTCTTTTGGAATATGGAAGCCTGAGGCAAAGGAGTTAATTTTTTTTGAGTATCCAATATGTGCCAGGCACTGTGCTAGATTTCTCATATGTATCGTTTGGTTTTGACAGTAGTTCTAATGATGGATATATGCTTTTTTTTTAATTTAAAGAGAAAAAAACATGTAAGGGTAGAAATAACACAGAATTTCATTAAAAAAGATACACAGTAAGAAATCACTAGTTGATAAATTACATATTGTCCTCTTAGAAATAGTTGTTCAAGTTACAAAATTAAAGCATACAAAGTAGATATTCAAACAAGTGAGAGTGCAAACAGCTATGCATGCATGAGTCTATACATGTATTTCTATCCTTTATGTATTAGAGGGAAAAACAAAACCTAGCAAGACAAAGCAAAACAAATTCCTATAAAAACATGAAACCAAAAAGTCATATAAAACCACAGTACAAGGTGATCTACCATGATTCCTGTGTTGTTTCTTATTATCTTCAATAGAATTGTCTATATTATCAGGCATAATTGAATGTAACAGCATAATTGAATATAGCAGTACATAACAATATTAGTAAAAATAAAACATTGTAGACAGTATAAAACTTCAAAGACAGGTAATAATCAAACTACAGTGGATATTCTAGTGAATCTTGTCATGTTCTGTGTGGTTGCCTATACTCTCAGACTTGATACTATCAATCATAACAACTTTGAATAAAATCTATCAATACAAAACAGTGATCTAACAAACCAGATTCAATTACAATCAGTCATGGTAAAACAGTGTAGGTTATACAAAGCTTTAGATTAAGTTAATAGGAAATTAAGGAGGATTACCGTACTGTATCCTGTTATTTTCAGGATAACTGTCTGTGCTCTCAAATCTAGTACAGGAAGAATGACTGGAACAGAATATAATATATCTGAGCAGAATGGTGTGAGTAATGTGGGTTTTAAATCCTGGTGCACTATTAACAATATAGTGCATCAAGGCCATCTATGTTAGAGATTCTAGCCATCCTTCTCTGCCTCATTTCTGCTATGTTATTTTTCTGCCTTTGTTTGTCTAGTTTTCTTCATTCTATTGCCTGCCCCACTCATTGAGGCCTTTCTGCCACTGTTCCTAAAATCCTGGTATTTTTTTTCTCTCTCTAGAATGTCCTTCAGTATTCTCTGTAGGGTTGGATTGGTGGTCACAAACTCCCCCTGTTCCTCTTTGTCATGGAAGCATCTTGTTTCTCCATTAATTTCTAGTGACAGTTTTGCAGGATACATCAATCTAGGCTGGAGGTTATTTTCTTTCAGGGCTTGGACTACTTCGCTCCAAGCTCTTCTTGATCTGATGGTCTGTGTCGAGAAGTCTATCATGATCCTCATGGGCTTGCCTTTATAGGTAATCTGTTTCTTTTCTCTGATGGCTTTTAATATTCTGTTTTTATAATGAATTTCTGGTATCTTGATTATTATATGTCTGGGTGTAGCTGTGTTTTCATTGTAGGTGGCTGGAGTTATGTATGCCTCACATAACTGAATGTCATTTTCTTTTCCCATGCTTGGGAAGTTTTCCTTAATTATTTCCGTGAATAGCCTTTGTAATTCGCCTGTTTGTATTCCTGCTTCTTTGTTCACATTTCTTATTCTTAAATTATAGATTCTCTTGTCATCTTCTAGCCTTTGTATTGTTACTGCCTGTTTCCTTGTCATTTTTAAGAGGTCCTTCCTTTCGTGATCACACATTGAAAACTTGTCTTCAAGTTTTGATAGTCTATCCTTAGTTTCTTTTAAGGAGTTTTGCCAGATTTCAATGGAGTTTTTAATTTCCTGGTAATCTCTCTGAATCTGCTTCATGTATTCTATATTTTCTTTATATTCTTTGTCAAATTTTTCTCTCCTTTTTTTGTGTTCCTTCCTTCTCTCTATGTCTTCCTGAGAGATGCTTAAGATTTCTTTTATTACTCTACCCATATCTTGCTTTACATGATTTTGTATTTCAGTTTTGAGCTCATCTACAAGGTTCCAAAGATATCTCTTAATGTCTCTTGAAGCCATTTCTGGTGTTGCATGTTTGCCACCTTTAGTCTCCCTTGTTTTTCCATCTCCTGGATCAGTGCTTTCAGGGTTCTCACTGGGGTCCTTCTCTTGCCTCTCTCTCCTGTCATGGTCCTGGCTTCCTCCACACAGGTTACAGTGTAGGTCCCAGTCCCCTTCCCTGTTGGCCATGGTTCCTCTTAAGCATGCTGGCAAGGGACCTCTGCCCTCTCCTGCCTGCTCTTGTCACTAAGATGTAAGCAGGGGCTGCATATGCCTGCCCCTCCCCACCGGGCCAGCCAAACTTCAGGGGCCTTCACCCAGTTAGTGCGTGCTAGGTGCAGGGAATCGATTTGGAATGGCTCATTGTGTCCTAGCCAGGGGTGTGGTCCAGTCCAAACAAATCCCAGAAATCTGCTCTGGGGAGGTAGCAACCAACTGAAGTTACTGTGGCTCCCAGTTCAGGCTCCCCCTGCCCGATTCCAACATGTCGCCCATTTGGTCTCACCCTTCCCATGGTGGGGCGCTCATTCCCAGCATTGACCATGGATTCATGAAGGTCCCTTTGCAGTCTCTGCTCTCTGTTTGGCTCGCCAACGCCTGACTTCAGTGGTGGCTGTAGCTCCTGTGAGTGGCGGCAAGAATGAGTTTGGGCAGCTCTGCTGGCCAGCACAAACTTGCAAATTCAGGCTGGCGCAAACCTGGTGGGTCACAGTGAAAACACTTTGTCTGGTAATTTTAGCTGTTCCAAGTGTAGCCCTGATACTGCATGTTTGATGAGGTTTTACATTTTAATTTCTTCCTGTGTCAAGAGGATCCATCTCCTTCTGTCTGGGTCTCTCCAGGATGTTTTATTCTGGCAAATGAGTTGTTTCTCCCAGCAGCCTTTGTATTTTGTTGCTCACTGATTGTCATCTTTAGCTCCTCCGGATATATGCTTTTGCACATCCTTTAAAGTAAAATTTTGAGCCCATAGCCAGGAACATCTGGAAATCCCCCAGCATGACAGAATCATCTCAGATTGCCATTGCTGGGCCCACCCCTCAGCTGTGAACACCTGGGATGCCCCTGGCATGACTGAGCTGCCTTGTACTGCTGCCATGGGCCCACCCCTCAGCCAAAAACACCTGGGGCACTTTTGGCATGACTGACCTACCTTGTACTGATGCTTCTGGGCCTACACCTTGGCTGGGAACACCTGGGACACCCCTAGCACCCTGGGTCACCTCCGATCACTGCCACAGGTCCACCCTTTCAGGAATCCACCTGCCTCCTGGACCTACTACTGCAGTTGATCTTTGGACCCAATCCCTTCTCCCAGAACCTTGGACTACAGTGGATTACCATGCTGGCTGGATGGGAGACTCAGGAACACCTCACCCAAACAGAAGACCTCAACAGGCTCCAGTCAGTATAGTGCATTTGACCCTAAAATAGAGATCTGCAGTGGGTAAATGGGAGTGGAAGTGAAACTCCCTACAACTGTAATACCTTGGCAAATCTGACAAGAGAGTGGGTAATACTCTCCACCATACAGAAAACATCAGACAGATTAGGGAGTGCACTAATAATCCCCCCCAACTTGGAGAAAATTAAAAGAGCTTATGAGACCCCTAGTGACACAGTAGGGCCTCAGCTTACACAAATACTATAGACAGGGAGATCTGGTGACCTGCAACAACTTGAAGATATAGCAACAGCAGGAATTAAGAGTTGACCTACATCAATACTTCTAGGCTAGTTAGCCACAAAGGAATATAAGACTCACCCAATAGGCCCTGTAGGAGGAATTTAGGTCACTGGCTCTTCTCTTCATTGTGGTACCCAGCAACTGGACAAACATCAAACACACAGTAAGACCCTAAAGTTCACACTACAGACAGTTGAGACTTTTGGGATTGAAAAACCAAATATGTACCCAAAAGGTGAAAATGACAAAACAAAAAGGCAAAATGCAATCTCAAACATCTAGTCCATCAGGAAAAAGTACAGGCAACATTGAAATAGAGGACTTTAAAAGTCATACACTAGAAGTATCTGATAAGATATAAAATGAAGTAAAGAAACAAATTCATGAAGCTATAGAGGAACTCAAATTAAAAATAGTGTTTTATGTAAAGACAGAAATAACCTTAGCAAATGAGTTGCTCAACATAGATAGAGAAGAAATAGATAGAAAGGAGCACAGGAAATTGATTGAAACTTTGAATGAACAATGCAGAAAACAAGCAGAATCCATGAAACAAATTAAAAGAGATATCCAAGAAACAAAAAATTGTATTGAAAGCTGGCAAAACCATTTAAATGAAGCTAAGGATAGAATTTCAGATCTTGAGAACAGGATTGCAGATAGCGATCATGAAAGGGTAGAACTTAAAAAAACAGCAAAACACCACTAAATGACAATCCAGCACGTTCAAGATGATTCCAAGAGAAACAATATAATACTAATAGGCATCAATTAAAATGTGGAGTCAATGCAAATGACATAACTAAAATATTAACAGAAGTAATAGCAGAAAATTTCCCACACATGGGGAAAAATCTGATATACAAATAAGTGAGACATTCAGAATGTCAAACAGTCACAACCAACATTAATCTATACCCAGACATATAATAATTAAGATCCCAGACAGACAGCATAAAAACAGAATACTAAAAGCTGTTAGAGAAAAGACACAACTCACCTATCAAAGAAAACCTATTAGAATCATAGCAGAGTTTTTAGCACAAACCTTCAAGATGAGCTTGCAGTGAAATATTTCAAGCCCTAAAAGAAAGCAACTTACAATCCAGACTGATGCACCCAGCAAAACTGTCTTTCAAATTTCATGGAGAAACAAGGTATTTCCATGACAAAGAAATACTGAAGAAATTCTTGTCCACAAAACCAACAAAAAGTACTGAAAGACATGCTAGACAGAGATAAAAATGGCCACAATCTCAAAAACCACAACAGAAAGAAACCACCAGGCTGAACAAGAAATTAAACAAGGGAGAAAATCAGGAAACCAACAATAGGAACACAACATGGCAAAGTCAAACCAGTACATATCAGTGATATCCATAAATGTAAATGGCCTCAATTCACCTATCAAAAGAAACAGGTTGACAGAATGGATCAAGAAACAAGATCCCACAATGTGCTGCATACAAGAAACACATCTAACTCAAAATGAAACTTATAGATTCAAAGTCAAAGGATGGAGAACAGTATTTCATGCAACAGGAACTCAGAAAAAAGTAGAGGTAACTATTCTGTTTGCAGACAAAGTGAACTTCAAACCTAAAAGGAGTAAAAGAGATAAAGAAGGCCACTACTTACTTGTAAGTGGAAAACTACAAGATGAAGAACTGACAATTATAAATATATATGCACCAAATACAGGGGAACCCAACTAGTAAGACAAATACTAATGGATATAAAATACCAAATACACAAGAACAAAATTGTAATAGGAGACCTTAACACCTCACTGTCACAAAGAGATAGATCAGTGAGACAAAAAGTCAGCAAAGAAATAACAGAACTCAATCATACCTGTGAGCAAATGGACTTAGTGGATGATTACAGAGTGTTCCACTCAACCACCTAGGAATATACATTCTTCTCAGCTGCACATGGGACATTCTCCAAAATAGACTGTATATTAACCCATAAATCATTCTTAACTAAATGCAAAGGGAATGAAATTATCCCTTGCAAATATCTGACCATAGTACACTAAAATTGGAAATCAATGGCAAAAAACTGCAAAACCTGAATAAATACATGGAAATTAAATAACAACCTTCTGAATAACCAGTGGGTTACAGATGAAATCAAAGAAGAAATAAAAGAATACCCACAATACAATGAAAATGAAGGTACAACATACCATAACCTACGTGTTGCAATGAAAGCAGTCCTAAGAGGGAAATACATAGCAATAAATAGTCACATCAAGAAAATGGAATGAGCACAAATAAATAACCTGATGCTACATCTCAAGCTTCTAGAAAAGGAAGAGCAAGTCAAACCCAAAGCTCCTGGAAGAGAGGAGATTGTAAAGATTAGAGCAGAAATTAATGCAATTGAAACTAAAAAACAATACAAAGAATTAGTGAATCAAAGAGCTGGGTTTTTTTTTTGAAAGAATAAGCAAAATTGATAAACCCCTAGCCAAACTTATCAAAAAAAAAAAAAAAAGAAAGAAAAACCTCAAATCCATGCAATAAGGACTGAAAAGAAGGAAATTACTACAGATCCCATGGAAATTCAAAAGATCATGAACACCTACTTTGAAAATCTCTACTCATGCAGGGTGTAAAACACAGAGGTAATGGACAGATTTCTAGGAACATATGAACTACCAAAGCTCAATCAAGAAGATTTAACAATTTTGAATAACCCAATATCAGCTATTGAAATAAAAAATGTGACTAAAAATTTACCAACAACAAAAAGCCCATGGCTTGATGGATTCACAGCTGAATTCTATAAAAAATTTTAAAGAAGATTTAATGCCAATACTTCTTAAACTCTTTAAAGAAATTGAAAGAGAGGCAGTCCTCCCTAACTCATTCATAGAGGCAAGTATCACTCTGATACCAAAACCAGAGAAAGACCCACCCAAAAAGGAGAACTGCAGACCAATCTCACTAATGAACATTGATACAAAGATTTTCAATAAAATATTGGCAATTAGAATGCAGCAAATCATGAAGAAGATTATACACCATGACCAAGTGGGATTCATTTGAGGAATGCAGGGATGGTTCAACATATGCAAATCAATAAATGTAATACACCACATCAACAGAGCCCAAAATAAAAACCACACAGTCATCTCCATAGATGCAGAAAAAGCTTTTGATAAAGTCCAACACCTTTTCATGATAAAAAGCCTACAGAAACTCGGAATAGATGGTATGTACCTCAATCTTATAAAGGTCATCTATGACAAACCAACAGCCAACATTATACTAAATGGACAAAAACTGAAAGCCTTCACTCTAAAATCAGGAACAAAACAAGCATGTCCACTTTCACCACTCCTATTCATTATAGCTCTGGAAATATTACCCATAGCAATCAGACAAGAGGGAGAAATAAAAGATATAAAAATAGGAAAAGAAGGATTTAAATTATCATTATTTGAAAATGACATGGAACTCTACATAGAAGAGGTAATATACAAAATCAGTAGCATAGTTGGATACAAAGTCAACACTCAAAAGTCAATAGCATTCCTGTACATGAACAAAAAACTCAGAGAAAGAAATTATGGAAATATCACCTTTCACAATAGCATCTAAAAAAATGAAACACCTAGGAATCAACCTATCCAAGAATGTAAAAGACCTATATGCTGAAAATTATACTACTCTTAAAAAGGAGATTGAAGAGGATACTAGAAAATGGAAGGATATTCCTTGCTCTTGGTTGGGAAGAATCAATATTGTGAAACTAGCCATACTCCCAAAACTGTTATACAGATTCAATGCAATCCCAATCAAAATACCATTAACATACCTTACAGATCTAGAAAAAAATATTCCTAAAATTCATTTGGAAACAGAAGAAATCTAGCATAGCAAAGGTGATTCTGGGCAACAAAGGCAAAACAGGAGCCATCTCAATTCCTGACTTGAAACTATACTACAAAGCCACAGTAATAAAATCAGCATAGTATTGGCAAAGGAATAGACCTGAGGAACAATGGAACAGATTAGAAGATGCAAACACTACTACAAAGACAATCAGCCACTTTATATTTGACAAAGGTGCTACACGTGTTCACTGGAAAAAAAGCCTCTTTAACAAATTGTATTGGAAAAATTGCCTTTCCACATGCCAAAGACTGAAAATAGACCCATGCCTATCACCATAAAGAAAACTAAAGTCAAAATGGATCAAAGACCTAAATATTAAAATGGAAACACTAAATCTACTGCAAGACAAAGTAGGTAAAAATCTTGGAGATAAGGGTAGGGAGAGAATTCATGTACAAAATGCAAACTTCAAGGGAAATACTTCAAAGAATCAACAAATGGCATCTCATATTACTAAAAAGTTTTTGCACTTCAAAGGAAATCACCAACAAAATGAAAAGAAAACCCACAGAATGGGAAAGAATTTTAGCCAACAATCCCTCAGACAAAGGACTTATACCCAGAACATATAAAGAGCTGAAAAACATCAAGCTCCCCAAATTCATAGTCCCTCTCCAAAAATGGGCATTGGTGATGATCACACATCTCTCAGATGAAGATAGACAAATGGCAATAAATATATGAAGAAATGTTCACCACCACTGGTCGTTTGAGAAATGCAAATTAAACAGCATTGAGATTTCATCTCACCCTTAAAAGAATGGCTGCCATCAGGAAAACAACTGGTAATAAATGTTGGTGAGGCTGTGGGGAAAAGGGAACACTGTTCCACTGTTGTTGGGAGTGCAGACTGGTGCAACCACTGTGGAAATCAGTATTGAGATTCCTCAAAAAACTAGGATTGGAAGTTCCATTCAATCTCATTATTCCCCTCCTGGATATTTTCCCAGAAAAATTGAAATGGTCAGGTCACAGTGATATATGTGCACTCATGTTCATAGCAGCACAATTTGTGATAGCTAAATCTTGGAAACAACCAAAATGCCCATTACCGCAAAGTGTATGAAAAAAATGTGACATTTTTGTACAATGGAAGAATACTCAGCTATAAAAAAGGATGATCTTGAAGCCTTTATAGGTAAATGGAAGAAACTTGAGAATATCCTCATAAGTGAAATAAATAAGACTCACAGTAGTAAATATCACATTGTCTTTCTAGTATAAATAATGGTATACAAGAAGTATAATAGACAGAATAATGTTATCCAAGAAGTATAATAGATATAATAGATACTGTAAAAGTGATAGGGAAGGAAAGTGCTCTAAAGGATATAATGGTATGTATAGTGTGTAAGATAGATGACCATGACTAAATTTTTTTTAGCTCATTGAACAGAAGAGTTTGCACTGTCAATGTTTGAGTGTCTAGCCAGTTTTTATGCTTTGATTTTATAACTTTAACAACTATTGTTAAGATGACAGTATGTAATGTATCAATAGCGATTTTAAGACGTCAATTTTTTAAATTCTGTATTCTACTTTTTTCTCATTTTTTTCTGCTTTGTCTTTTTAAATTTTCTTTCATTGTTTAAATAAAACAAAATATAAAATAAATAAAATTTAGAGTTTCAATGTATAAGTCATGGTCATATATTAATCAAGCAGTGAAATTCAAATTCAAGTTCAAATATCAGCTTTAAAGTGCAAATCATTAATTAATACATTTGGAAAATATTTTTCTTTCTGTTATTAAAAAGTTAAGATTCCATGGCCACTTTCTTCCTGAATCTTATTTTCTCTTCATCACCAAGCAGGTTCTCCTCTTAGAAGGTCTAGGGTCCTGGTTTCCATGTCTTCCCAATCCCCACTATTGCTTTTTTTCTGTAACAAAGAACCAATTATTAATAAATATGATAGAGATGTAGAAGACACCCTGCTCTTGGTAGAACTGGGTTGCTAGTAGCTCTCAGGTAACTGAAATTCTTCCTTACTTCTTCTTGTGTATTTGATAATGCATATCACCGGACTATCAGAATCCTGAGTGCTTGCATTCTCTATTGTCCTTTGCTTAAAATTAATGTGCAAGCTCTGGGCATCTATCTGTTCCTCAGCTCTGTATTCCATGTTGTATTCCTCTGATGTTTACTCTCAACACTTCCTCAGTTAAAGCAGACTTGTATTCCCAATTACCAGTTAGTTTTAACTTTAAACAGATTTGGAAATATATGTTTAGAACTGTACAGTAGAAAGAGTGCTGGAATCAGAAAATCTGAGTTCAATGACAAGGGCTACAGTTTATTGAACATATATTTTAGGCCAGACACAGCTTGCAGTGTTTTTCTACATTTGTCTCATTTGAACAACATAGTCCATTATGTTTAAATAATTGGAAGGTTAGAAAGACTAAGTAATGTTCCCAGTACTGTATAGTTAAAGAGTAGTAAAGTTAAGATTCATATCTCTCTGGTGTGAAGCTTAAAGCACCTGAAGCCATTCTGCACCATTCTACCCAGCTTCCTCATTATGAGTCTCTGCCCTGGGGCAAGTTGCTTAACTCTACAAATGAAGATAATAGCCCACAGTGAACATGAGAACTTTCAATAGATTCAAAGTCTGTTATAAGCATAATGAGTTACCATTGCATGAAATTGGCAGTACCAACAGCCAATACTTATTTGAGCTACTGTTATGTGCTACCATTATCCTTAGCATTTTATAGCCTATTTAATTATCACATGGACTGTATAGAAAGGGTAGTATTATTCTTGCAGCTTTAAAGACAAGATAAGTAGATATAAAGAATTCATAGTACAATAGTATAATTAACACAATATGCAAAACCATGTGAGGAAATACACATTTTTTAAGAGAACTCTTTGAGGGGGCACTTAGTGTTGGCTCTTTCTTCAGGGGTGAATAGTGTCAAATGCTCATCATTTCACTTATTCCAAGTGGGTCATAGCAGCAGGTAAGAGAATGAGAGTTTCAGATGCCTCCTTTCCCACCTACCCTCATTCTACAAAGTGCTTTGTGGTCACACACAATCGTCTGTTAAAGAACTGTGCTGCGCACACACTGTCATCTCCCCAGGCAGTTTTTCAACCATTGTCAGAATTCCCTTTTGGTTACAAGATATAATGGACCTGAGGTTTCATTAAACAGCTTAGTTATCTGTGTAAAATGTTCATCTTTTGTTTGAGGAAGAGAGACCTCAGACAGGAGGTAGGATTCTCTTGATCAATGCAATAGATTAGAGGACTTCTGGAATCCAACCCTAGACTCTAGCCTTTTTCCTCTGTGCGCTGAAGAAATGCTCCTGAGGTACCAGAATTAAAAAGACTGGGAGATGAGTAGGAAAGGATGGGCTTGAAATGCAGCCCATGAGTGCAGGAGCCCAGTTTTTAATAGAAGTCTTTGGAGCTTCCAGAGAAAGGGAGTGGTTTAAGGTCAGTAGATCAGGAGAGCTATGAGTAAGACACCTACTCTCAAATCCACTAAAGTACAGATAGCCAAGGAAGGATTTCATTTTCCAGGGATACCTGATAACACTTCATGAGAGGGTCTTGGAGGTAGAGAAGTGAGAAGATGGAGGAAGTGTGGCATGTGTCCAGAGGAAGTTATGTTGCACAGTTGGAAGGGTAAATGCTTGTGTGCTTAAAGAAAAAAGTCATTTTCTCATTGTAAAGGAAACACAGCTCACATCTCCTGGAGTCTGGCTATATGCTTTTAACACTTAGTCATTCAGGGCATTCCATCACCCAGTAAGTCTTTTCTCTAATTTTCTGCCTGAATGCTTGCTTCTCTGAGTTCTTGCTCCAGAGCATGGGCTCATTTCCTGTTCTTGGTGCACCTAGGACAAGTGCTCTGCACCTAAGGCTTCATTGAGGGTTTACCTATCTACCAGATTCTTAGGGGTGTGGAATTCTGAGTAACATAGAAGCATCTTTTGCTGTGTATTTTAAGCACTTATGTATAGACATGACACCTTGTAGATGTGTCATTGGACTAAGTTAAACGAATGCTCAATCCTAAGCTAACAGCTTGTGGATCTTATTCAGGATGGTTTTCACATTTTGTTCCTAAATTTACATCAGCACACACTACAAAGAGGAGGCCCCCGTTTCTTCTCTCTTTTGATGCTTTTTCTGTTGTTACACTGTATAGGGCAATATGGTTCCTCTGTGTACACTGCTTCTTTGCTTTGCCACTGCATCTGGGAGTGGGAGATCAAGGTTATGCTGGATGATGATGACATCAGGGGAGAGATGGGAGTAGCACAGTGTAAACTAGTGCTGCCTATTTGCTTTCCTTTCTACTGGCCTGTTCTTTTTCCCTGATATCAGTGGGACTGAGCTTCAGATCTTCACTGGTTCCTAAGGAAACCATGAAGAAGGTAAAGCAGAGTGTCACCTCACCATGTCTTGGACCATTTTGTTCTGTTTTGTTGATGCCAAATGAAGATAAAGACTCATTTGCACATTGAGCTGCACTGTGTGTGTGTGTGCATGTGTGTGTGTGTGTGTGTGTGTGTGTGTGCATGCATGCAAATGTGTGAGCACCCATGCACAGGGACAGGAGTCCTGATTAGCCCAAGTTGTGTAGACTCAGCTTCCCGGTGGACCATGATGATCTCACCCCAAGGGTATCTCTGTTTCTCTTCCTTTTACATGGGAGTGTGTAGCAAGTTCAGCACCTGGTCTTAGTGACAGATAATAGTTTGTATATCACAGTTCATCCCAGTGGTAATTGAATTGAACACAGCCCAAATGGATCTCTGCTATTGGAAAGTTCTTTATTTGACTTTTGACTTGGGGGAACAGGATTTGTTGGAGGTTTTTGTCTGTTCCTGTGTGTAATTCTGGGTTGGAGGCTTCTGCAGTGCTCTGTCAGGTGTATAGAAAAAGCACCAGAGCATCCCAGGGAAATCTCTGCTGTTGTTCCTCAATTCCACATGTCCCCAGGTGTTCACCTTCATTATGCACCATTAGACTCCACATGCTTGTTGGATCAGTCATGGTGTTTTAGTTGGGAGGAGCAAGACCTGGGGCAATGCTAATTCTTGACCATAGCTAATACTTATCTCAATGTCTAATGAGTGGATATAACAATTTGAAATCATGGCTCAATCTTTCAAATCACTTAGGCAATGTGAGCAGTGGCTCTCAGCTCATTTGGCCTGTGGTGCATGAAGTCTGTGGCTCTAACATTATACCAGATCTGGCCTTCTTGGAGGAAGGATTTGTATCTTACTCATGCCTACCACCATGCTGGGGAGGACCAAAAGTTCAGAATGAACAAATAACCACCAAGACTCCTTTAGCTGAGTTGGAGAAGGCTTAATGCCTGAAGTGCTTTTCCAGTGGAGAATGAGCTTGAGTTGAATCTTGTTTGCTTCCCAGTGGTTATGCTATAGAGAAGCACATAGGGTCTGCAGTCTCCTGCAGGTGACTTAGGATTCTAAATCCCACATACTCCTAAGGTCTGTCCAGGCTGTGATACAGCATATTTTCATGCCATGTGCTCCTCCACAAGGATGGTTAACTCAGCAGGGAGACCCAGCCTGCCTGGCCATTATCCATGTGAGGCTGATTCTAATATCAGTGGTTGCATGAAGACCTGGATGACAATTTGCTGGCAGGGTGTGGTAGATTGATAACTGGTGGTCACCTTGTAATACCAGATGAACTGAATCACCATGGTGCTGAGCATGGATGGCCTTTGAGGACTTTTGCAAGATAAAAAGAAGAACTAGAGAGGAAGAAGTAGTGTTTTGTTCAGTGCTGTTGGTTCTTCTGTTGCTGTGGGTTCCCCTGGAGGAGTTTGCTTGGCTTCTTTCCTGATATGAACTTGGCTGTTCTCATGGTCAAAGGAGATCAGGACCTTGTTGCTGACAATGGCTGCAGTTCACGTAGGGGGAGCTCTGTTCCTTACTTTGAGCATTGCTTTCTGGATCCAGAGTGGAAGAAGGTATGCTGTTCAGCCTCCAGGAGAAACTCGTCACACTGGCTTCCTGACATGAACTCCACTGTTAACATCAGAGGAGCTTGGGACCTCATTGTCACTGAGGATGGCTGTGGTACTTTTCGGGGGAGCTCTGGTTCTTACTTTAAGCATTACTTCCTGGTTCCAGTGGAGAATCCTTAGCCTACAGGCATAGATCCTTTATTCTGTTGAAACAGACTTTCTACCTTCCACTACGGACGTTTGGGTCTTTCCAGTGCAGATCCATGAAACAGGCTTGCATGGGTCATTGTCATGGGCTCTAGGTCTCCAGTTGGACTCATGGAAGGCATTGTCATGGGCTCTAGATTTTCAGTTGAACTCATGCAAATTATTGCCATGGTTTCCAGGCTCTATCTGAATTTTCTTGGTCTTTAATGTGTGAACAGATATCCTGCATTTTCTTTGCATGTGACTCCATGGGTAACCATTATAAATTGTACTATTAATTATGAGTCCTGTATTGTCTTGTTCTCCTTGCAATCACTGATTACAACCAGGGGATATTCTAGTTTTGGTTGAAGAGTGGAAATGTTTAAGGAGAAAGAGAAGAAGAGGAAGAATATGACAGAAATACCATGCTAGAAATGAGTAGCAAAACATCTTATCTTTCCTCCAGTGGACTCTCTAACCATTAAGTACTTTTTTGCCTTCATGGCAGGAAAAGTATCTGACATGAAAATTTAAAACAAAATAAGTTGTAGGAAATATTACTGGAAATCCAGGATCATTCTAGATGTTTTTATGTCAAAGAGAAGCTACTCTGTTATCCTGAGAGGATGATTCTGGATGAGATTGGTACAGAAAGAAGGTGGCATTGTCCAGCCACTTGCAGGCTATTGCACCTGAAGCTTTGGTGATAATATTTGCTCCATCATTGCTGGAATTAGTAAAGCTATTATTCGTATCAAACAGGTTAGATTAGAAGTGGAAAATGGAAATTAGAGAAGACTTGCCTTTAGTTGGCAATAATAGTCAGTTTTAATAAAAATGAAATACCTTAGAATTAGTAAAAATTAAAGAATCTAATTACTTTCGGCTGTGTGATTCTGGATGCCTTGGGGAGTCATTCGTGAAGCTGCATTTTTCTCTCCAGGAACTAGACACCTGTGTCATTGGTCCTGCCTGCTGAATTATGAGCCTGACTCTGGACAGAGACATGCGCTGTCACTTCTGGTGCCCTTTTTTCTCTTTCCATGACTCCCTGCAAACTTACATCTGGGGCATTCCTTCTTACAATTCTTCGTACAATCGTCTGCACAGTAGGAAACAGTATGTGATTACATACTGTCTAAAATGATTTCCTAAATATTCTGTGTACACTGAAAATAGTTCAAATGTTCATGAGCTTGAAGCTTTTCCTGTGCCCTGCAGTGCCTGGTCCAGAGCTGGACCCCTGGGGGCTCAGTGGTTGAGCGCCGGACACTGGCTTTCATTTCTCATCTGCATGGCTCCATTTTCATCCCACGGTAGCTAGGCATGGCCTTCTCTTTACGGAGCCAGATGTGCTCGCATTTCCAGCACAATGGTGGCAGGAAATTAAAACTTGTCACCAATCATTGTGATTTGTGGCTGTGATAAGCATAGTCACAGTGGTTCTTGATTTTACTAAGACAGAGAGCTGAGAGGACAGCGACCAGACAGCAAGTGTGCCTGTGAGACTTTCTCGTGGAATGAAAGAGCAACAGCTACCACAGGGGCCCACAGGCCAGTGGTTTTAGTGACTAAGGTCTTCCCCTCCAGAAGGGACACCACCTGGTTGACAAGCAGGGCGCCTTCTGGTTTCAGGAAGGCTCAGTTCAAGTTAATAAGAATAATAAGCACTCTTGTAATTATGCCTAAGTATCATAGTGTAGGCAATGTGTCCTAAGCATCTATTGTGTTCAAGGTGCTGGGTTGATCTCTTTATTTTCCCAGCCTTCTTGAGGTAAGTAGATGTGTTGTTTATATTCAAAGTCTTAGTTTTTAATTACTATAAAGCTATAAGTTGTGACTTCCTCTGTATGGATAATGAAATAAAGACTAAATAAAATGTAAGTTGTTTGCAAAAGTGACAGTAGGGGTAACACTATGGCCGCTGGAAATCCTGAAGTTATGCCTTTTTGATACCCATATTCTTGAAAGTGGCAAAACTCAAAACAGCTGAATTGACACTGGGGTCTTTTTCTCAGGGGAGGTTCCAGCAGTGGACAGCAATACCTTCTAAAATTCCGGAAAACCAAGGTCATTTCTGAATAGTACTCAAGCAAAGGGGAATAAAAATGATAGTGGCTGGGTTTCTGCTACACACCACATTTTTATGTTGTTTCTTGTTGTCATTTTCCAATATACAATCATCCCTCATCTCTTGTATCAGCAGGTGATTAGTTCTAGGACCCCCATACCAAAATCCAAGGACACCGAGTCTTTCATATAAAATGGCATAGTATTCATATATAAGTTGTGTATATCTCCTTTATAAATCATCTTTAAGCAGCATTGTGATAACTAGTGTGATAAAAATACTATGACAATAGTTATTTCATTTTATTTTTAGGGAATAATGGCAGAAAATCTAAATTAAATTAGTTTTTAAACCATTTTAGAGGCTTAATATTTCTAAGGTTGGGTGAATACATAGATATAGAGACACCAGCATATTGTCAGGAAACAACATATGAGTTTGGCAAGAGGTATAATCATTGTTCATATCACACTTATAGGAAATAAGAATTAGTGGTATCATACAAGTCCAGTGCCAGGCTCCTGGACATAGGAAACCTGGGCTTGAACTGTATGCCCACCCATCCTTGGACATCTTGTTAAACCAGTTCTGTGGACATCTATGCAGAGGCTCTGCCTCCTGTAAGAACTGAAATTCCTAAGCAGAGTGCTTCTGGCTTTACCTTACCCTCTTCTGTCCCTGTCTCCAGCTTCATTTCCTGTTTCTCCTTTAATTTCCTCCAGTGGCAAAGACATCACAGCAGTGCCTGAGTCCCTCTGCTTCCCTCCCCAATTCTGCATCAAGGTTACTTTGGGTGACACGTCTCACCCTATCTCTTTGTGTGACAGTCTTCAGCTCCCCTCATTAATGATGCCCACCCCCTATCCCACCTTGGGGAGTGTAGAACACCCCAGGTGTATGATTCACCCTTGTGTTGTCAGAGCAATGCTGACAGGCCTTGTGGAAGCATCAGAGATAGTGTATGTTAGCTGATTTGGTCATTTCTGGAAAAATTAATGAACTAACATGAGAATTAGATGATCTGCAAACTTTCTAGGTCTATTTTGTGTCTTAAGTCTTCTGTACCTTCTAACAGGACAAAAGCATCTCAAGGCTGCCCAGGACATATCTGATAAGTTGGGTAGTATAAATACGGTGGCCAAATACATACTAGAAACTCAGAGACTTGTCATTTAGTGTGATAAGCATTTGCTGAATGCCTTATCTGTTCCTGTCTTGTGTCAGGGACTCACTTGAGGGGCTGAGTGGGTGGATCTGAGATAACAGTGGGAATCACAATATGTTTTAAGACTTTCTCTATATAAAGGTAAAGTCAAAATCCATTTTCTGAACCAGGCGTGGTGGTATAATCCCAGCACTCTGGAGGCCGAGGTGGAAAGGTCCTTTTGAGTTCAAAGCCAGCCTGGGCTACAAAGTGAGTTCACACCCGGCCTAAACTGCACAGTGAAACCCTGTCTCAAGAAGACAAAAAAGAAAAAAAAAAGTCCATTTTCTAGTGCTATAACTGAATCCCCCATACTAGAGAAGAATAGAGATTTACTGAACTCTAAGCCAGGAGGCTGAGGAATCCAAGAGCGTGGACTTGGTGTCTGGTGAGTGTTCTCTTGTTTTATCATAACATTTAGAGGTGAACACATGGTGGGAAAGAACAAGCTTGCTGGCTCAGGTCTCCCTTCCCCCTTCTTATAAAGCCAGTAATGCTCCAGTTGGCCACACCCTCATGAGCTATTTAATCTTAGTTATCTAAGGAAGTTTCCATCTCAAAATACAATCAATATATGAATCTGGGAATTAAATTCCCAATCCTTGAAAATTTGGAGGGCACATTCCAATCATAATAGGTAGACTAGGATATCATACCATATCCTATTAATAAAAGCAGAATATATCTCCTAGCAAAATTCACCTTTCTTACTTTCTCTTGGAAGAGTCAATCACTAAAGGTCTCTTCCAGGTGATGAGCCTGAACTCTTTCCCACCCCCAACATTCATGTTAAGAAGAGAGTACCGTGGTGATGCAGGATTTGGGCATGAGTTGACATCCTGATCAATGCAACCAATCCTGTCCCTAAGGGTTCACCAATCCTAAATGAAACACCTCAGAAAGACAACCCCTTACTGTTGTGGATGCCTTAAAATCAAAGTATTTATAGGGCTTCGTGTACTCAGGGAAATGAAAAAAAAAAAAAAAAGAAGATGAAAGAGGTCCAGTGGCTTCTAGAGTAGGTGGCACCCCTTCAAATAGGCAAAGGTGTCTAGAGCTAGGATTGCAGTGAGGTGGGAAGGGTATTCAGGCAGAAGAGACAACATGCTCCATGCAAAGGTACAAGCATTCCTGGCAGATTTCAGACAACAGCAGCTGAATGGGGCTGGCCCCAGGGGATGGAGAGTTTGAGGGAGATGGCCATAGGGGAAGAGCTCTAAAACAAACAGTAGTATGAAAATGGCATCTTTGCATATAAAGAGAAGCAGCCTGTACTTCTTCCTTCGGCAAGGTGCAGAATTCACATGGTTCCTCCCTCTACCCCACCTTCCAATGGATGCAAATTAATATTGCCAAATAGCCTTCCATTTAAAAGTGCTCTTTCTGGCATGCTAACTAAAAAAGGAGGCCGTGTGAAGGAGGAGCAAATTGATTTGAGGGCCATGTGCCATCTGCCTGAGCCAAGAGAGCAAGCCTTCTCCCATCCAGATGATACACCTTTTCCAAAAGCTGTCTGGTGACAGCTCTGACAGTCCCTCTGTCACCACTATGGCATTATGGGTGTGTAGAGTGAGCAATGAGAGGAAATAGCACGCGAGACAGAAACGCACTTGCACCCAGGGAAGGTAAATGATTGTACACAGGACATTTATCTCTGAGGTTGTTCTCCCAGCAAAACCAATTACTGGCCTTTTCCTTGCAGACGTGCACTGAGTATCAATTGGTTGGGGGCTGGAGTGAAAAGATGCCAGCGTGTGTCTTTGTGATATTCATGAGTCTGGTGAGAGTTCCCAAGCAAAAAATTTAGTATTTCTGGGCTTCTGCAGATGGGGTGGGCATAAAGCACATTTAAGAAGAGCTCTAAGGAACAGGGCATTGAAGTGGCACTTTTACAGCACACACTCTTGGGAACTGTGGTGGAAGCTGAAGTCATTCTGCAAGAGGAGGAAGAACTGATCACCTGAATGCAAGACCTGCTAGAGGACAAATTCAGTGTCCTCTGGGGAGAAATTCAGGAAGTTTTTCTTCTGCACTCACAAGCAGGTAGGTGAAGTCTACTTATCTCTGGCCACCATGTACAATGGAAAGCGAAGCTAAGTATTGTTTTGGAAGATGTAAGAGTGACCTCTGACTCTTTTAGAACAGATGTTACTGATCATTACTTGTTAAAAACAATCTCTTAGCTGAACCAACAAGTGGGGAGAATGAGAGAATTCTGGAAGTAGAAATAATGTTTTGACTTCATGTTCTTATGCTGTCATTTGAATTTTGCAGCCTCAGGCCTGGCCAGAGTTGTAGGACCCTGGTTATCAGTGGTGCCCCTTCCTTATCTCCTCTGGGCTTCTCTATGCAGGTTATCTTCTCCTTCCCTTTGGAAGGAGATGCTACATGTGGTCAGGCAGCTCTGTGCTGCATGAAGTTGTCAGCCATAGAGATTCCATGTCCCTGTTTTTCCCCTGTGTGTCCAGAAGAGATGTTTGGCTTGATGCAGGTATGGAGCTGGCTTTGCTTCCCCCTTCTTCTCCTATGCTCACAGGGGGAATGAGAATGAACAGAGAAAACCTGGGCTCTACTGAGAGGCAGCTGCAGTGAGTGGAGGTAGGGAACAGAGCAGGACTGGAAAAGGAATCATTAAAACCACCTCCATCCTCGGCTTTGGGTTTCTTTAGAAGCAATTAAAACCAGTAGAACCCTAAAATTATGTTAGGGCTACCCTCCACTCAGGCCACCATGTACATTTGCAAGAATAGCCTTTTACTTTTGCTTGTGTTGTTTATCTTTTATGTTTATTGGTCATTTGTGTTTCTTTTTTTTTTGTAGTTATTAGTATATATCTGCAGTGTGTCATAACTGCATTCAGCATGAGGACTTGGTGCATGTACATAACATATCTTCATTTGTTTTTCATTCCTTTCCCCTCCCCTAGCTCCTCCTTCCCTCCCTGCTTTTTGGGAAGATGCAAATGGGCAATTCTTGTGCTTGTTGACTCCTCTTGTTTTACAGATGGAAAAGCTACAGCTGAGAGAAGTAGACAAGTACACATAGGCTGCCATTGAAAAGGGTCAGATGTTGAACCGATCCAAGATCTTTATTTCTTTGCTTAGTGTTATTCCCTTCATTTAAAGTTGCTTTTTATGACCGAGAATGTAAAATTGGGCCATGACTTTACTCCCTTGACCTCCTTGACCTGATGTCCCCATCAGGTAGCATACTTTCTCTCCCTGGCAAAGGAGAAATAACAGAGAAGATAGGTTCACTTTTTTCAAGTCACCTGAAAGGATGGGATGAGAACAACTGAAACGAGTTGTGATATCTCTATTTCGTTTATCTCTTTCTGGCCTCAGCCAGACCCTTCCTAACTCTGCCTCCACTTTTTCTGAGTCTCTGGTGCTACTTAGCTTTTGCTTCTTTGGGAGGCTTTTCTTATTGCTTGACCCTGCTAAGCCATGGTCTCTTGAGTAACTGGTGTTTCTTTCTATAGGATTCAGTCCCCAGGAGTTGGGAAGCTGGATTGCTGGGACTCATGCATTATCATCACTTTCTGGTCATTTTGTTTCATTCTGCTGTTATTTCCCCAAGAAATCGAGGGTTACTTTGTAACTTTAAGCAGTAACAAACCACGTGACATCTTGAGAATTTTAAAACTTCTACTCAGCATGTCCTACAGAGCAGGGGAAAAGAAAGAGGCTGCTCTTATAGGCTTGGTGGGTCTCCCATGGCTCAGGAATATATCTTTTTATCAGTTGGCTCCAAAGAGTTTGTAGTGCTGCCATCTAAAGGCTTTCTGGAGGAACTCCAGAACATCCACCCATCCATCCGTTCGTTCATCTATCCATCCACCAATCTATCAGATAATACATTACAAAGACAACAAAATAAGTCATCCATGTATATCTACATGAATGTTATGCTTTGGTAGAGATTGATAAATAATAAAGAAACAATAAATGAATGAGACAATTTGTAAGAGAGAAAAATGCTAAGAAGAAAATAAAACTAGCTGATGTGACTAAAAATGATGGGTTTGGAGAGTTCGGTTGGAATGATCAAGTAAACCTTCATAAGGAGGTGATATTTGGCTTGAAGGTTAATAACAAAAAAATTAATTAAATTTAGCTATCTGAAAGTATGTCAGTCCAAAGGAACCATATATGCAAGACTTTGAGAGTGTGGAATATTTGTGGGAGGGAAGGCAGTCCAGTTGGATAAACATGATTGTTGGATTACAGAAGGAAAGGGGTAGAAATTACTTGAAGCATGCTGCCTTGGTAAGGATTGTACTCTTCTTCCCAATAAATTTATAAAAATTTTGAGCAGAGGAGTAATATGATCTGGTTGGTGTTTGAAATGTATTACTACTGAGAAATGAAAAGTGGACATTAGAGGAATCTGCACTTGATAAAGAAGTTACCATACTGAGGTAGACTGCGTGGCAAGGAGATAGACACCAATATTCAATAACCAACTCGAATCTGGGGCCATTATTATAAATGCATGCAAGGGAGAATGTAAGTAAGCCTGGAGCATATGTCTTCCCGATTTACCTTGCAGAGGAGACCTTAGCCTTGGAAAAAATCTTGATTATAGAATTCTATGGAACTCTGAGATAGAGAACTAATTTGTGCCCAAACTTCAGATGGACAGAAACTATGACCCTGTGAATGTGTGTGGTTTTAAATGACTGAGTTTTTAGTAACTTGTTATATAGAATTTATAAATACCAAAAATCATTCCAAAGAGATACATAGTGAAAAGAAAGACAGGGTGTGGGATATTGGAAGGGCCACATGTTTAGGATGTATGCCAAACAATTGTAATTTTTAATGATGGTAGTATTATAATCAGCACCATGGGAACAATTTATGGTCAGAATTAATCACTAATAAAAGAGAATAATAGGAAGATTTGAGGGACTACATGAAGTTAGTCCCCATGAATTTTTAAGCAGTGATTCTTTTGAAGGCCCCACCTAAAAGAATAAACCATTCTTCAAACTATAATAGTGCTGAATCCACTTTTGATAGGGAAAGAATTTGAAGTCTTAAATGGGGTTCATGGTAAGTAATTCTTGGAATGCCTAGTTTTAATGGGGCTGTGGGAAGAGCCAACTGCATAATGTCCAGCAGCTTAAGGACCTGTGAGCCTCTGTCTTACTGTGATTATGCTGATGTCCAAGGTGGTGAGATCTCGTCTGTTCAGGAAGCAGTTATCTCAGTCAAGCTGAGTGGTTGCTCCTGGGCAAACATGGTGGATAATGTGGCAGATCAGCCAACAAACTTGAGATGTGGTTCAGCTCTTTAGGATGGGAAGAGAACAGATGCACATCACATTCTAACTATGGTTCATCCCTGAAAGGGAATGCAGTGCCCAGGATAAGAGTTTCAAGAAGCTATCAAAGGCAAGGGCTACTATTTGAAGTAGTTTAAGATAAGACCTACAGGATTTCAAAAAATTACCAGGGAAAGAGAAATTTGAAACTAGTGGTCATAATTAATTCACGTCCTTCTTCAAAAATGTAATCTGATACCAGGCATGGTAGTGCAGTCCTGTAATTTCAGCACTCTGGGAGGCTGAGGTAGGAGGATCATAAGAATGAGTCAATTCAATGACTTAGCAAGACCCTGGCTCAGAGAAAACTTTTAAAGGGATTGGGTGCAATCCCAGTACCCTGGGTTCAATCCCCAGTACCACAATACAAAGAAAAAGGGAAGAAGGAAAGAAAGAAAGAAACAATAGCATGACCTAACTTATTTATGATCTTCAGGTACCTATCACTATCAATCTATATTTGAAACAAAGTAAAACAGTAGAAGTAGAGAGAAGAGGGATCTGATACTGACTATCAGACACTGAATAGGTGCTTCACATATGTTCTCACTTTAAAATGCCAAAATAATTTTGTAGGACTAAGTGCTAAGTGGAAAAATCTCGAGTTCCAGGGACTTAATATAATAAATATACATTCCTGTCTCCTGTGAACCTCAATGCTTATGTACCAGAGTGGCACCCTGGGCATCCTAGAATACTGGCAAATTTGGTACCATATTGTCTCCAGTGCTGCCCAAAAAGAACATACCAAAAATACAAAGATACTTAAGTATTTTGGCCTGGAAATGACACAGATTACTCTTTCCCATATCCTGTTAGCCAAAACTACACATGTAAAGGCACCTGGTTGCAAGGCAGGCTGGGAGATGTAGATTCTGTCTAGACAGTGACTTCTCAGCAACAGTTCTATATCTAGAAAGGGGGAAATATTAATTGGGGCCCATTTAGTTTCCCAAATCCATGTCTCCAATAAAAAAATGTCATGCTCAGAGAATCTGCCCCAGGTCACAAAACTTACAAGTGACAAAGTCAGCATTGGAACACTAGGGTTAAAAGCATATTGACTTAATATAACTCCTCCCTCAGGCCTTTGAGTTTCATGGTTTTATAATTTCCAAACAGATTTGATAAAGGTAGAGACTTCCAAGTTGGATTGTCATGTTTTACAGCTTGGTGACAACATGTATTAGCAGCATAACTGTGGGGAAATTGCACCTTCATGACCTTGGATTCTCATTTATAAAACAGACACAATAATAGTATCAACATCAAATGCTTTTGGTGAACGTTAATGCTTTATTGTATGTAACGAACTTACTTAGCTTGATTCTTGGTACACAGTGTTCATTGTTACTTAAACTGTCGCTGCTTTTCGTGTAAACCTGCCTCAGCACTGGAGCTATTTGCTTTGCCTTCTCATGCTCATATTAGATTAGTTGTGTTGATTCCTGTGTCTTCCGATTCCCACAATATAGCTGTCTCCTCTTCCTGAGTCCTAGGTAGAGACAACAAGTTTCCCTTCCCTCAAGGATATTTGCAATGTTTAAGCAAATGATTGACTTCTTCCCTTTGGAAGAGAGTAGTACCTTAAGCCCTAAGAGTAACCTTAGTGTTCCTTCTCCAGCTTAAGTGCAATGAAGTTTTTTTGTTTGTTTGTTTTTGTTTGCTTTTTTGTGCTACGGGCGCCATGAAGTCCTTACAGCACAGTAGACCCCATGCTTATGAGTGAGTCCCATTCAGGATGACGTTGGTAAGTCAGAGTTTTTCTAAAGTCCAACATAATGAGTCTTATTCATTTTGACGCAGATATATAGTGTGAAGCATAAAAAAGCAGATGTGCATGCATGTGCACACACACACACACACTAAATAAATTATTTTTGCTTTTACAGTTATCTTAAAGTGGTGGCACATTATACCACAATTTGTTTCCATGGTTATTATTTTTCTCTTCCTAGCAGTGCCTCCAGATCATCCCTGCTTTTCCTCTTGCTTCTGGACATCCTGGGTTCTAATTGAGCGCTCTGCTACTGTAGACTGTTGCAAGGTATAGCACACACACAACGGCACAGCTGTGACAATGTCTAGTAGACACGTGAGCTACTTGTATGATTTGTGCACATCTATGGATATTCATAGAGTGAGGTCAGTTTATAACCATAAAGTTTTCCAAATTGATTGTTCATTAAGTCAGGGACTTTCTGCATATGGAATTGTTGTTTGATCTACATATATCCTATGACTGTCTGAATTTTTAAAGTGTAAATTCCAATATACTCTATTATAATTGTAAAAGATTTGGAGACTCAGAGATACCTAAAGACAGATAGAATGAATAAAAAAGACCAGTTGTATCAAGGAACCAAGGAGTTCAGGCAAACAGAAAGAAAAAAAAATACTTTGACATCTTACCAATGGCCATTTATGGGTCTAAAATCCAATGGATGTGCTATTTGCCCTTATCACCTTGCTTGGGTAAAAAGACCTAAAGTTGAAGTTTTAAATGCTAAAAAGGGCATTCATAATTAACTGACATGCTAGGAATTTTTCATGTAAATGTCACATGCTTCTAGTGTCACTGACCTAGTCCTTTTAAGCCCACATACCCGATGGAACACAATGGCCCAGCCTCAAAGTGGACAACATGGGGCTATTCAATAACCTTTCCTCATACCATGGTCTCCCCCACCCTGGGACATTGCATGATACCATTGTGGCCTCATAACACTGGGCCATTATGGGCTGTGGACATGGCCTGCTCCTTGGATTCAGAGGTCATCCTGGAGTGACATTGGGGCATCTCCCCAAGTTCAAGGATGCACAAGCACCCTATATCATATATGTTTAATAAATATATATATATATATGTATTCTAAAATCTGAGGGCAGAACTGTCATTTTAGTGCTCATTTCCCCTATTCTAAAATTTTCTTCTTCTTTGTGATATTTTCTCGGTCTTCTGGGTATGACTGGAAGAACTTATAAAATGTCAGTTCTAACAGTGGTATTGGAAATTGCCAGCACCCAATTCCCTATCCTTAGAAAATGGAGGCTTAGGTTTTCTGTCTTCAATAAATAGAAGGATGAAGCATTCTTTTATACCTTCATGAAATAAGAAGTGGACCTTAAGCACATTGTAAATATGATTTGAAAACTATCAGGAAGCAATTTTATCTATCAAAATATAAAAGGCAACCCATATGCTGATATAGTAATTAAACTTCTACAGATTTCCCTCCACTTGGCATCATCTTTCATAATAGCAAAAGTCTGAGAGTGATTCTAATGTCAATCATAATGAAAGCGTTTAAGTAAATTATGTAACTTACATTCAACTCAGTATTCTTGAGTCATTGGCAAAATAAAGTACATACAGGGCAAAAATATATGCACTAGAAAATGTTAGCAGAGGTTAGTTGTAGGAAGAGAGAAACAAACAGGGAAGAGGAATAGAAGAAAATTCCTCTTCATTTGCTTTCTATTTTGTACATTGTGCTGTTCCCTTTTCTAAAATTTTCAGGATTATCTAGTGCATGTATGAAGAATTTTTTACTTTGTGCCTTTATATGTTTTGAAACCTGACAGAGTGGTTTTTTTTTTTTTTTTTTTTTTGTGCTGAGGATCAAACTCGTGACCTCCTACTTGCCAGGTAGCCACTAAAACCACAAGCTAAATCCCCAGCCCCCAGAGTGTTATTTTTATAAATTGAAACACATAGTTCTTTGTAGAAGCTTTAGAAAAGACAGATATTTACTCATAATTCTGCCACCCACTGCTTACATTGTGTCATAGGCCTGTGCAACCTTTTCATGAGGTATAATTTTATATATTCAAATATGGTGAAGATTTTTCTTTGATGAAAATATGATAGGATTGAAATATATTTTAAAACTTAGATAACAACTTTAGATGACATAAATAATTCTTTAAAGCAAAATGTTACTGGGTATGGGATATTCAGCTTTCTAGATAACTTGCCAGGTCAACCTCTATCTATTTCATATTTGTTTTCACAAGTTTTTTGTTTGTGTAGATTTTATTTTGTTTTGCAGTTATAAGTACATATTCAGAGGCCAGGACAAAAATCTTACAATTATAAATACTAGTAAAATGGACCATACCTTTTAAGCTTCTGGTAAAGATTGCCAATGACTTTTATGGTGTTATCCATTGTCCAGCAGCAATCAAGAATTTTCATTCACTATCATCTGTGCGGCACAATACAATGCTTGCTCTTAACAATAACAGTATTCTTTTAAAAATTCAGCCACATTTGTGGGGATTTGGTTTATAGACTAAGAAAACTTACCTCTATATACTTTCAAAAGAGTGAATGCTAAAAAAGACAAAGACACATTAGTAAATACTCCTTTTCCTTAATTTATTTACAATACATTTACTGAGTGTCAGGGTTTGCTTTGGAGACCAGGGATGTAACAAAGGATGGAAGCTCTGCTAACTAAGTGAAGTCAAGGGTGTCCTGAGTGGAGTAGTGCCAGCAGGGTCACTTTAGAAGGTGTGGCTTGGGAAGGCATCTTTCAGGATATAATGAAAAAGGACAGTTGCTGAAAGACTTAGACAAAACATATGCTAGGAAATAGAGGCAGAGAATGCAATGATCTTGAGTTTATGGGAATGGTCTTAATTTTGAGGGATCAGAGGAAAGGATAATGTGTTTACTACAAAGGAAATGAGAGGATGGTTGAAGATGAGGACAGTATTCTGGCAAGGAAGACCTGGAGCTTGTAACTCACGATAAAGATGGTGAATTCCCTTATAAACACAATGGGAAACTTAAGCCAAACTATTACCATGTACTGTTGCATCTTTGTAAGATTTTTATAACTGCTGTGCAAAGAATGGATTACAGGAGGGAGATTAAATGACAGGAAACATGGAGAAGGTACTCTGTAGTTTAAGTACAGGTTGAACTGTGGTGGTGGTCAAGGCTACAAGGTCAAGGCCTGAAAAGGATAGAGCAAAGTGAATGAATTCATATACATATTGCAGGAAGGAGTGATCAGATGTGGTACTAGATGAGATGTGGGCAGTAAGAGAGAAAAAAAATGGACATGGTGGGGAGTTGTACACAAGAAATCAGTTTAATGAGGTAACTATTTACCTTGATTGGAGGAGAGATGGGACTGACTGTAGTCATGGGATTCAGCATTCTTGTTTGGTATGTCCTCAGTTTGATATTCCTCTTGGAATATAAGGTTAACTTTGTAGAATAAAGACATCTGAGGTTCAGAAACCAAATGAGAAATGATGGATATTAAGCAAAAGAGCATTTTTTAAAAACCAGAGCTAGATGACATAGAGAAAGATGTAGAGGAGATGAGAAGAAAGAGAATAGTAATGTGAATGATTGGGAGAGGAGAAAAAGGAGATGATGGAAGAGAGGATAAGAAGGCAAAGGAGCAAATAGGGGGAGCAGAAGAAGGAGACCTGGGCTGCTCCAGTTTTTTGAATGAGGTCATGACAGTTAGGGTGGTGTGTCAAATTGATTGGCCTTGAGATGCACCTGGGGTACTGGTAGAGCACATGTCTGAGTGTGACTAGGTTACAGAAGGAAGATGTCAGAGTTTATGTCTGGTCCCTCACCTCTTTCTCCTTAGCAATGATCCTAGAGCAGCTATTCTCCATCCTGCTCTTCTGCTGTGATATTTCTGCCTTTGAACCAGCTGACCATGGACCAGATCTTAAAACATGAGCCAGAACATAGTGGAAACCTGCATCAGGCATAAGCTGCCTGGAACCTCCCCTGTGGGCCCGCCCTACCACCGGGAACATCGAGGAAGCCCAGGTCCAAATGGATTCACAGCTCAATTCTACAAGACATTTGGAGAAGATTTGATGCCAATACTCCTTAAACTCCTCAATGAAATTGAGAACAAAGCAATCTTCCCTAAATAATTCCTGGAAGCAAGTATTACTCTGATACCAAAACCAGAGAAAGATCCAACCAAAGAAGAGAACTATAGGCCAATCTCACTAATGAACATTGATGCAAAGATTCTCAACAGAATACTGGCAAATACAATGCAGCATATCATCAAGAATATTATACATCATGACCAAGTGGGGTTCATTCCAGGAATGCAAGGATGGTTTAACATACGCACATCAACAGAGCCAAAAACAAAAACCACATGGTCATTTCAATAGATGTAAAAAAAGCTTTTGACAAAGTCCAACACATGTTCATGATAAAAACCCTTCAGAAACTCAGAATACCTTATAAAGGCCATCTATGACAAACCAACAGCGAACAATGTTTTATACTAAATGGACAAAAACTGAAAGCTTTCACTTTAAAATCAGGAAGATTTTAAAGACAAGGATGTCCACTATCACTACCCCTTTTCAATATAGTTCTGGAAACACTAGCCAGGACAATCAGACAAGAGAGAGAAATAAAAGGAATAAAGATAGGAAAGGAAGAAATGAAATTATCACTATTTGCAGATGACATGATACTCTATATAGAAGACCCAAAAATCTCCATTAAAAGACTACTAGAGGTAATAAACAAGTTCAGCAGTGTAGCTGGATACAAAGTCAATGCTCAAAAATCAATAGCATTCCTGTACACAAACAAAAACTCACTGAGAGAAATTATGGAAATATCACCCTTTACAATAACATGTAAAAAATGAAATAACTTAGGAATCAAACTAACTAAAAATGTAAAAGACCTATATGTTGAAAATTATACTACACTAAAAAAGGAGATTGAAGAGGATATTAGAAAATGGAAGCATATTCCTTGCTCTTGGTTAGGAAGAATGAACATTGTGAAAATGGCCATACTCCCAAAACTGTTATACAGATTTAATGCAGTCCCAATCAAAATACCATTGACATACCTCACAGATCTAGAGAAAACACTCCTAAAATTCATTTGGAAACAGAAGGAACCTAGGATAGCAAAAGCAATTCTAGGTAACAAAAGCAAGGCCAGAGGCATCTCAATTCCTGACTTGAAAGAGTACTATAAAGCCACAGTGATAAAATCAGCTTGGTACTGGCAAAGAAATAGACCCGAGGATCAATGGAACAGATTGAAGATGCAAGCACAACTACAAAGACACTCAGCCACCTGATATTTGGCAAAGGACTAAATATGTCCACTGGAAGAAGTATAGTCTCTTTAATAAATGGTGTTGGGAAAATTGGCTTTCTACATGCTGAAGACTGAAACTAGATCCAAGCCTATCACCATGCACAAAACTAAAGTATAAATGGATCAAAGACCTCAATATTAAAACAGAAACACTAAATCTACTGGAAGACAAGGTAGGTAGAAGTCTTGGAGACATAGGGGTAGGCAGAGAATTCATGAACAAAACGCAAACTGCACGGGAAACACTTCAAAGAATCAACAAATGAGATCTGACATTATTGAAAAGTTTCTGCACTTCAAAGGAAATCACCAACAGAGTGAAAAGAAAACCCACAGAGTGGTAAAGAATTTTAACCAGCAACCCCTTAGACAAAGGACTTGTGTCCAGAATATATAAAAACATTGAAAAATATCAAGCCCCCCAAATTCAAAGACCCTCTTCAAAATGGGCATCTGAGATGAACACACAGTTCACAGAGAAAGATATACAAATGGCAAAAAATACATGAAGAAATGTTCACCATCACTGGTCATTTGAGAAATGCAAATTAAAACAACACTGAAATTCCACCTCACTCCAGAAAGAATAGCTGTCATCAAGAAATCAACTGATAACAAATGTTGGCGAGGCTGTGGGGAAAAAGGAACACTGCTCCACTGTTGGTGGGAATGTGGACTGGTGCAACCATTATGGAAATCCATATGGAGAATTCTCTGAAGACTAGGATTGGAAGCCCCATTCAATCTAGCTATTCCCCTCCTGGGCATTTTCCCAGAAGAACTGAAAAATTCATATCACAGTGATATATGTGCACCCATGTTCATAGCTGCACAATTTGTGATAGCTAAATCCTGGAAACAACCAAGATGCCCATCAACTGCAGAGTGGATGAAAAAGATGTGGCACTTTTATACAATGGAATATTACTCAGCTATAAAAAGGATGATCTTGAGGCTTTCATAGGTAAATGGAGGCAACTAGAGACTATCCTCATTAGTGAAATAAATAAGAATCCTATTTATAAATATCATATTGTGTCTTTAGTGTAAAAAGTAAATAAGAACTACAAGTGTAATAAAACCAAAATGTGTAATTGCTAATGTAAAAAAGGGATGAAAAGAAAGTTCTCTAAGGGATATAACTGCATGTATGTTTGAGTGTGTAAAATAGATGACCATATTGCTGAATCTTTGTTGGATCTTTAAGCAGAACTGTTTGTAGCCTGTTTCACTGTTTACTATGTACCCTTTAACTTTGTAACTTGAACAACTACACCCAGGATGACAGTATGTAATTTACAAACTAGTGATTTCTTGGTGGGTTTTTTTCTCATTTTCCTTTTTCTTTCTTTCTTTTAGAATTCTGTATTGTTGCTACGCTTTTTTCTGTTTTGCTTTTTTTTCTTCTCTTTAAACAAAATTTTAAAAATGTGTAGTTGCTATTTAAAAAAAAGAAATAGGAAGTGCTATAAAAGATATAGCTGCATGTATGTTTAGCTGTGTGGGACTGATAACCATATTTCTAGGTTCTTGTTGGATTGTTGAACAGATCTGTTTGTACTCTCACTGCTTGAGTGTCCACTTTGAAGGCTTTAATTTTGTAACTTGAAAAACTATTTCTAAAAGAACAATATGTAATTTATCAACTAGTGATTTCTTACTGTTTATCTTCTTTTCTTGAAATTCTGTAATATTTCTATCCTTTTTCTGTTTTCTTTAAATAAAAAAAAACATGAGCAAAATTAAGCCCCTCTTTCTTTAATTTGTGACTATTGTGTCCTTGTAATAGGAAAGCTTAGTACTAAAGAGGTGGTGCAAAAGCTGCCATGGAGGAGTTGAGAGGGAGCATTCAGTGATGTAGGAAGGTCGCAAGGAGAGGGAAACATCATAGAAGTCAGGAGAGGAACATGCTGTCCACAGGGAGGGCTGTTCTCAGTGCCATTTACTAGAGCAAGGTGATTATTTGGAATTTGAAAGGTAAGAGCTGTGGCTAACAGAAAAGGTCAGATACATGATTAATCAGCATGCTGAAACCATTTATCAAAACTGGAGAAGAGAGGAGGGTCTAGAAGTAAAGGTGCCTGAAACGGTCAGCTAGGGAGTTGTGTCAGCCTGTATATGAGTTTTTTACATCAAATTTTTATTGCAAAACATAACACATACACATGGAAAAAAGAACAAGCTACAGTTACGTATTATGGAACAAAGAATTTTAGAGTACATATCTGACTATTGTTCATGTCAGCATCTATATTCTCAGCCCTGTGACTTTACCCTCCACCTGCAGGTAATCATTCTCCTGGTGATCAACATTTCCTTGCTTTTCTTTATACTTTTACCACATCCTTAATGTAAGTTCACTTTGTCTGGTTCTGAATGATACATAGTAGCAATTACTTTATATGTATACTGACATTCTCTTACTTCAGTACTACATTTGAGAACTAATCTTGTTGAAAATGATTGCAGTGTGATCGTTTCCACTGTTGTGTAGATTTCAAGTGTGTGGACAGACTGTTATAATCTACTACTAATAGATGTTTGGGGTGATTTTATTCAGAGGCAATTTTGGGCAGAGCTCTGATGAGTATTCACTTATGCTGTATTTCTCTGGGGTATACAAGGGGTATACAAGGGTAAATAAAATATATGATGAATGCTTAAATTAAAAATACATTTCAGTAAGAGACACTGCCATAGTCAAATTCCTGATCTCTACACAAAGGATGATCAGTTTATTTTGGCTCAAAGTTAGAGTCCATGCTCAGCTACCTCCAAGGCAGAAAACAGCATGACAATTAAAACATAGTGAATGAAACTCTGCTCACTACAGAGATAGGAAGCAGAGAGAAATGGGAGGAGTAGTGGTGAGAGATGTATCCTCCCATTCTCCCATTCTCAGTGAGCCACCTTTTCTGATCAAATACCACACTTTAACAGCTAGTCAGCTATTTTGCCCTATGGTTCAATCACATTAAAAAAAGTCCAGCTTATGAGTACATAGAAGTATATTCTTAATGTAAACCATAACCTTATAACAACACTGCACCCAAAAGTCATATGTGCATTATTTTATATAAAACACTTTTCTTTCCTCTCTTAAGAGTCACCAATATTTTAATGGTTCCATCACTATGAAAGATTCAAAACCAAAGTCTCCTCTGAGAGTCAAGATAAACTTTCAACTGTGAGCCCCTGTAAAATAAAAAAAAATAAAGCTAAACACTTCCAACATACAATGGCACAGGGTAAACATTCCCTTTTTAAAAGCAAGGAACAGGGTTATAGGAATAGGACCAAAGCAAGATCAAAACTCAGCAGGGCAAATACTAAATCCTATAACTATGAGTCCAAAACATGAGGCAAAGATGTGGACTTCAAATATGTTGAGTAGTCTCATGGCCTATCTCTTGGGTTGGCTTTGCTCCTTACTTGTGGCCTGACTGAGACATTTCATGGACCTGGCTTTTCCAATTTCTTGGCCTCTTCACTACACTATTGAAACTACTCTCACAGTTCTACACAGTTACTTCTCAAGTGCACATTGTTTGAACTTTTAGGACTTTTCCTGAGATATGGATAAAAGTCTTCTTAATTTCACAATTTTTTGCATTCTGCATAGTCATTAAACTAGCACATTCTGGAAAATCCCAAGGTCTGCCACTCGGTAGAGAAGTAGACAGGGCCCCTTGAATCGTGTCTGCAGAAGCCTCTGAATGGCTGAATGGCTGAATGGCTGATCACTGTGAACCCAATCTGGGAAAATCCAATTCTGTGGACAATTCATACCCAGCAATATCCCTTAGGAATCTCTTCTCAAAGGAAAGACTTTTGCTTCTGTAACCTTTAGCCTGTAAAGGACAGAGTCCTGCTAATATCTTCAAGACATCTTTCTTATTATGTTGATGTGAATTACATGGCTTATTTTTTGTTATTTATTTATTTTAATTTTATTTTACAGAAAATAAAACAAAAGAGGGCAGAATAAAGTGATCAGAACAGAACAATACAAGCAACACAGCACTTCACAACAAGACAATTGGATATCAACAGTAGCTACCATAATGTCACTTTCTTTGAAATAGTTGAGCATACTTTCACACACAACAATATCAAATAACAAAATAGAATAAAACCAGTCAAGAGGATGAAAGTATTACATTGCATTCTGAACCAACTAGCAGAAAATGAACAATGGCTACTATAATATCCCATTTTCCATAAACAATTTGTTTATATAATTACATATATTAAAATCCAATAAGATACAACATGATAGAATCAATGGTAATAGAAGAACAAAATCATGTTAGGACTTCAAAGCAAGATGATATTAAATCAGAAATGGCTGTGCATAATGTCTTTTTTTCTTCAAAGTAGCTGTTCATACTATTACACATAATAAGATCAAACAAAAAAGAATAAAACCATTCCAACCAATGAATGAAAACATTATAAGACTTCAAAGCAATATAATGGGGAACAATGATTACCATAAAATCTTATGTACTCTTACCATTTCTTACACTAGGGAGACTATACAGTATTTATACATGTGAGTTTTTTTTATTTTGTTTATGAGTATGGTCTCAAGTTACACCCACTTATTTATAAATATCTCAATGTGATCACTCTTTATAGCTGAGTAGTACCACATTGTATAAAAGTACTACAATTTTTTTATCCATTCCTCAGTTGATGGGCACTTAGGTTGTTTCCAAGATCTGGCTATTACAAATTGTGCTGCTATAAACATGGGTGCACATATATCACTGTGGTATGATGTTTTCACTTCTTCTGGGAATATGTCCAGAAGTGGAATAGCTGGATCAAATGGGACTTCCAATCCCAGCTTTTTAAGGAATCTCCAGACTGACCTCCACAGTGGTTGCACCAGTCTACCCTCCCACCAACAGTGCAGAAGAGCTCCTTTTCCCCCACAGCCTCTCCAGCATTTGTTGTTGGTAGTTTTGTTGATCCTGGCTATTCTTTCTGGAACGAGATGGAATCTCAGTGTGGTTTTAATTTGCATTTCTCTAATGACCAAAGATGTGAAACATTTTTTCATGTATTTATTTGCCATTCTTAGTTCTTCATCTGAGAACTGTGTGTTCATCTTTGATGCCCATTTTTGGATTGGGTCTTTGAATTTCAGTGGTCTGATTTTTTTTAAAATTCTTTATAAGTTCCAGACAGAATTCCTTTGTCTGAGGGACAGTTCCCTAAGATTTTTTCCCAGTTTGTGGGTTTTCTTTTCACTATGCTTGGGATTTCTTTTGACATACAGAAACTCTTTAATAAGATGTGATCCCAGTTATTGATTCTGGGAAGTATTTCCCATGCAGTTTGGTTCTTGTTCATGAATTCTCTACCTACCCCTATGTCTTCAAGATTTTCACCTACTTTGTCTTGCAACAGATTTAGTGTTTCTGTTTTAATATTTAGATCTTTGATACATTTAGATTTTAGTTTAGTACATGGTGACAGGCATGGGTGTAGTTTTAGTTTTCAGCATATGGATAGCCAGTTTTTCCAGTACCATTTATTAAAGAGACTATAATTCTTCCAGTGAACATGTTTGGCCCCTTTATCAAAGATAAGGTGGTTGAGTGTGTTCACAGTTGTGGTTGTATCTTCTAGTCTATTCCATTGATTTTCAGGTCTGTTTTTATTCCAGTATCATGTTGATTTTACTACAGTAGCTTTGTAGTATAACTTCAAGTCAGGGATTGTGATGCCTCTTGCCTTGTCTTTACTGCTTAGAACTGCATTTGCTATTCTAGGTCTCTTCTGGTTCCAGATGAATTTTAGGAGTGATTTTTCTAGATCTATGAGATTTTCATTGGGATTGATCGCATTGGATATGTATAACAATTTTGGGACAATGGTCATTTTCACAATATTTATTCTTCCTATCCATGAACAAGGAATGTCTCTCCATTTTCTGAGGTCCTCTTTGATTTCTTTTTTCAAGGTATTATAATTTTCCCTGTATAGCCCTTTTACTTCTTTTGTTAAATTAATTCCTAAGTATTTAATTTTTTTGGATGCTAGTATGAAGGGTGTGGCTTCTCTTATTTCTCTCTCAGTGATTTTATTGTTAGTGTATTGAAATTCTATTGATTTTTGAGTATTGACTTTGTATCCAGCTATGTTGCTGGATTTAATTATTATATTTAGGAGACTTTCAGTGGAGTTTTTGAGGTCTTCTATACAGAGTATCATGTAATCTGCAAATAATGATAGTTTATCTTCCTGTTTTTCTATCTTTACTCCTTTTATTTCTCTCCATTGTCTAATTGTTATGGCTAGTATTTCCAGTACTATGTTGAATAGGAGCAGTGATAAGGGACATCCTTGTCTTATGCCTGATTTTAAGCTAAAGGTTTTGAGCTTTTGGCCATTTAATATGACACTGGCTGTTGGTTTGTTGTAGATGGCCTTTACCATGTTGAGGTAGAGACCATCTTTTCCAATTCTTTGTAAGGTTCTTATCATGAATGGGTGTTGGATCTTATCAAAAGCTTTTTCTGCATCTATTGAAATGATCATGTGATTCTTACTTTTGGCTCTATTGATATGGTGGATTACATTTATTGATTTACGTATGTTGAATCATTCCTGCATGCCTGGGATGAATCCCACTTGGTCATGGTGTATAATCTTCTTAATGATTTGCTGCATCTTATTTGCCAATATTTTATTGAAAATTTTTGCATCTATGTTCATTAGGAGATTGGCCTGTAGTTCTCTTTTTTAGTTGGGTTTTTCTCAGGTTTTATTACTAGAGTAGTATTTGCTTCCAGGAATGACTTAGTGAGAATTGCTTCCCTTTCAATTTCATTGAACAGTTTGAGGAGTTTTGGCATTAAGTCTTCTTTGTATTTCTGGTAGAATTCTGCAGTGAATCCGTCTGGGCCTGGGCTCTTCTTTGTTGGTAAGGACTTAATTACATTTTCAAATTCCTTAATAGAAATTGGGTTATTCAGCAATTTTACATCTACTTGATCCAACCTTGGTGGTTCATATGTTTCTAGGAATCTGTCCATTTCTTCTGTGTTATTGAACCTATGAGAGTAGAGCTTTTTGAAATAGGTGTTGATGATCTTCTGTATTTTCACAGAGTCAGTAGTGATTTCACCTTTTTCATTCCGTATTGCATGAATTTGAGTCTTTTCTTTCCTTTTTAAAATTAGGTTGGCTAGGGGCTTATCAATTTTATTTATTCTTTCAAAGAACCAACTCTTTGATTCATTGATTCTTTGTATTGTTTTCTTAGTCTGTATTGCATTAATTTCTGTTCTGATCCTTATAATTTCCTCCCTTCTTTTGGCTTTGGACTTGGCTTGCTCTTCTTTTTCTAAATGTTTTAAGTGTAGTATCAGGTTGTTTATTTGTGTTTTTTCAGTTTTCCTAATGTGGGAACTCAGTGCAATAAATTTGCCTCTGAGTACTGCTTTCATTGCATCCCACAGATTCTGGTAAGTTGTATTTGTATTTTCATTTGTTTGTAGATATTGTTTAATTTCTTCTTTAATTTCCTCTGTGACCCATTCATTGCTCAATAGTGCATTATTCAATTTCCATGTGTTTGTGTGATTTTTGCAGTTTTTTAATCATTAATTTCTATTTTCATGGCACTATGATCCAATAACATGCATGGGATAATTTAAATTCTTTTGAATTTACTTAAATATATTCTGTGGGCTAGTATATGGGTCTATTTTAGAGATTGTCCCATGTACTGTTGAGAAGAATGTTTATTGTGATGTTGTTGGATGTAACACTCTGTATACGCCCATCAAGTCCTTTTGTTCACAGATATGATTCAGTTCTGTTATTTCTTTGCTGATTTTCTGTCTAGTTTTTTTCCCTTTGTGTCAATGGCATGTTAAGATCTCTTGTTATAATTGTGTTATTGCTTATTTGAATTTTCATTTCTGTTAATACTTGCTTTGTATAGCTGGGTGCTCTGGAATTTGGTGCATATATATTTAATATTGTTATCTCTTCCTCTTGAAGTTTTCCCCTAACTAGTATATAGTGACCTCTTTGGATCATTCCTGGTTTGAAGTTCACACTGTCTGCAAACAGAATAGTTACCCCTGCTTTTTCTTTGAGTTCCTGTTGCATGGAGTATTGCTTTCCATCCTTTGGCTTTCAGTCTATGAGTTTCTTTCTTTGTTAGATGGTTTCTTGTAGATAGCATTTGGTTGGATGTTGTTTCTTGATCCATTCTGCCAGTCTGTTTCTTTTAACTGGTGAATTGAGGTCATTTACATTAATGGTTATAACTGTTATATATTGGTTTATTGTTGACATGTTATCTTTCTGCTGTTGTATCTTTACCTTTCCATTCTGTTTAATTGTCTGTCTTGCTTAGTGGTTTTTTCCTATCTGTATCTAGAACATCTTTCAGTATTCTTTGTAGGGTTGGTTTGGTGATCATTAAGTTCTTCAGCTGTTCTTTATCATGAAAGTATCTTATTTCTCCATGCATTTTGAGGGACAATTTTTCAGGGTACATCAGTCTGGGTTGGAAGTCCCTTTCCTTTAGGATCTGAAATACTTCACTCCATGCTCTTCTTGACTTCATTGTTTGTGTTGAGAAGTCTGCTGTGATTCTGTTAGGTTTTCCTTTATAGGTGATCTGTCTTTTGTCTCTAGCACCTTTTAATATTATTTTCTTATGTTGGATTTCTGGGATGTTGATTATTATATGTCTGGGTATAGTTTTATTTTGGTTATGGCTGTTTGCTTTCTATATGCTTCACTAATTTGTATGTCAGTTTCCATTCTCATGTTTGAGAAACTTTCATCTATTACTTCTGTAAATAGCCTCTTGCTATCATTTATGTTGTCCCCTTCTTTTTCATTTATCCCTATTAATTCTATGTTGTTTTTCTTTGCATCATCTTGCAGCAGTTGAACTGTTATTTCCTGATTCCTTGTTATTTTTAAAAGATCTTTCCTTTCCTGTTCACTAGCTGCAATCTTATCTTTGAGGTCTGAAATTCTATCTTCACTTTTGTTGAGGTGGTTTGGGCAACTTTCAATAGAATTTTTGATTTCCTGTATATCTCATTGAATCTGTTTCATGCACTCTGTTTGGTTCTTATACTGTTCATTCAGGGATTCTATCTTTTTGTATTTTTACCCTAATTTTTTAGCTGTGCCTTCTTTAGATGCATTCACTAGTTCTTTCACTACTTTTATCATTTATGCTTTTACCTGGGAGATTATTTCTGATTTGTGTTCCTTCATAGCTTCCCGTACTTGCTTCTTTATTTCAGTTGATATCATTTCAGGTATTTCAGGTGTATGACTAGTGTTTTCTTCTATGTAAGTGGCTCCCAGACTTTCTTGGGATGGGCTGGAGGTTTGAGATTGCATTTTGGTCTTTTGTTTTGTCATTTCCCTATATATCCCTGTTTCAAGCAATGTTCTAAAACTTTCCCTGGGCATTTTGGAAATCACCTCTTGCACCCTCAGCTCCTGGGACTCATGCAGCCTTGTCTCTTCTCTCAGCATGGGGCCTAATTCCTCTCTAGGTGTGGGCCTGGTCCCCTGTTGAACAAAGGTCGCTAGGTGTGGTCCGCTCAAATCCGTTGAAACTCTCCAGGCTAGTTCAGTGTCCTAGGGGTCTGGGCAGGCACTCAAGCACCAGAAGTGATGTCCCAAACTCTCCTTGGGCCAGTGCCAGTGAGCTGGAACTCCCCTTGAGGTGTGAGCCTGGCTCCCCTCTTGGCACTGGCCTAACTTTTCTCTCAGCGTGGGCCTGGTCCCCTCTACATGGCTTATTTTAATGTTAATCTTTCAGCAACCAAACTCTTGTCAGTCAAAATTTTATAGGCCCCAAATTTATAGGTCCCAGTTTTACAAAAGTTTTATCTCTGGCCACTAGGAAAATTTTTCAAATTATTCATCATTACTTTTTTGGTCTTTGTACTCACAGTATATATGGAAAAAACTACCAGCAGGACTATTGTAAAGCCTCAACTTGGAGCTGCCTTGATATTTCCTCAATCAGAATAATTAGTCCATTTCCATTAATCTCAATCTTCCACAGAGTCTCAGGACATAAGCAAAATGTAGAAAAATTTTTTGCCGGTGTGTAGGACACAAGATCTAAGTCCAACTGCCAAAGGAGTCCTTTACTTCCAGTTGAAGCCTTCTGAAGCTAGTTTTTACCATCTGCATTTTTATCAGTATTCTGATCCACTGGCACTTAAATGCCCCACCAGCTGCCACCCCCACAGCCACTGCTATCAGAATTGTTTCCCACAGGCAATCAGTGGGGGTAGGGAGACACAGCCAGAAACATCTCATGTACCTGCAGGCTGCCATTGGAGACCCTTGCTTCCTTTGGGCAGCAGTGCCCACTGGGAGAATCATACAAACACAATTCTGTGTGGCTAGTGCCATCAAGGGAGTCCTGGTGTAGACACTCAGGTTGAGAGCAGAATCAACCCTGCCACCATGCACTCATGGCCATCAGGGAAGTCTCTGTGTAGCTTCACAGATCTGGAGAAACCTGCTGCATGCCATGATACCTCCCTGGGAAACTGCATTCCTAGAATCCTAGGAGCCTGTTCCTTTTCCTTATACCACAGAGGGGCAGCCAACATGGGAAGTGCCTGGGACCCCACTATTGGCTTGTTGGGAGAAAGCCAAAAGAATGTCAAGACAATGGAACAAAAGGCAATCTCAGACCTCCAGCTCACACAGAAGTAGTCCACGATATATAGTCATGGAAGAAAATGGAAGTTACACACCAATTTCTGAGACAGTAGCAAGTGAAGTAAAGAAACAATGTCTTGAGGCTGTAAAGTAACATAATCAGAAATAATGTCTCAGGTAAAAGAAGAAATCACAAACATAATAAAGGAATTTCTAGGCATATTTAAAGAAGATATAGATTTAAAAAAAAGTGGAGCATAGGAAAATGGTAGAAACCTAGAATGAACAATGGAGGAAGGCATTACAATGCATGAAACAGACTCAAAGAGAGATCCAGCAAATTAAGAAGTGGAAAATTAAAAAGTGGCAAATTCAAAAGCTAGAAAAACTACTTGAAAGAAACTGAAGATAGACTTTCAGACCTTGAAAACAGGATTGCAGTAACAATCATGAAAGGAAAGTTCTCTTTAAAATAACAAGCAACCAGGAAATAAAAATTCAACAGCTGCAAGACAATGCAAAGAAAAATAATGTAAGTGTGATAGGTATCAGTGGAGAAGCAGGAGTCAACACAAATGAAATAAGAATAACTATATTCAGAAACAATAGCAGAAAATTTCCCAAACATGGGAAAAGGATCTGGCATGCACAGAAGCTAGGCATATAGAACTCCAACTAGCTATAACCAAAATAAATCTACAATTAGACATTATAGTATGTCCTCATTCACCATGAAACTTTGAGATTTTCCACAATTTCAAAATGTGCATGAAAAGGAAGTATTTTGAATTGATGCAGTACATTGAGGCAGTCACAATAGCAATACTAAACACAGTCATGAAAGTGGACATGCAGAACTGCTTCAGAAAGTGGCAAAAAGGAGGGGACAAACGTGTTTGAAGCAAGGGGGGAAATTTTGATGGACATTGCTAACAATATGTTCTTTATTATAATAATTTTTTTAAAAAATTAAACATTCACCTTATTTTTCAATAACCCCCATATATTTATGAGAATTGCTGTATCACAGGGCACATATACTTTTCGCTCTAGGAGATGATAGAAAATTGCTTATTTATTTATGTATTTATTTACTTACTTATTTTTATTGATACATGTTTGTGATTTTACTAGTTTATGTTTCCACCAATAACATGTAAGAATCTCTCTTATTCTACATCTTTTACCCACATAATGCTAATGAAGTATTATTATCATTATTACTTTGCATTATTGTGCTAAACAATTTTATTTTGTCTTTAGTCTTATTTTTACATTTTAATTTTCTATTTTTTATTTATTAGCTATTTGGTGTTTCTTTTTTTTTGTCTCATCCTACTATTCATCAGTGTTTCTGTTAGTTTTTTTGTCTTTTTAATATCAATTTATTGGCCTTCTGTACTGTAAAAACTTGCTCTGTGTTAAGTATGTGCTTTACAAAATGTTTTGTGATTTCATTTCTTGTCTGGTGTCTTTTATGAAAAAGAATTTTAAAATTGTACCTTTTAAATAAGATTGCACAAAATAGTTAGAATGATGCATTCCCAGCAAATTCCTTTTGATTACTAAGGTGCTCATGTGCTTAGAATCTTCTTGGTCAGTTCAAAATCACGATGGGGAAGAACTTTAGAATTTACTTGTTTAACAGTGGGGACATCACATTTTGCTTTGGTCAAACCCTTAGCTGATGAGAGAACAGTTGTAGATTTCAGATTTGGGTTTGATGAAGACAAACATGAGAGTCGACTCTATTTGAAAAAACAGAACATAAGAATAAGATGAAATGCCAGAGCTTTTATTTTGCCAAAACCTCCAGTCTTCCCTTTTCTTTTTTGCTGAAAAGAATATTGGAGGCTATACATTGAGAGAGAGGGAGAAGAGTCTGTTTCAGACATGTCAACAGTGATTAGCAATTACTAGCCCAAGATAGTCTTCTAAAGGTGGGAAGCTGCTTTCTGAGCTTGCTTAGCCAATGGGCTTGTCTCTCACCTGTACAAATTTGAATCATGAGCTACCACCCCCACAATTGTTTCTCAATCTATTTGACCAAATCCAAACCTATTTCCTCCCACTTCCAAATCATTGCCTGCCATTCAAATTGTGTAGGCGAACTCCAGTTGGCATTTGGTTTTGAATTAATACATATTAATGGGTGGTAATACATTTCTGCCAGTGCATATATTTACTTGAAATACAATTTTCTATCTAATGCATTTTATTCACATCACTGCATGATAATTGCACCCAGAATAATATCTTCAATGATTATTTATTACTGAAATAGTCTATCGGCACCAAACAGCAGCTTTTAAGTGGCTTCAGGTTTTTTTTTCTTTAAATTGAACATGTTATTATTATACAGATAGAATAATCCTATTATCCTCACTAACTGAAGATGACAGCTTTCCAGGAAACTGTTTCACAAAGTGTATTCAGATGGGAAGCAGGGCCTCCCGCTGACTGGGGATAAGGTGTGGGTTGTGAGTAGGAAACCAGTGTTGAGGAAGGTGCTGCTTGGTTGTGAATACAAATGTGGCATGAACAGATGGAGCAGAAAGCAGGTGTGCATGCTGGGCATGGCTCACAGCAAGTGTGCACTGTCTAAAACAAAAAGCAGAGGTATGAACAGATGTGTCTTTTAAAGTCTTGGGTGGGTATATGTGTTTTTGTGGGAGGTAGAAGACAGAGACAGAGAATGAATGAGAGATTTTGGTCTAATAGTAAAAACTTTCAGGCAGGAAACACTCCTGGGATTATGGAATTGCATGGCAGACCATCACATTCTATATGGAAACATCAGCATAGACTGTGAAGGCTGTGGGAAGCCAGAATTGCATCTCAGAACAGGAGGGCAGAGTAGGAAATGTTCATGGAATGGCATTTCTATCTTGTAACCTGTATATTTTTTTCCTTTGTTAGAGTTAATTTTACCCCCATTTTCTAAAATTAAGAAACTCAGACTCGGGAAGATTAAAATTAATTACCAGCCATCGCATGTTTAATAAGTACTAGAAAGATAATTTTTTTTTTTTTGGATCTATATAATTCCAGATTGCGAGCTACTTTCACTGGAAACAGTAATGGGTAGTGACTCAGACTTTTCACTGTTTGAATCCTAGTCGCATCACTTATGCTTGCAAAATGTAAGGCTTTAAGCCAATTGTTTGATTTAATGATTGTCTTTTTTTTGTAAGAATGTTTTGTGAATTCAGTGAGATAGAGCACATGGAAAATCATGGATCATAAAAAGTTATCCAGTTATTGGAAATATGTCTTTTTTTTTCTCATTGTATATCATAGGATGAATTGTGGGGAGCTTTACTGCTTAAACCTGAGAGGCTTCTGCTCCACTCTCCATGAGGCCTGGTGCCACCAGGTCTCCTCTACAACCTGGATCCAATGCCCTCAACACTGTACGCTGGGAAGTTCAGTGGACTTTCTACCTTTCTTTGTACTTAGCAATCACCGTGACCACCAGCACCCTTGAGGTCAAAATACTGGAAAAAAATTGTCCACCACGTCTTACAGAAGCAACCTGTGATTTGTATTGTTTCATAATGGTTTTCACATTTGGGTAATCTGAGGAAGGCTTAAAAAATAAGGACATCAAGAACTCGGACCCAGAGATAGGTCTTAGTGTCATAGGTTCTTTAAAAATCCACCAGGTCTTTCCACTAAGTCTAAAAATCTTTGATTAGATACTGACTTAGGACTGAGTTTGGAGAAGGTTGGACTTGAGGACCAGGGAATAATGGGGGTGAGGGGAGTCAGGTGGAGCCCAAAAAGCCAACCTTTGCCCAGGTATTCTGACCCTCTGGTCAGGTGCCTGAAAAGTGAGAAGACAGAACATTGGCTATGTTGCCACACACAGGTACCACGGCAAGTGTTGAGTCTGCAGAAGAATTAGTAATGGTTGGTGTATCCATGATGGAACTGAAGATACTGATTCACAGTTTGCTTTTCTCCTCTGGACCTAACTTTTTTCTCTCCTGTTACCTATGTGAAATTTGTCAGAATCAAAGTGAATTTGTGTCAAACCCTAAAAGGTACCTGAAAGAAACAAGCACTGTCACAAAGGGTCTCTGTCATAACCATGACTCTGCACAGAACATACTTCTGCCAGGAAACCTTCCTGACAACTGTCAGGCTAATCTTAGATGGATATCACCTTTGTTATTGAAGTTTGAAGCCAAGGATAATTGTTTCAAGACAACTTACATTATCCTCATTTTGCCAATAAGTCTTTCCTTCACCCCACTATCTTTGGATATACACATAGTTTCCTGTGGCAAACATGTTCCTATTGAAATGGCCATTCCTAAATGCATGCACTCTATTTGGGAAATCTCCCTTCATTTACTCTTCAGAGTGGCATCTACACATCTGTCAACTTAAAAAAAAAAAAACTTTTAGTTTATAAATTGTCATAAAACAAAATGGACTTTTTGGTGTTCATTCTGAAAATTTACCAGTTATGGATTTGGGTAGTCACCATAACAAGAAGAATATAGTCCAGCGCCTCAAGACAATCATTTGTAATATCCCATAGCATCTACTCCGCTAGTAGCCCCTGGATTTGTCTACCTAGGGATGTCTCATAAAATTACAGTGTATAAAACCTTTTATGAGATTGGTTTCTTACACTCAATCTTTGAAAATCATCCAAATATCAAGATTTGCTTCTTTTTTACCGATAAATAGTATTGCATTGTATAATTGTGTCATATTTTGTTTAACCATTCACTTATGGAAGAGGGTGGTTTGTTCCCAACAATTTTGAATGACTATAAATACAACTGCTATAGATATGTAGTATAATGTGTGTGTATACAATCTTATTTTTTATGTGTCATATGGTTAATTATATGCTTTACATTAGAAGAAAGTGACAAACATCTTTTCCTAGTGTTTCTATGATTTTTCATTCACATCAGTAAGTTATGAAAATTTCAGTCATTTAATGTCTTTATCAGCACTTGATATAATATTTTGGTATTAACAATTCTAATAGGCATGTAAGAACATTTCATGATTTTACTTGATATTTCCCTATTGGAAAAGATACCAAAAATTTTTCATGGTATTTAATCCTTAAATAATTTTAATAGAGTTCATGTTTCAATCTTTTACTCATTTAAAGAATGTTTTTTGGAGCTTTGAAAATAATATGTCTCTTGACACCCCAGATGTTCTGGGTTTTTTTATCAGTACTGGGGATCGAACTCATGACCATGTGCTTGCAACGCAGGTGCTTATGCTGCTGAGCTAAATCCCTAGTCCCACCAAATGTTCTGTATAATACGTGTTTTACTTTCCAGCCTGTGGTTGGCCTTTTCATTCTTTTAACAGGAACTTTCATAAAGCAAAATTTTAAAGATTTTAATGAAGATTAAGTCATCATTTTTTCTTTCATGAGTTAATCTTTTGGTATAATATCAAAGAAGTCTTTTCCTAACCTCTAGTCATGAAGGTTTCCTCTGTAAATTTTATTCTTTATGTTTTGCACTTAGATGTAGAGTCCATCCAACCTATGGAGTTTGTATTAAGGTATGTTTTGGAAAAATATTTGTGCAGAGAGTACCCTATTGCTACAGTTTTATTCATTAAAAACAAGCAAAAACTACAATAAACAGCAAGAACCCACACTTACTCCATTGAAATGCATTTTTACCTGAATAAAAATAATTTAGCGATTTTGTATGGCTCTGTTTCTGAATTCTCTGTTATTCCATTAATCTGGGTGTCTGACCACTCAGCAAGCCAGATGCTCTTCTCTAATATACATTTACAGTGTAATTTAAAAGCTGAATGATTTGATTTCTCTAAATTTGTTATTCGTTTTCAAAATTGTTTTGGCTCTGATAGTTTGTTTGCCTGTCATATAAATTTAAAAATCAGTTTGTGTTTATCTACAAAAATAATGCTGCTGGTATTTTGAGTAAAATTTCACTAAACAGGCAGATTAATTTGTAAAGAAATAATATCTTTACTATCTTAAATTTCCCAATCATTGACTATGTCATTTATCTCTCTACTTACAGACATTTCTGATTTTTTCATCATTGGTTTGTAGTTTCATCTAATGAAACTTGTATATGCATAGTTTCATTCATTTACTATATTTCATTGGAATATAGTATAACAGATTTTTTAAATTTTATTTTCCAATTATATATTGCTAATATATATGATCACAGTTGATTTTCAGTTGTAGACCTTGTATTCTGTGATCTTAATAAACTCACTTATAAGTTCTAAGAGATTTTTTAGATTCCTTGAAATTTTCTACATAAATAATATCAAATTCAATCATGGGTGGTTTTATTTTTTGCTTTCTACTCTGTAGGCATTTCATTTTATCATTACAGTTGTATTAGCTAATGATTCTAATATTGTATTGAGCAGGAGCAGTCAGCTTGGAAGTTAGTTTTTTTGTTGTTATCTTACTGTCTCATGGCTGAGACAAAATACTTGACACACATATGTTGGAGGAGGAAAGGTTTTTTTTTTTTTTATCTCACACCTTGTAGAGGTTTTTGTCCATAGTTGACTAGTTCCAAAGCAAATTGGCATGGCATAGGGACATCACAGAAGACAGTCTGTGGCATGGTAGGCAGGAAGAAGCAATTCTACCTTCCCCTTCTCCCTTTATATTACATGAAGGGTATAAACATATTGATTGGTGCCACACACATCCAGGGCAAGGCTTCCATTATCCATACCAAGAACTATGCTAAATTCAGTTAGTTATCACACAGCATTAATTCATATTTATATACCCTAGATATAGCAACTGAAAAGCTCATGAGGTTTTGGGGGGATGTCTAGATACAAACCACAGTGTTTGCTAAATCTTGAGAGCAAAGCATTTAGCTTTTTATTAAATGTAAATATAGTGAGGAGTGTTATGTAGATTCCTTTTAGCAGTTTGGAGACATTTCATTCTATTGCTACTTTGGTTAGACAGTTGATGACTACTAGAAATTGAATTTGTTCAACAATTTTTTGCTTTCTTTGCATCAAATGATATAATTACATGGCTTAGATTTTTTAGATCATTCTTATGGGTACATTGCATCTCTGGGTCAAAGAGTATTGATCTTGTCTTGTGTTCCTGAGATATACTTACTTCATTATAATATATTACTTCATCATTGTGTTAATTTTTGTTGCCAATTTTTGTTTCTATGTTCATGTAGAATATCAATATATAGTTTTTATTTTTTAAGTAGAATAATTCACATTTCTTGCATAAAGACATAAAGGATTTTCTCTTGTATTTTCTGGAAGAGGTGCATAGAATTAATGTTATATATTCTTCAAATGTTTGTAGAATCCACCAAGGAAACCATCTAGATCTAAAGATTTCCTTTTCAAAAAGATGTTAATTATAAATTCTAATTTTTTAATAGTCTAAGACTAATCAGTTTCTCCTTTTTTGTTGTGGAAATGTTTTGGTAGTTTGTGTCACTTGGTAGATTAACTAGTTTGTCCATTTCATCTTAATTCTCAAATGTATAGCTTGATTATAATATTCTCCTATGATCTTTTTAATTTCTGCAGTGATTATAACAGCATTTTTCTATTTGATATTGACTATATACTTTTTCATTTTCTTTTCATCAGTTTTACAACTTTTATCAATTTTATTGATCTTTTATAAGAATCAGATTTTAGTTTTACTTATTTGCTTCCTATTATATGATTCAATTTCATTGACTTGTCTTTTACATTTATAATTTCCTTTTTTCTGCTTTCTTGGGTTTCATTAGTATTGTTTCTTGTTTAATTCACTTTATTTTCTAATATGAGAAATTGATGCTATAAATTTCACCATTTCTACTGCTTTAGGTGAATCTAAGGTTTTTTGATGTTCTGTGTTTTCAGTTTGGGTCTCCTATAGAGATTTTCATGACTAGATTTTTAGTTATTTCATTTTATTTTATTTATTTTGTTACTGGGAACCCAACTCAGGACCTTGCACTTGCCAGGCATATGCTTATGCCACTGAACTATATTCCCAGGAGTTATTCCATTTTAAACTGTTAGGATTTATAATAAAGTCTTCAAATAGGATGTTGTCTGTGTATATGATATTGTTAATTAATACTGGCAAATTTAACCTTATTCACTCAATAAATATTTATTGTTTATTATAACTCAGGCACTGTTGAAAACACTGCATATACAGTATTGAGCAAACCAATGGGAACCCTTGCCCTTTGGAAGCTTACATTTCAGGGAGGAGATGGATTATAGACAGAGAAGAAAATAATACAATTTCAGGTAGCCATAAATGTTGGGCAGGAGAAGTAATGAATAGCATTGCCTATGACAAAGTGATCAGGAAAGGTACTCTGTGCAGGTGGCACTTTTGACTAGAGACCCCCAGGAAGACGGGGCTGTACTTGTTTTTCCAGAAAGACCTTTAAGGCAGAGAAAACAGCTGATGCCATGACTCAGGGTCAAGGTGAAAAAAAAATAATGGTAAAAAACAAATCGTGGGGGTAGAGGGTATCAGACAATGCACTTTTTAATTGTTTAGTCACTCCATCAGCAATTGCTTCCAACTGCACTCTAATCCGAGCATGCTTTAATCTCTCTAGGGAGCTTAGTAAAATTTTGATTTCATGTAATTCAGATTCAGGTAGGTGCAGGTATAAGTGTAGGTGTAGGTGTAGGTGTAGGGGTTGGTGTAGGTGTAGGTGTTGGTGTAGGTGTAGGTGTAGGTGTAGGTGTAGGTGTAGGTGTAGGGGTTGGTGTAGGTGTAGGTGTAGGTGTAGGTGTAGGTGTAGGTGTAGGTGTAGGTGTAGGTGTAGGTGTAGGTGTAGGTGTAGGTGTAGGTGTTGGTGTAGGTGTAGGTGTAGGTGTAGGTGTAGGTGTAGGTGTAGGGGTTGGTGTAGGTGTAGGTGTAGGTGTAGGTGTAGGCGTAGGTCTAGTCTGGTCATTTAAATTTTAAAGAAGCACCCAATGAGCCTGGAGCAGCAGATCCTCACATCACACTGTGCACAGCCTGGTTCCTCAGCTTCACTTTCTTACAGAGCTTGTAAGGGCCTGAGATTGAAGGGCAGTGTGACCTTGTGAGCAGGCTGACAACAGGAGTCCCTTTATACAATCAGACAGGTAGAACCGTGTTGCACGTCTAATTCCGTCACTCGGAAGCTCAGCCTCACTTACTGGGGCAGCTAGGATGGCACAGTCCCCGGGAAGGCAAGAGACAGAACCACCAATCGGCTTTCAATGATCTGTAAACATGGCCTGTTTGAGTCACAGGATCTTATTTGAAAAGAAAGAGATATGTGTTTTGGAAAGGAAATAAAAACAAACAAATAAATATAAAAACAAGTACCGATTGTAATTATTAGCAGCAAAATAATTAGTGACAAAACTACCTCCAGGCAGGAGCTGGAGCAAAACTTTTCCTTCCTATAGTGAAGCTCTGACCCCACTAAATGCTTATTATTCATAGTTTTCTAGAATCCTCACTGATACTGCACTGCCAAGACCTCTGCAACCTGCTATAGCGGTTTCCCCACAATTTACAGGGAGAAAGGAGCCCGGTTGCTTGAGAGATTAATTAACTTGTCAAACAATTAAGCAGACAGGCTGTAATCGAGGTTTCCATTTTATAATTGATTTATCACTATGTAGCTTCTCGAGTCCCAGGGCTCAGAATGGAGGCACTACTGTGCAGGGAAAACCTTTCAGAGAATGCCAGGAGGCTGCACAGGGCAAGAGGGACAATCTGCTGGTTTTGCATATAAGGTAGGTCCAGCTCGGTTCTTGGGCAGACTTGGGACATAGTGACCATCTCATTTTCTACCTTGGCATGGTTTTGGGAAGATAGTTCATATACTTAGAACGTCACCACATCAGTGCTGTGTGGTGAAGCCAAGACTTCAAGGAATGTCCATGGGGAAGACATCTATAATTTCAGAGCCACCATCGTCTGTGATGAAAGTGATGCAGAAGTGTCACACATTATTAATTCTTCCCGAGACTATGACTCATGCTGCCTCTGCTGTGTATTTAATGAGACATCACAGCTCCTTTCTGGGATGCTGTGCCTCTCAAAAGCACCAGCTGGTGACAGTGATGTGTACCCCAGAGCTCATGCATCCTCATCATTGGGAAGTGTGTCAAACAAGTGTCCCCAGATCTACATTGGAGATTCTGCCTTTTTCATTCTGGGGTGGGCTCTGGAGTCTGCTGCTTGATCAGAAATGCATTCTCCAAATGATCTATTGTAGGTCATCCAAAGATTTAACTTGGGGATTATTTTAGATTTCCAAAGTGTAACTCAGGATTTTGCTACCACTGAACTTCTCAAAGCAGAGATCAGGACAAAATCAACATATGTTTTATGTTTACCTCAGCATTTTCCTTTAGTTGGACACCAGGAGGCCCTGGTAGTCTGGAGAGTTGGGGTTAATCTCTGCAGGGGTTCTTCATTTAGCAGGACCAAAAGGCAGGTGCTTTTGGGGAAAGATTCCTTTTGGTGATTTTTGACTGATTTTTTGTGTGCATGTGTGTTTGTGTGTGTGTGTGTGTGTGTGCATGTGTATGTGTGTGGGTGTGTGTATGTGTGCATGAGTGTTTGTTTGTGACATGCATGCAGACATTTTGGTTGCATTTGCTTTCATTTTTCAGTAATGCAATTGCCTTGTTTCATTAAATCTGAGAAAGTAATTTTTCAGACAAGTCGTTTAACCAGTACTTTTTCATTGCAGTCCTCATTTTCACTTTCCTCTTATCCTCCCCTCCATCTTAAATTCCTAGCTCTCTGTCCAAAAGCAAATGCAGTCTATCACCAGCCTTCTGCAGTCCTACAAGGGGTGATAAACCTCACACCTTACACTTCAAAAATAAGCTTCAAAAATGGACTTAATGGAAGGAACTTTCTCTAAAAATAGTTGGTTTCCAATTTAGAAGTTCAAACCACATTCAGAGTTTGTGAGATTAACTTGCTACATCACGTAACAAAAAGGATTTTCATTTATTTGTTGCCTAATTGTAAAAACAAGGCATTACAGATATTGCAGAAGACTTCTTCTCCTTTTCTCCTTCGCTCTCCTCCCACCCTCCTCTGTAAGTAACCATGAACTTGAAACTGATGGGCAGTGCATAGGTCTCTACCAGGCTTTTCCACATTTCCCTCCTCTGAATATGTATTCATGAGAAATGTGCTGTTGTTTTCTAAAGTGTTCTCACAATTGTTTTTGATATACAATAATGATGATCCTTATCTAGCCTTTTTTATTCTTCAACTTGCTTCCTTTTTTTCCCCTAGCATTTCACTTTTGATTTCTACCTGCTCTTTTGTTTTGTGTAAATCAAGTCTGTTCCTTGTAGATGCTGTACCTCATCCTTTTTATCTGAGCATGGCAGGCATTGCACTGTTTGGGTCCTCTGTGTTGTGGTCAGCTCTTTGTTATTTGATGAGGTGCTTTAGTGACCACCGTGGGTTCATGTGGTCCCAAAGTCTCCTCCTGAGTAGACACCTAGAAGAGACACTGGTGAGTCTTAGGCATGCAGATTTTAATTTAGATTGGAGCAAATATTGCCAAAATTCTCTACTCAGTTCTTGTACCAATTTGTAAGATGTGGCAGTTCCCATGTCTCCAAACCACTACTGGGAGACTTTGTACATTTTTACCAAATGTGGCTTTAGTTTCCACCCCAGCCTGAGTTGTGAGTGAATCACAGACCATTTCTTTCACAAAAGCTTCATAGGAGGACCCAGGCTTAAACAGGCAACCAGTAAAATGAGAGTGAGCAGCATTTTAACAGATGTAAGGCAGATTTCTCAAAATGTGATTTAAATATACAATAAAATCTCATTATTTAAAAATGTACAAATCATTGAAAAAGTTAAAGTCTCTTTTTAAAGTGCAACAGTTTGAAATAATGACAAGTGAATACAGAATGTAGGTTATGGAGTCCCAACTATCTTGAACCCTTTGTATTCTAGATATACATGATGCATAAAAAGAAGCACAGTATTTGAGTATGGTCATTTGTAGCTGGTGCCTGCCTTTTCCATCAGTGTTGAAACTGTTAATACTCAGCTATGCATGGCCTACACTTCACTTTCATTTCTAGCTTCCTTAACCAATCTCCCTGTACTACTCCCCTCCACTCACATTATTTTTATTCCACGGAAAATACAAAGATAAACTTGAGGCTAGTTCTCATTTGCATTATTATTCTGTCTGCACTTGAGAAATCTATATAATGAGGACTTGTGGAAACTGAATAATTGATGCATGTGTATTTCAGAGCTTAATTATCAGCAAAACTAATTCTCTATCTTTTTATTTAGTGTTTATAGATACTGCCTTAGTGGCTAATATGAAGGTCACACAGCCATATTTCTCACGGAAAGGTTTAAAGATAGGGTTCACTTGGTTGCTCGGTCTTCAAATGTGAACCAGCAATGCTCAAATGTGTGTATGGAAAAGAAATTCCACTAGCTATTGGTCCTCTTTTATAAGCAAAACACTGCTATACCTAGCTGTGTGCATAGCTAATGAAAAGAGGTCTGTTGCCTTTAGATGTTCAAAACTCGGTAAGGGTGCAGCACATGTGAATAACTCTTAACTGTAGTCTCCTTGGGTCTTCCAAAGAGGAAATTTGTAATTTATTACCTGCAAAAGCCTTTGGTAATGTACATAGCACTAAATGAAGGAAAAACAGTGTATTTCACAGAGAGACCAGATTCAAATGCAGAGTATCAGGTCCTCCTAGGCTCCCAGAGCTCCAGCAAATGTAGAACTACAATGTCTGATGGGACCTGACAACGTTCAATTTTTTAAAATCTTTTTTCCATGGATCAGTGATTCTCAAACATTACCTCTTTAGGAATCACCTGATGGATGAAACACATATTGCTGGGTCTCAGTACAGTTTGCGATGATTGGTTTTGAATAAAACCTGAGAATTTGTGTTTCTAATACAAGTTCCCAGTGGCACCTAATCAAGGGTCCAGATTTTGAGAACTCTCCCTAGAAATTCTTATGAACATTAGCATTTGAAAGTATCCTTACTCAAGTGCTCACTTTTTAAAGATTGTGACACCTAAAGATAAATATGATAAGAAAAAAATTAGTAAAGCAAATAGGAACTATGAAAGCTGAAGAAAATATATCTACATGGTAAATGACATGGAATTCTCAGTGGTTTTGGGTTTTACCAGGAACAAAAGATGTACTTACTTGGTGGCTAGAGTAGTTGCGGTCTAATACAAGAACTCAAATGTGCAACAATAACTGAAAAAATAATAGTAACACTGAGGCTTGCTACTTAAGCCTCACTGGCTTGCTCACTGGCTTAGCTCTAGCGTGCATTTTGGACAATGGATCTATACGAAGGGAATTCCATATGCTCAGAAATGAACGTTGCCACAGTTAGGCTCTAGTCCTTTGGTTCTATTTTTTTTTTTTGGGAGCGGGATCTAACTGTGTATCCTAGGTAGATCCTGAACTTATGATCCTCCTGTGCCAGCATTATGAGTATTTGTTCTTGCCCTTCTATCCTTCTAGTTGTACAGATTAGGATTTATTTCAAGCATCTGTGACCTGAGTTCTGGGTTCCCTTGGATGTTACTGGAATGACACTACTCACACATATTAATTTTAAAATTTATAGAATTTTAGGGCTGAAAATGACCACAGAAAGGAACTAATTCATCATTTTATGGGTCAAAAGTGGAAATAGATACAGAAATTCTCAGACACTGCAGTAAAATATTATGGAAAGGAAGGTATAGAGCTTGATGAATGAAGGCAAAAACCAAGGCAGCAGGACAGTGTGTTCCGTGCTGAGAGTGTGGGCCCTACCAGAGTGCACAAGGCTAGTCTAGTCCATCATGAAACGGCATCAGAAAGAACCTTTGGGAGACAGCTGGGTCATGAGTATAAAGCTGTCATAAATGGGCTTGGCATCCTTATCAAGTCTCAGAGAACTCTCTGTTTTCTATGCCATGTGAGAACACACAAGAAGTTTGCTATCTGTAAATAAGGAAGAAATCTCATTAGTCATGAGAGCTGCAGGCACTTAGTCTTTCCAGGCTGCAGAGCTGTGAGAAATGAATGTGTGTTGTTCAAGCCACTCAGGCCATGGAATCTACTATAGTAGCATGGACTGAGGGGTGTACTATGGGCTAAACATACAATCTCTTTCCAGAATTAAAACAAAATGAAAAACCTTAGATTTAGTGTTTTAGTTTTAATGTTTAGATCTTTGATCTGCTTTGACTCTAGTTTACTTCATGGTGATAGACATGGGTCAAGTTTTAGACTTTGGCATGTAGGGAACCAGTCTTTCCAGAACCATTTACTAAATAGATTATCTTTCTTCCAGTGAACATGCTTGGCCCCTTCATCAAAGATAAGGTGGCTGAATGGGTTTGTAGTTGTGTCTACAATTTCTAATTTGTTCCACTGGTCCTCAGATCTGTTTTTTATTTTTTTGCCAGTACCATGCCGATTTTATCATTAAAAGACTAAACCCACTGGAGGACAAAGGAAGAAGTAATTTTGAAGGCATAGGTGTAGGCAGAGAGTTCATGAACAAAACCAAGTTTGCCCGGGAAATACTTCAAAGAATCAACAACTGGGATCACATTAAGAAGCTTTTGCATAGCCAAAGAAATCACTGTCGATATGAATAGACAACCCACAGAGTGGGGAAAAACTCTAGCCATTTGTTCCTCAGACAAATGACTTCTGTCTAGAACATATAAAGAATTGAAAGAAAAATCAGATCCCTCAAATTCAAAGATCCAATGCAAAAAAGGAACATGTGAGATGTCTACACACTTCTTGATGAAGAAATACAAATGGCTAATAAATACATGCAAAAGTGTTCAACATCACTAGTCATTAAAGAAATACAAATTAAAAAAAAAACAAAAAACACCGAGATTCCAACTCAACCCAGAAAAAAATGGCTATCATCAAGAAATAACCAATGACAAATTCTAGAGGAACTGTGGAGGAAAAGGAACTCCTTTCCACTGTTGGAAGGAGTGTAGAGTAGTACAACCACTGTGGAAATCAATGTGGAAATTCCTCAAAAAACTAGTATTTGTGGTCCTATTTGATCCAGCTATTCACCTTCTGGGTATCTTCCCAGAAGAATTGAAAACATCACTCTACAGTGATATGTGTTTATAGAAGCACAATTTGTAATATGTAAAACTTGGAAACGTCCCAAGTGTCTATTTACCAAGGAATGGATAAAAATTTGTGGTATTTTTTATAAAATGGAGTATTACTCACCCATAAAGAAGGGTAAACATGACACTTTTATAGGTAAATGTATGCAACTTGAGGCCACACTAGTAAGTGAAATAAATCAGACTCAAGTGTGTCAACATCATATTGTCTCCCTGGTATGAGAAACTGAAAGAGTAAATAATTTCTAAAAAGTACAATAGATATTGTGGAATGGGAAGAAATTGTTCAAAAGAAAAAAGGAACTAGGATGGGTGAAAGAGGAAAAGACATTTGGGAAAAGGGAAAAAATTCAAGTCAGCTATACTCTTAGTGTCTCTTAGTTCATTTAAAAGGATTGGAGAATTTTTATGCCAGCATATTGTTCCCTGAGCAAGTACTTTAAAGATAACATGTAATGTATTAACTACTGTTATTCTCCTATTACTGCAATGAAAATTTGCTCTACCTTTTTGCCATAAGATAAACAAAGCAAAACAAAAAGCAAAAACCTTAGGTTGGAAGAGAGTTTGGAAATTACTTCCTACAGAGGTGACTATTTCTCTCAGCCCAGATGGTGGGTGACCACATTAAAATCTGTAGATTGTACTATTTCAGAAACCATGGCCTACGTTTATCAAGCAGCCACATTTTTCACACTCACCCCATGGTCCTTATGTACAGTAAAATTTGAATCACTGCTATAATTCATTCAAAAATACACTTTGTCTTCTCATGCTTTGTATTTGAGGTGGATTTCCTAGATTCAGGCTGAAGCCTCCTCACAGGGAGTCCAGGAAGGTTATTCTCTCCACTCAGACTTATTGAGAACTCACCTATGCTGTCTTTGGTTAGGTGGTCCTCCTCTCTCTGAGGGGTAGAGAGCACAGAGCTTGGACAGGAAAGCCACATTTGCACCAGGGCCAATCTGGAGTCCACTACCTACTGGGGGAATAGTCCTTTGGGCTCTGCCTCAGAGTTTTGTCTGAGCTGGAGATAATTTTGGTTTCAACTTCACAAGCCTGTTTTACTTAGCTGATACATGTAAAGTGCCTGGAATGGTAGCCGAATCAGAACCAGCCAAGCAGAAAGGTTCTATGCTTAGATTCATGCTCTGAGGTCTTCGTCTTGAAATACTTAAGGATTTTGGGGGGGGCACTTTTACAGTTTCTTTTCCATTGGATCTTACAAACTATGCTAACAGTCTTAGGAAACGCCCAGTTTGTGTTAGGGCTCACACACTTTCAAAAGTTTGAATCAATGCTGTGGTTCCAAAATATTGTGGCTGCAGGACCCTGTGTCTCATGGGCTTCATAGTAAGTCTGTGTCTCCCTTTCACCCAAGGGTCATTCCCTGGCATGAATGATTCACCCCATTGTTTTTTTTTAACTGAACCCTGGGTTGTTGTTAAACCTGTCCCTCCTATGTCATCCTGAACAGTCCCTCCAAAGACCATCCTTTGTCTATGGTCCTGTTCATATCACTTCTTTTGAGACATAATCTCATGTGAAGGCATGGCTTCGAGGGCACAGAGGTGCCTGTGGGAGATTGTGTCTGTAAGAATTTTGAACCAGAGTAACAAGCTTCTAGCAGCAACCCTTTCCACACATTTTGAGTACTTTGTCTTGCTTGAACTTGAATTGGCAGCCCAGGCTCTTTCTTGGCATGAGGATTTTATTTTTGGTGTCCTGTTTTCACTCTCCGTGTAGTGTGTTTCACTATGCATTCTTGATTCAAATCCCAAGGGCAGTTATAGAATATTTCCTGTTTTCCTAGGAAGTGTTAAATTCTTTATGAGAGTTATCTACATTTCCAGTTTTGTAGACCAGTGTTCTTAATAACAGGTAGACATGATAGAGGGATTGAAAAGTTTTATTGTATCCAGATCCCTAATACAATGCTACCAGCATCCCTTTAACCAATATAGCTCTTTGATTAACTATTTGTGGGACAAAAGGTCACTTCAGCTGAATGAACATTCTTTTCCCCATAGCTCTCTGATCCATTGGTTTTGGTCTGACCTCTGGTTATATTCTTATTCAGCTTGACTATCCCTTGATTCCTTGAAGGCAGTGTGCATGTCTCTATGTCTGCCAAGACATTGGAATGGTAAATGACAGAGCCATCCAGTGCCCAAAGGGTCTCATCAGCTGGGATGTGCTTTGGAAACAGTTTTCAGAGAAGGAAAAGTCAAACCACAGATTAGCCCTTATTGACCTTGAGCTTCTTCTTGTTCTGACCCCTACCACCCCATCCTTTTCCATCAAGCATTCTTTCCCCTTCCTGGGGCAAATGCTTACAACTTGTGCCAATTTTCTGCCATTTGCTGAACTGACTATTGCAGCTCACCGGGACTTCATGTCTGCGTGACGTGTGTTCTTGTTGAAGTGTTGCTTGTCTTGTAGCTAGAAGAGGGGATCAGGGAAAGTGTGTGCTTGATTTTCATTCAGTTTTCACAATAAATAGCTGGAATTCAGATTGCCATAAAGTCATTTTCAGACCTTCAGACTGAAGCAGGGTGGGCCCAGCCTTTGCAGAACCTTCAGGAGGATACTGTAGACTCCAGCCTGTGTTTAATGTCTTGGGGAAACAAGCAGAGTCCAAAGAACAAAGCTGATTTCCATGATAAATGAGACCCTTTTATCAAAATCTGAGCGGGTACAAGCCATGCACTGGAATTAAAAACTGAAAAAAAAAAAAAAAAGCTGCACTCATCTTTGTAGTAACTAAGTCAGTGGTGACGCTCTGCAAATCTGACCACCTGCAGTGACACTGGCTCTGGTTCTCTCTGCTAACAGTTTTCCCCCCTAACTGAGACACATGCTGCTCCTTGAAGATCATGTTCCAATTTCCCCTAATCTTCTGTACTCAGAAATGTTGACTTACTGAGCTTTCTCAAAGCATGGATTCTCCCTGGGTTCAGAGATCGTACCACACTTCTGGCTGCTGGATGCCGAACAGTGCTTCTGACATTCATTCAAAAGGTGGCACACATACAGCTGGGAAGCAAGGATGTTATTCTTCTCTTCCTCCTGGCACGCTCATTTGCTAATAAAGAAGTTTGCAATCAAGTGCTATCTATACAAAGGGGACTGCAAGAATCATAGTGACTGTCAATCTTTTTTTTTGTTGTTGTTGGAGAGAAAGCAAGAGAGAGTGAGCAAATGAGATGGAGACAAGATACATTCCCTTCTACTTTACTAAAAGTTTTTTAATAGCTGGACAATGAATGAAGCTTTGTTTTACTTCTGTGATCTTAGCTGACACTTTTCTTAATGTTACTTCTTTGCAGAGTCTGATGTCTCTAGGTATAGAGTGTGCAGAGTTTCCTTTAGAAAATCCTCAGGTACGATTACATCAATAGCATCATTTCTGCATGGTCATAATTTTTGGCCCATCAGATGGAGCCAAAGAGGCAAATCCTAGTCTGAAAACCTCAGACCTCTGCTCTCCATCTGGAGCATATGTGTCCTTACTGGGTGCCAGTTCTCACCCATGTGCTTCGTCTCCAATCAAGCCTTCATGTGTTGATCCTGACTTTGCCAACTGCTCTATCTTACTCTTTCCAACAAATTTCACACTTTTGATTGTCAGTCGAGCATCTGACCCAGCTCTTTTTGAATTTGCTTTTACAGGTGATCAGTGAAGGGAGGCTGCCAGGGTCTTCTTAAGATTAGACCCTAGCCACACTCCTCACAGTTTCTTTCCCCAATCGCATGTACTCACTAACCTTTGGGCCAACTCTCTTGCTCCATGTCTGATGGGAAAAATACCCTAATAGTCAAAGACAGAATGGTAATCTTGTGAATCACAATATTATGCTGTAATAATGGAGTGTAGCATATTTAGTTAGAAGAATGAAAAGCACATAAGCAGATCTCCACTCTCTGGATTCCTTTGGCCTGTCTTCATCACAGGGTTGATGTACTGTCACCCAGCTAACATGATCCAGAAACTCAATGGGTAAAAGTGGTGTCCAGTGGAAAGGAAGCCTTGGGCAGGGGACTGGTCACAGTGCCACTGACTTCTCTGTTTTTGTTCACTTCCTTCACTCTCATCTTTACAGCTACCCTGATGACTCTGGGGAAGAGTCTGAAAACTGATTTCTCAGCTTTCCTTTTATCCAGCCTGAAGATCAAAGTGTTCCCTGGATAAGGTCACTGAAGAGTGTGAAAGTCTGAGCTGGTTATAAAGAAAGCTTGTAGGTGCCTTAAGTGTGCCAGCAAAGAGGCACTTTGAATACTGCATGTGTTTTTTGGGGAACTACCATGGCCGTGTGAGATGTTGGTTTCTTTCTAAGTTTTGCTTGGAGATTCACTCACTCCTTAGTAGGTTCTGTGTCTTGTGATTTGTATGTATTAATTCATGCATTAATTGAGGACCACTATTGTGGCCATGGTACACATGGTGAAAAGAGATGCTTAGCGCTCAGCTGCCTGTCTAAGCTTCCTTAGACTGCCTCACTCTCACATCTGGGGCACAGGTGGAGGTAGGATTTGAACCCAGAGCTGTGTGACTCCTGAGGCTTGTTATCAACCGTGGTTTAAGCTATATAGAGCCTTCTATCACATTCATCTAATGAACCAGTATTATTCCTCTCTCCAACAGACACTGAGCAAGATCTTTGGAACACACACTGAACTGTGATAACAAGGTACAATGCCTGTCACAACCTGCATTTGATAAGGGTGTAGAAAGTCTATTTCCTTGTGTGTTCCACCACTGCCATCTCTGCCTTCTCTCTGGCTGTCCTACCACTCACTCTTCCAGATTCAGACTTTCCGGTTTCAGTCACCTAATCTTCCTGCCCCTATTCTGGTCTGCCTGTCAGTTTGGTGTCATGGGCAGATGGGAAACAGCAAGAGCCTGTCTGTGGGTTAGAGGGCATGAGAGGGAAGAGACAACTTGCTGCAAAACTGGAATCTGTCTGACAAACAATATGACAGCAGACACTGTGGGGGTGACAGCTGGAAAATAGCAGTTAATAGCCCCAGCCCAGGCTGGGCTCAGGGGAGATGGCATACTGAGTGACATCATAATGGCTGGTAGAAATATTGCTCAGAGCCCATGGAAGCTGTCACAAGACACCCAGCCTGGAGCTCTTCTTTGGTGAATTCCAAATCCCACTCTTTTGGGAACAGAATCTGCTGGTCTTGTCCAGTAGTACATCAGCAGGGGCCAGGCAGAGATGGCCTGTTGGACCTGATATCTACTTAGCCTAGGGCTGTTGCTAATGAACACATGTCAGAAGGATTGCCACAAACACTGGGGCTTGGGCGAGGCTCTTCACAGCTAATGGTCTGCACTGCCATTGCTTCTGAAGATAGTTTTAAAGATAGCACTGGCTAAAATAGCTAATGTTTTATTCAATATTTCAGTGAGTTTCAATTACTCCCAATTATAATTCAACAGCTTTTCTATTTGAGACAATTATTGCCCATTGCAATGAATTTTGAAGCAAATAAATGGTTTGCCAGAGGTTCTTCACTTCTCCCCAACTCTGTTGCTCTTCAATTTGTGGCTAACAAGTATTAGCTCCTTTTTAATCCTTTGCCTGCTCTTCTCATTAACAACCAGGCTCTTACACAATGGGGGAAGAACAAATGTAACTCTAGTGACCCTTGAGACAATTATATTCATTAGAAATCAATGATATCTGATTCCCAGAGGCAGATCTCTGACTCAGTTTAAAATGAATTGAACGATAGTCCTCAGCCAAGTGACAATCGCGGATCATGGAAATCTGACAGCTATGTCAGGGAAGGAAACTCTTGGACACATTTCGGTTACTCATGTTCAGAGTTGCTTCCACCTTGTCAGTATCATCTTCTGCTTAATGTATGGTTGTTTACGATACTTAGTGTTGTGTACATGGCAGATTTCAAGGAAACAGATTCCCTTTGTGTAAATAGAATTGTAACTAGGAAAGAAGGAGTGGATGCCTATAGACATGGTTGTTATTAAAAGTGAACACAAGCTGAAAATAAGAGTCTAATTATGACAGTGTCTAACACAACTGGTGCAATGTTATTCTATAACCCCTTTTTACTGAATCCTGTTCTTACACTAGGGATTCAGAGATCGTTTAGATGACATTTTCCTCAAAGAAATTATGATGCAAACTTGTTGCTTGTAGTTTGATTATGACCATCAAATAAATGATTGGTTAGAAAATGATTAAATGGGGGTGTTTTTTATAAAATCTTAGAATAATAGAGTTAAAGATTATTATTGGTGTTAAATGTCTTATTAGTTACTTTCCTCATTGCTGGGACAAAATACCTGACACCCACAAGTTCAACGTATTTTGGCTGACATATCAGCACTTGCTTGAAGACCCCTTAGAAGAAACACAATGGCAGAGGGGTAGGGTGGAGGAAAAGCTACTCACATCATGAGGGCCAGGAAGAGAGAGAAGAGAGGAGCCAGGGAAGGAGATACGTCCTACCAGGCCATGCCCTCCATGACTTACCTTTTATGACCAGACTCCACCTCTTAATGGAAGTCAGCTAGAGTACCCCATAATCCAATCACCTGAAAGCCCCACTTATGGACTGCACATGACTTGTGGGGGACATCTAGATATAAACTATAACAGTAATCATTTCTAAAATATGGCATCCTTAATACTTTGTAATGCCGAAAATGCATTTGTTACAACTGAATTATAGTACAAACTTCCAGAAAATGAAACTTAATGTACAAAGTACTTTTCCAGAAACAGCATTTCTGTACAAATTTGAGGCTATTATTGTGCCTCCTGCCACTATTTCCATATGTCAGTATCTGCTGTCCTATATTGGGCGTTGGGTTTTCATGTGGATTTCATGAACTACTGAAGTATGAGTCAACTGTGTTATGTTCTTTACCAATTTTCAATTCACCACACTGCAAATTCTAATCACTACAAGTTACTTTGATATACCTTAGAATGAAAAAACTGAACAAAGAGAATTCTAACTGATTTAACACTTTTAAAACTATTATAAAAATGGATGAAAGCTGTCTTTTGGTTGATGTAAACAAATTTATGTGAGCCAAATGGAGGGTCCATGGACAAATTCATGATTTCTGATTCATGATTTCAGTGAGGAAGATTTGGATAAAAATACTTCTGGGTTAAACATTTGCATACTTTGATACATTCATGTTAATTTTGGCATGCCTATTTAAGATCTACACAGGTGCCAAAGATGTAGTCGTTTCTAGAAGTATTAAAGCACAGTTGGAAAGTTTATGTTTGTGTATACAGTTTAGAAATCACAGGCATTGGTGCCATGAGATGGAATCATCTCATTTTGGAACAGACTCTACACAGGGAACAATTGATAGCTTTGTACTAGATGACACTGCTATGTTAAGAGGCTGAGTCATGAAAAATAGTAAGCAATGCAGTCAGTGGAGCAGAAGGAAAGGCACAACTGCTTGTGTTGTTCCATAATCCAAGGGCAGCGGGTTATATACAATGTCCAGTGGAACTGTACCATCTGTGTTTGCTTGGTTTCTGTGCAGTGATCGTGAGACGTTTGATGGAAATGGGTTCCTAGGCAGTGGGTTGGTAATCAGAGAATCTCTTCAGTGATTCTTCAGAAAACATGGGCAATCGAACTACATGACCTGAAGCCAAAATTTTATTTATATAGTCTTATTTTGCTTTAAAATAGAGGATAGAAGAACACATTTGTTTGCAGATGGGATGCACAGGAAAAGGAAAGAAACTGAAGACATTATCTAACTGCACTAGCAAATTCCTTGAGATGAAATACATAATTGAAATCACAAGTGGAAAATTCAGATCAATTGCTGGTTGTAAAAACCTTGATTTTATGAGATCTTAACTGTTTGAATTAAGAAAGTCATTAGAAACAACCTAGCATGATCATTCACTTGGTGATTTATTCCTTCAAGTGATAGGTTTTTCTTTCCTGCAGCAAGCATGATTAAAATGGAACCTGTGCCCTTAACACATAAGGATATAACCTCTTTTTTTAAAATAAAGAAGTGAAATGAAATTCAGCAAGTAGAGTGTCTTGAGTGAAGTTCCACTTTGTGTTCTATAAATTTGGAATGGAAATTTATGTATTTCTACCATCAGTCTATTGTTCTTTGTGATTTACTATTCAACCACTGAACTCACAGACTCGTATCCTCGTTTATTACATGGGTACCTAAACCAAAGTAAACCCATAGAGCAAGTTCTCTCTAGGAGTTATGAAAAATAAATAAAACACCTATCAAGACATTCTCATGAGAAAGACACTACTACACACATCAAAGAAGATGGAATGTGAAAAAGGGTGTCTCTTGAAAATGAGATTGCTAAATAAACATAAGTCCTTTGATACATTTGCTGTATATGGACTTAGGAGTTGAGGATAAATCATTGACGTTCATAAAGTTCATCTTTTCCTCCTAATATCCAAAGAGAAAAATACAACATTTTAAATATATATTTATAAAATAGCTGTTAATTTAACAACTTGAAAGGTCAAATAGCTAAATAATAAAGCAGAGGAAAACATTTTTAGAAATCAGTGCATGTTTATGCACTGCTTTTGATGGAAAAAAAGCTATTGCATTTAAATAATCACAATTAGGTTATTGAGGTCCTTTCCTGAATCTCTTACTGCTTTGAAAAGCACATAACTATCCATTTATCTTTTGGCAATACACCAATCAAATCAGCTCACGTGACTGATACACCTGTTTCACATCCATCAGTGGTGCATGCTCACATCGCTAGAACCCTGAAAGCCATTTGTTTGTACATGACTTATCTCATCCCCTTTGTTCTAACTACAAATGGTTGGCTCTCCAATTCTGAAACAAGTTCTGCTCTTTGTTTGCCAAATTTGGCATCTATTTCTATGGAAGAATTAATTGCCACACTCTCCCTCAAGTTCAGCCAGCCCATAAAACTTTGACAGATAGTAATGAATTATTTAATTATTATTTTAATTTACGAAGCTTTAGGGAGTGATTCTCAACTAACAATGTTCCCTAGGGTACATGTGGACATTTTCAATTTTCAGAGTAGATGAGGGGAGAGTTACTACCATCCTGTGGGTAGAGGTCAGGAACACTGCCGAATGGAAAGGGCAGTGTTTTATAATACAGGATTACTGAGCACAAAATGTTAATGATTTCATAATTAAAGGAAAGTGTAATTAAATAAAATTAATTGGAAGATTTCTCCATATTTGTAATTAGTAATCACAACCACATTTTTAACATTTGTGCTAAATAAAAAAGGTGTGTTTATCCAATTTCGAGTGCTTCATGCACATTCTTGCCTTATTTGTCATAACCTCTCTTCATCATTAGAGGTGTACAAGTTAATAAATGCAGATTCCTAGGCTCTGCCCACTATTAAGAGATTCAGACTTACTAGAGGCACAATGGAGAATTTACATGTTGTGTTTCCTTTCTGTGACTCTTCCTGTGTCCTATTCTGGAAGTCACTCTGTTTGCTATCTCTCTGAACCCTGTAAAATTCCACCCAAATATCTCATCCTCAAGAGAGCTTCTTGATGTCTCTTGTCTGGCTGTAGAAAAATACTAACATATTATAATCTTCTAATATAGTTCCTTGGCATTTAGTTGTATTTTTAGGTCATTTAATCTAAAATGGTTGCAAACTACTCAACATCAAACCCCAGATTGGATGTTGCTTTCAGACCACCCAAAGGCCAAGCGCCACGCCTCCCATAAAATTGCTGGAGGTTGACTATATACACTTCTTATGTTCATGTAAAATTTATGAAATAATGTAATTTTTATCTAGACCTTTCCCAGAGATACTGAAATTTCATAGAATTCAAATGGAAACCATCCTTTGATGCTAATAATACATGATCTATACCAATGGGAAATTAAATGACTCCATAGAATCAACAAGGATAAATCAGAAAATGCAGTTGCCAGACAAAGATGAGCATTCATTGTATCACCCCTCAAAGTCCAGATTGTTAGTCAGTTAACCTTTTCACATGCAAACTTTATGATCTGCTGGTCCATTGAAAAAGTCTCAGCCTGTTTGGCAGCCAGCATTCTTCCAACAGGAGGAAATCATGAGAAAGCCATGAAGGTAGGAAACTCCAGGATGACTGGTCAGATGAGATTGGTAAGGGTATGAAGGAAAGTGTAACAGCCAGAGTTCGGGAGAGGTGGGCTGCAGCTATCCTGGAGAAAGTTACACATGTTAGATTAAAGATAGAAGCTGTGTATAATCCATCAACAGTTTCTAATGTGGAAATGTGACCTCAGAAGGGTTGGGAAACATTAACCTGCTACCTATGGGTAGGATGGATTGGAGACAGAAGAAACTGACATTCCAGGGCTCATTTCACAAGGTACAAAAAGAGGGTGACATTAGAAAAAAATGCCAGTGCAAGGGCTTTCAACTATTCAGTCCTTAATCAAAACAATGAAAACACTGGAGGAAAAAAAAAGGTTAGTATGAAGTTTTTAGCTCTCTTAAAATTGATAAAAGCTTGCAGAAATCTTGGAAAACTTGATCAGAGAAAGTAGATAAATATTCTTATAAAGAACAAGTTTTCTGTCTTTTCTTGCCGCACCCTCACCCACTTGACATGTACCAAAATGTCCTTGGAGACGAAAAGCCTGTAGTAAACAGGGAAGAAAACAAGGGCCCTGCAGATACTTGAGGAAGAAGAGCAGGCTTGGAGCTTATTCAAAACGTTACTCTCAAGAAATCATTATCTGACACTTTTGCCAGTTTCCTGGAAGACTTCACTCACAAAGCTATCTTTATTTGGCCTGATTTGGAACTTGCTTAGTACACATGGTTTTTGCTTGGGGCATTTATCAAAAATTTGTTAAGAGGTAATTATTAAATATTATGTTTGGTTAAGGTAGTGTGGCAACATAATGGGCTAACTAAAGAGCTCAGAAGAAAAATCTGGGGAATGAGATGTGCACAGGAGCTTTGAAAATACCTAGCATGGTTCTGGGAATCCAGGCAACCACACACACATGTAAGAGCAATGTCCCTCCTCACCGCTGGATATAAAGTCACAAAAGACTTGAGTTTCCCTCCTTGCTAACCACGAGGCTTTGAGTAAACAGGAAGTGAAAGTAAGAGGAGAGCTGTTACCTGCCTGGTTGAGTGCTGAAGCATGCCTCAAAGGGACATGTACCCCACGACCCTTGGCTAAAGATGAGGAGCTACAGATGTTTAAGATAATCTCTGTTGAATCACTGGCCTACTACTAACCTAACCAAAGAGAGACTTCAGTGATCACACATGAAAAACAGTACAGACTTTACAGAAATGCCTTGGAGAAATTATTAAATGAACAAGAAAAATCATGAAAATATGCCCTATAAACAGAGAGACAATGATACAATCATTCAAAAATATCTCTCAGGAATCCTGGACACTGGACTTTGTATATAAAGATACGTTACATGTGTTCAGGGAATTAAAATAAGTTGTCTACAAACTAAAGGAAACTATGAAACCAGTATCACACTATATATAGTATGTCAATAACAATGGAAATTATTTTACAACAATGCAACAGAATTCTGAAGTTTCTGTACATTCAATAAAAATAACTGTGAATATTAGTAATGGTGCTTGATACAAGATTTATCTTGGCAGAAAAAAGAATCAACAAAATTGAACATAAATTAAATGAGATTATCCAATGTGAAAGAAGAAGAAGAAAAAAAGTGGAAAATATAACTAGGGTCTCAGAGACTGAGACACCACATGGATATTACAAAATTTCCAGAAAAAAATTTCCAGAAATAATTTCCTTTTGAAAGGAAGAAGTAGAGAGCAGAGAGCAGAGAGCGTGGCTGAAAAAAGTTAAGACTCATGTTTCACAAAGCTGATGAAAAAAATGATCTACATTTACAAGAAAATTAGTAAACTCCAGTTAGGATCATTTTTAAAAAATCTAAACCTAGATGCATCCTCATCAAACTGTCAAAGCCAGAGACGGAATCCTGAAAATATTAAGAGAGAAAAACTAGTAAATGAGATACATAGTAACATTAAGAGACAATTTCTCATGAGAAACAATGGCATTCAAAAGGCAAGAGCACTGCATATTCTGAGTGCTGGGAAAAAAGACAATTAAAATCTCTAAGTCCATCCAAAATGAAATGAGTAATTGACATTTTTCAGGAAAAATATAATAAAGCATATTGATAATGTAACTTTATAGGTAAATACAAATTTGTACTTTTTATCTTCTACCATGATAAATACATATCAAATAAAGAAATTGAAGGAATAATAAAAAAGACTTTCCACAAAGAAAAGTTTAGGCTCAGATAGCTTCACTGGTGACTTCTACTAAGCTTTAAAAGAGGCATCAACGTAATTTTTTCATAAAACAGAGGAGAGAACACTGAGAAACTTTTCATGTGAAGGTAACATTTTTCTTCCATAAACATAAAAGAAATCATAAAGAAAATTACAGACATTTGTGAATATCCCCCTGAATGCAGAGATAAATATCCTTATGAAAATACTAGCAAACCACATCTACTAACATACAAGAAGCCTTTCATTTGGATGAAGTGAGAATTATCCCAGGAATGAAAGGATGGTTGAGTAATGAAACAAAATCACTGAACTAGCCCTATTAATAGAATAAATGGCAAATATTATATGATTGTCTATGTCAAGGAATCATTTGACAAAATATAGCAGTGTTTATGAGTTTTAAAAAATTCAGCAAAGTAGAAGTCGGAATTCTTCAACTGAAAATCTGAGATACTTCCGCTAAGATCTCACTTTTGAAGTAGAACTATTCTTATCTTCATGTTAAATGTTATTATAACTAGAAGTTTTCAGTTTTTTCTGTCTCTCTTTCTCTGCCTATGTCTTTCTCTAATCTCTCTCTCTCTCTCTCTCTCTCTCTCATCTATCTCTATGTCTCCTCCTACAGTATTGGACTCAGTACATGAATTCTGGAAGGTTTCAGGAAAAATATCAACATGGAAATAAACTATATATGTATATACTATCAATGAAACATTCAAAAGGAAATTAAGAAACCAATTTTACTTTAAAAACTCTGAAAGTATTAACAATATTTAGAAATCAATTTAGCAAAAGACAGGAATTATACACTGAAAGGTAGAAAACATTATAAAATGGATTCCTTATTTAAATAAATAAAAATGCACTACACTCATGTATTGTAAGATCTAATATTGCTAAAGTCAATATTTTCTAAATTGACCTGTAGATTTAATGCTACATCTATTAAAATTACTAGTTGAACTTTCTGCACACTTTAAAAATTTGACGGCAAAACCAAATGGAAATGTAACTCACCCATAATATTCAAAATAATCTTGAAAATCAAAACAGAGTTAGCAGATTCATATTTCACATTTCAAAACTAACTACAAAGCTATTGTAAACAAAATGGTAGAACTCTGGCAAAAAGACATACTTCCTTTTTGTTAGTGAACAGGAAAAAAGTCCAGAAAATCCTTGCATTTTTGATTTAAATAGGACTGCCAAGGAATTTCAGCAGTAAGGAGAATGTTGTTCTCATCCATGATTCTGGACAAATAATTGAGTTTCCACCTGCAAAACCATGAATTTGGTACCATATTTCAGTATATTTACCAACAATAACTCAAAGTAGATCAAAGACCAAAAATCTGAACATATAAAACTCTTAGGCTAAAATATAGATATATATCTTCATGAATGAATTAGCAACAGTTTCTTAAATAAAACACCAAGAGCATAAGTAATGAAAAAAATAACCAAATCTTTTGTGTTCAAAGATTGTTATTAAGAGACTGAGGAATTCCAGGAAGATGGTGGAGTAGGGAGCAGCACAGAAAGAATCTCTCCAAGATTTGGTGTCCAGACACTGCAATTTAGCAACATGAGGAAGAGAAAAGTTGAGAGGTGGGTCTCCTGGACCCAGGATGGACCCAGGAAGGATCCAAAGCCCATGAGACTTAAAGCCTATGGAAAGATATAATCCAGGAATCCAGCAAATATAAGAGAACTAGGCCAGCCAGAGTGGGTCCAGGGAGAAGAAACCATCCTCCTCCCCCCACCCCAGGAATCAGCTGCCAAGACCAGAAAAGAGAGAAGAGGCCAGGACACCAGTGAGCCTACTACCACATGCTGAGGAGAAGTCATGTCCTATGATGTGCCCCACCCAGGACAAGACCAAGAGGTGTAGACACAAAAGAAACTGGAAGTCACACCTCTGAAATTCTGAAATGATAGCAGCTGAAGTAAAGAAACAGCTTAGGGTTTGTATTGTTTGATTAACTTTGCACGCCTGTATCTAGTAGTCTGAGTAACTGCAGGATAACAATGTGCAGTGTAGTAACTATTGTTGATTTCCTACTGTCTTGTTTTTGAAATCCAAGGTTGTCCTTATTGTATTGCTTTGTGTCATTTTATTATTTTGTTTTATTCTATTTAAAAGAAAAATAGAGAGTGAAAAGGCAGTTCATACTATGAGAAATCATATTTGAAAATCAAATAACAGAGAAAGATCTGAAGTCTGAAACACAAATAACTCAATTATAAAGGGTAAATGATGTTAACAGAAATTTCCTCAAAAGGGACTACCAAATGGCTACCACACAAAAAAATGCTTAACATCATTATGTATTAGATAAATTGAAATTAAAATCAAAATTAGATACCACTTTATACCACCTAGGACAGCTATGATGAAAATGATAATGATAACAAGAGGAAGATGAGAAGAGGGAACACTCTTGTAATGTTTATGATTAGAATGCTGAAGATGCTTTGAAAAACAGTCTGTCACATCCTCAGAGGTTAAATATTGAATACCCTACGACCCCATTCTATGCCTATGTATATGCCCAAAGGAAATGAAGACACAGTCTACTAAAAATCTCATGCATGAATACTTATAGAGGTGGTAGTCATAAAATGCAAAAGGTGGAAGCAAACTAAATATCCATCAATGGATAAATGAATAGATGGAGTGCGGTGTATTTATGGAACAGATATAATGGGTAAATGGGTTAGCTGTAAAAGGAAACGAAGCACCGATTCAAGCTACAGCATGAATGAAACACAAAAGCCCTCAGCTAAGTGAAAAAAAAAATGCCAAACACAAAAGGCCACCTATTTAGTGGTTGATTAATATGAAAAGTGAAGAATATGAAAATGAATGCAAACAAAATTTAGATGAATAGTGGTTGGTAGGGTTCACAGGGAAGAACCAGTGGGGCTACTGTCAGTGTAGGTGGAGTTTCTTTTCGGGGTGGTAAAAATACTTTAAAATCAGAGAATAGTGATGATTTCCCAGTACTGTTAATATACTAAGGATCATGTGTTGTATGCTTTGTAGGAGTGAGTTGGATGCTGTGTGAATTCTAACTTAATAAAGAGATTGTTATAGTAAACTTTTATTTATTTCAGTGACAATGATAGAAAGGTGATTGGAGCCCACAGGTTCCCTTCACAAGATTGGAAACAGTGGCTTTTCCTGACATCTTGGTAACTTGTACAGTTGTCTGTAATTTATTCAATAGTTGCAGCTACCTGAATGGGCAGAGTGATAATAATTAGATCCAGAAGCATCTGGGGTTTGGGACAAAAGACAGCATTAAAGCAGATGGCAAATAGGAGGAAGGGATTTCTTCAGCACAGCCTTGGGAAAGAGAGAAACTACATCCTAACCTGTCGGGGAGCACAAAGCTGAAATGGAGGTAGAAAGAAGCTAATTGAACTTAATCAGAATGTTCTGTATACTCTGACATGAAATTATTACTGGCTAGTTAATCCTGAGTCTAAATTGGGAAGGGTGTTGGGAAATCCCAGTGAGGGCTGATGGGGACTTTTTCCTTAGCCTGGCCAAATTAAATAAGTCATCAGTCTCCAGAGTAAAAGCTGAAATGTTAAGAAATAGATTTCCTTTTTACATTTTCTTATTTTTAATTAGAATTCCAAGTATTCTAGTGATATTGGTACTTTCAAGAGATGACAGTGAAAATACCAATTGATAGATTCACTAATTTCATTCGGGAAATGACACCCCAAGATAATAGTAACTGCCTAAGCCTTTTTCTCATTAGGGATGGTGGGATGTGTTAAAGTGATTTTTTTTTTGTTAGCAACATCACAGTTTATATTGAGGGAAAAAAAATGCTTGGAAACCATCCAAATTCCCCACAAAAGGGAGTGATTAAGCAAACTGTCTTACAAATGATGGCTCCTATAGATACATTAAAAGAGTAATATGTAGCAATTTCAATATATGTAAAGCTTAAACCACAAAGTGAATTAACACAACACAAAATTATATGTCAACTGATTATAACATTTTATATATTCAAAAATAACATATGTATGTGTTTTAAGAAAAATATAACAAGACTTGGAGAGAAGGAACAAACATACTTGCTTGGCTTCCTGTCAGTTATTTTCATACAATCTCTAGATCACTTGTGGGTTAATAAAAACATTGGAGTTTTACATGGAAAAATTAATATCCAGCATATTTATTATAATTTTCCCAGTGACATTCAATATGGAGGATGGAGACAATATTCAAACCCAAGCCTTTTGACTTCTAAATTTATTGACCACAACTCCGTAAAACACAACAGTATTTCTTCTTATTTTCTTGGATTACAATTTATTAATGTCCAAATGTTATCAAATCAGTATTGAATTTTTTTCTACTCTTTGTCTTCTTGTTCACTAGAGTCATGGCAGTGGCATGTAACTATGTGGACAAAGCAAAACTATTCACTCCCCTCTGCCATGTGCATGCTATAAATTCTGAAGAAAATTTTTATCCCTTAAAGTTTCAATTTAATTTTTGAGTATAGAGTTCTTGACTTTCATATGTCTTAGGTTTATATACTAGTCCAGAGGAACAAACCTTCTCAGCCACCTCTTGCAATTGTTAGGTCACTAAACTACAAAGTACTACTTAAAAAGATGGGATGTGTTCAAGTGTATGGAATATAAATACTTATGAGTGTACCTAGGCATTACCCTGATGACTATACCATGTTAAGAAAGATGGAAAATAGTAAATCACATTATGGAAAGTTATGTCTCTGGAATCAATGGGGGAACTGAGTAAATACTAAAATTGTAGATTAAGAAGTTAGGTGGGAGTGTATAGAGATATACATTATATCTAATCTCACACTCAAATTATCAAGATGAGCTCCAGACTAGATGAACTAGTACACTTTGGGATCCTGCTGTGAACATTAGCTGCAATTGTTAGGTCATTAACAGGGAGTGAAACAGTTAAAATACCCATTCACCAACCCTGTCTATGATTCTAAGTGTTACTTAGGATTACCACACTTTGGGATGAACAGACCTTCTAGCAAAATTTAATCCACATGTTATTTTTAGAATATCACAGCTAGGGGTTTGTTAAATATCCCTAAGCAAGTCTGAAAGATTCCTGCCTGTCTTTCTGGCTTTCTTTATGTCACCACTACCCGGGAAGTTAACAAAGTTATATCCACAGGAAAACAATTTAATACAGGACACATAATTCATAGAATTATTGTATAATAGTCGCCAAGGAGTTAAACACACAAAAAGTACAGGAAATGTGTCCATACACTAAAGACCCAAAAAATGCTGCTGAGAGCCTTGGTCCCATGGCAATGTCCTGCATGAGTCCAGCTGCAGACCTAGAGCCTATGACAAAGTCAAACACAAGTGTTTCATGAATCTTCACTGGGAAGGCCCTAAGGTCAGTGGTGGAAGCTAGAAAGTCTGTGCCAGCAAGATGAAGGATCTGTGCCAGTAGGCTGAGAGGTCTGCACTGGAGCCAGACCAGAGATGCTCAAAGTAAGGACCAGAGCCCTGAAAAGTACCACAGCCATCTTCAGTTACAAAGAGGTCCTGGAGCTCCTCCAATGATGAGAACAGCTGAGTTCATATCAGGAAAGCCAGCATGACAAACTCCTCTAGGAGACTGAACATCACCAGGAGAACCAACAACACCACTTCTTCCTCTCCGGTTTTCCTTTTCATGTTGTTGGCAACAATCTTCAGGTGGGCCATCCACACCCAGCATCATGCTGATTCAGTTCGGCAGGGTGTTATAAGTTGACCATCAGTTTGTCAATTCACCACATGCGCTTTTTAAATAGAAAAGGCAAATCAGAATTAACTTGTGCGTCCTATTAGATAAAGTTCTCTCTCTTGCCGTCCTTTCAGGAAAATGTGATGCTTTGAGATGGTTTGCACAATATCAAAGGTAATTTTATACTCCTGGGTAGCTGATGACACATTCTCCAAAAAGTGAGTATAATTACTCTGCATCACAAGCAAAAGCTAATAAAAAAATCCATCACATAAAAATAAAGTCAATGTGTTTGTTTTCTTAACAAAAGAGGGAGGAATTTAAATATTCTTGGCTTAAGGATATCTAAAAAGTAAATAAAATCTTGTGCTGGATCATCTGAATGACCAGCAAAGTACTGACCAGCTTTCCATCATTTCAGGATCCAAGTAAGTTCTTAAGCATGTCCTCAGGAGTCCTCCAAAATTGCCAGGGCAGAGATCTATTAAGTATATAAATAACAGCTTCATGCCTAGTGAAAACCAAATGACTTAGGGGATGCGGTAAAAAGGGTGGTTTTCCTAAAGGAAAAATATATGGGAATGTGAGTGGTCATATGACTCAACAGTATGGCAGAAACATCTCAAACTATTTTGCGCTGTGGCCCTCAGAGCCATGTTCCAAATGAAAGTAGAAATTTAGCTTTGATAAAGTTTTAAATTACCTGTCCACTCGCCTAATTAATATTTCTAAACATTGTTCAAGTTACCATACTTTTGGAGAGAACTACCTTTCTAGGCAGATTTAATTCACTCTGGTCCCTGTTCACTCCAGCTAGGGGTTCACCCACCATTCCTGACCAAATCTTAAATTGCAATACTCCCTAAATTAGTATTCTTGATTTAGCTGTTACTGGCATTTGTAGTTTTGCTTGGATTTAATTGGCAAATGTTATTCATTTTGCAGTTTTAGGAGCAAAATTCAGGTATTTGCACGTAATTCTGGGTTTGCAATTACTTAAACACCGTCTTTATTAGAACATACCATACTGTTATATGTCAGTATTCTTCCGAAAAACTGTTTCCACATTGAATGCTAGTTATCGTTCTTAGTAGGATGTCTCTTTTACAACACTGATGTTCTGTCTTTGAGATCAGAGATTATGCCTTTTTTCTGAATATCTCACAATACCGACATAAAGGTCTTATATGCAGCCTTTGTTCAATAAAGTATTTTAACTGTGATTATTCTGAGGTACTTTTTCTGAAAACTTAATCTTTCAAAATCACATTTTATCCCATACTGTGAGACAGACCCATTAGTACTTGGCTTGCAAATTCCTTGATTTTCTGACGTTCTAAACACTTTGTACAAAAAGCAGAATACGCACGTGTTAGGGATCTCTAAACTAGGCATGGTGTAAGCCCAGCACTTGGGAGGCTGAGACAAGAGGATTGTTGTGAGTTTCAGGCACAGCCAGGCTACACAGTGAGTTTGGTAATGAGGGCATAGTGAGTTCATGGTAAATTCAGCCCTTTTTTACTTCTACTCCTCCCCTGAATTACAGAGTGAAATGGTATCATAAATAAATAAATGGATGCCTAGTCTTCCGAATTATTATTTTCAAGATTAGTGACATATGTACTGACTGTGCCTGTTGCAGGAAAGCATGGATCCACAGGTTCAGATTTTCAAAAGAAGAGAGAATGAGTCTCTTCTTGCTGAAAGTCCCGGGGCTCTCTACCCTAGCGAGGAGAGGCTGCAAGACTGTAGTTTATCATGTCTCATTGCTAATAGAAGGGAATGAGGCAACTTTCTTCTCAGAGGTGGACTTGGATAAAATGACTGCATTTTTTTTGCTCCCTGCACATTTCCTACAAGAGCCAATTGTCAGAAGAATCTAGAAAGCAAGTGTAATCTACAGTTTATAAAGCTAATTAAAAGCCAAGATGCACCTGAACTCAGCACATTCATGGTGGATATGTGTACACGCACACACACACACACACACACACACACACACACCAGAAACCTCAACAAAAGAGGTTTGGAAAACCTAAACTCACCAACTTCTACAGTTTCTAACCCTGACATACAGGTTAGTTGTGAAATGTGCATGTTCTTGACCATGCCACATAAACTTCCTGATTTATTTCTCAAAATTGCCCAATCCAACTAACATAAATGATTGTTTTTTATTCACATGGACTTCCTCCTCCTCTTCTTACTCCTTCTACTCCTCCTTTTCTTGAACACTCCTCCCCCTCTCCTTCTCCTTTACCTCTTCCTTCCCTTTCTCTTTGTTCTTCTGGTGCTAGGGATTAAACCCAGAACCCTTTTCAAAGCAGGCAAGCACTGTACCTCTAAGCTGCAACTCCAGCCCCTATTTTTTTAATATTTTATTTCAAGACAGGGTTTCACGCAGTTGCCTGGAATGACTTTGTGATCCTCCCATCTCAGTCTGGCATTTGTGTGGACCTTTCTATCATTGGGCTCTGAACTGGAATAGGTGGCTTGCTGACTGTAGGGGTATACACTTGCTCAAATTCCTGAACCTACATTAAGATAATTTCTCTATCTTTAAAATGGGTACACCATCAGCTGATTCTCAGATATAATACAACAATTGTGAGGTTTCATATACACACTGCTTACCTGTAGATTCATGACCTAAAATGGAACTATTATTTTTCCTCTTAACTCTTTATGCCAAGAGGAACAGTGATTTTTCTGAATTCTAAGAGTGATTTAACTTTGGTGAATCATCAAAATTGCGATTGAAAGTTTGAAATGTAAGGTATTAGGTTCTATTCTGAAGCTCTGAGGTAGAGCCCAGGAATATGACCTCTCAGAAAAGCCATTCATCATATTTAGCAATCACTTCTCTGAAGCTAGATCTATCTTCTGCTTATATTTTGGGTTCTTAATCCATAAAAATGATCTAGCACAAAGAAAGTGCTCAGAGAAAGTCTGTTAAATGAATTTTAAATAAATCTCTTCTGTCACACATGAATGATGGCATTGATTTTGGTATTGTTCAAACTGACCATCCAGTAGATGGATTATTGGGCTAATTATAGCTGGTCAAATAGAGCAAAGCAAAACTTTAAAGTACCTCAAACAAATATTGGTGTGGGTAGAGTACATAGAATGACACACAGTAAATATCTCTAGAACATAAAAGTCATGACTTAGGATTTTTCTTATATTAGAGTATAACCAACTTGTCAACTGGCATTTTATGAACGCTATCTGCATTTGTGCAAATCAAGTATTGCCATGACATTTTTTGCTCCTGCTATGCCAAAGATATTATGTTAGCACTGGGGTTGACTACACGAGGAATAGTCTTGTCTCTTTCTTTCATATCTTCTTCTCACATTGGCTGGTATAGAGCTCTGCATAATGAATAGTAATTTGAAACAAAATAAAAGCATTTTTAAACTGATGTTCAACAAGGCTGGGCTTTACCAACTCAAGTTTCCAAAATATTTGAGAACTCTTCACACATCTATGCTTCAACCTCTTCTCATAGCTAGGTTTTCTTCCATAGCAGTTTTAACTACTCCAAGCAAGGTGTTGCCCTTGTTGAGGAATGAGAAATTTAACAATAAATAATCAAGTGTTGGAAAAATTAGACAAATAGAAGTTAATAGAAATTTACACTCACCAGCTTTCTAGAGAAGAATTTAGTCTCAAACAATGCACTTACAAATGTTTGATGATAAAAGGCAATAAAATATAATTAAATAAGTCTACATTAAGAACAAGAAACATTCACTGAATGCATTCCAGAAATAATGAATATCTTATATGTGAAAAGATTATGCACATTTCTACGAAAGTTGAAACCTATAAATAGGTAACAGATACTAACAGTTAATTGAAGATAATAAAACAAGTTAATACACATTATATCAACTATACTAATTAAAAATAGGATTCTTTTTTCTCCTTTCAAATAAACAAAATTAAAACTTTCAAAAATGATAATGTTTTCTTTAAAGGGAAAATGAACTTAAATTATGCTTGTAGGATTTTAAATTTATACAAGTACTGCATAGCAGAAAACTTGCTTATTTATCAAAATATAAAGTTGATCAGCTCTACTAACATAATAATCCTACTTCTAGCTTTCTGTTGCTGGAATAAAATATCTGACATAAATGAATTTAAAGGAGGAAATATTTATTTTGGTTCACAGTTTCAGAGGTTTCAGTTGGAGTCCCGGTTCCTTTGCTTTAAGCAAGCACCATAGCAGAAGAACATGGTAAACAAAATCATTTACTGTATAATGAGAAGGAGAAGGGAAAAGAGCTAGAAAAGCTAGGACCAGATACAGTTCTGGAGGTAAAGCTCTCATGATCTACTCCTTTCCATGAGGATTTATCTCTTGTTTCCACCAACCCCAACAGTATCATTAAATGATGACCTACCTCATCAGTGCATCAACCTCTTCATGACTGAGTCCTCATGAGTCAATTACTTACCAAAAATACCCATTAGCTGGCAGTTAAACTTTAGCATGTAAGTTTTGGGGCCAGTCTTGTATTTTGTCAATTTGCTATCTGTTGGAGCAACCATAACCTGACAAATGATTTAAACTTAAAAAGAAGCAGAAAGAAGAGGAAGAAGAAAAAGAAAGCAAACCCAAAAAGTAAGAAATGCAAGTCATACATTTATGAAATTTATTCATTGCAATATAATTTATGTTATAATCATTTGAAGAAACACTTAAAACTTAAAAATGTAGAATATTGTGATTCATTTATAAAAATGGATTGGCAACTGTTAAAAATGCATTTATATAGCATAAATCATCATATTATAGGAAATAAAATACAAAAATATTCAGAATGATCACAGTATGGTTAAGTTTAACCATCTACTTTTCAATAATAGAAATGAAAGGCAAAATTCTTTACATTAAAAGATTATACAAATATTGCATGTCATGGTTTGATTTGCAGTTGAGTAGTTTTTATGGCCAGAATGTTTTCATATCTCCTTTGATGTACAGTGCTTCTAATTACCATGTTTATTGGGAAATGTAATAACTCCCTCAAAGGACTGCCTTTAGCATTTTTTAACACTATTGTAGGAATCCATCCTTGTCATTTCAGAGATCCAAGTGCCAGATGAGCATTTACTCCTGGGATGGAAAGTATTATAGAAATCCAAGCTCCTTAAAAGAAGTTTCAGTTCATTTTTATGAAAGAATGAAAAAGAAAGTATTGGGTTGAAATCATTGAGTATAGTGACATTGGCTAGGAGAAAACAGAAAAATAGAGAAATTAATATTTATGAGCTCTTTAGAAGAAATTCTCAAAGCCTTTAAGCAATTGAACAAATTAAAAAAGATTTGGCCACAAAGTAATTTTGAAAGTCTGTGTGTAAGAAAACACAAACAAAATTAAGATAAACAACAGATAAGAACATATTAAAAGAGGGAATGTGGATTGATTATTTTTGATATTGTTTAGTTTATTTGCCTTTAGATAGAATTCTTCCACCAACAAGGTTTAGTTTACCTTTTCAAGGAGTGATCTGAATCTGTACCTGTTGCTTTCTTGTTTAAACTCCCAATGTGTCTGTCCAAGTGATGGATGAGAACTCCTAGTTTTCCTCAAAGGTAAACATTCAGATTGCTTCTGAGTAGTGAATTCGTTGTATGATTATGGGAATGTACATTTTCCAAATGCAGACTTAATGTTATGTATCCTCTCTAAAATTGAAATTCAGTTTACAAAGCATTTAAGATGCACATTTTAGGAAGCTTGTGATGCTAGGCCTCTAATTTTCCTTTGCATCAGATCTTTCAGATGAATTAATTAGAATAAAAGAAACTAGAATTGGGTAAAACCACAAAAGTAGTATTTATATTAACAACTCTGTTTTACAGATTGGAAAACTGAAGTTTAGACAGATAAGTAATTCACACAAACACAAGAACCCAACTGATATTAACAATAGCTAGATGTTGAATCTGAATGGCTAGACACAAAATTTTTAATTCAAAAAATAGAGACTATAGCTTTATTTGTTTTTTATCCAGATTTATATACTTCACTGTAAATTGTAAATATCCAAGTCAACAATTGGATTTGCTCTGTATGAGCAGTTTGAAAGAGAGATTAACAAACATTTTATGACAATGAACTGCAACTTTCAGAATATGCATAAAAAAGAATGGACAAAAATAAGAATTGATGATTTTGCTTTTTTAAAAAAACTTTATTGAACCAGTACCTTGCAAACATTATGGGCTCAAGAACTACACCTTACATGCTATGGAATGCATGTGAACATAGCGCAGGCACCAATCCTGAGCTGCTTAAGTGGTTTGTTTTTCAGTAATTCATTTAATATTCTTCACACCATGCCATCTTTAATCCTGCTGTTACATAGGACAATTTTAGGTAGCACTTTTAATTTTTATAATAATGTACTTATTTTATTATGTATGAAATTACCACTGTATGTTGAACCTTAATTCATGGATAGTGTTGCTTAGGATATAAAGAAATCTTTTAAGAAATTTATATTATAGATGTTATTAAAAAATTGGAAAGTGATTCAGGAGTGATTTAAGTTTGAAAAACAATGCTTTACAAAGTTTTTACACTAATGAATAGTAATTTGGAACAGCAATTTAAAAAAAATTTAGATTGATGTTCCATATGCATGGGCTTACCAATTCAACTTTCCAAAATATGTGAGAACACTTTACGCATTGATGCTTTAACCTCTACTCATAGCTAGGTTTTCTTTCTTCGAATAAAACAAAAGGAACAATAGTGAAATAACAGAGAATGAAAGAAAAATTTGAAGGCAAGTTTCAAATTCAGTTCTGGATCAGCATGAGGTAAAACATTCATTAAATGATCTTTGAACCATTGATCATACCTGAAGAATGTAACCCTGGTTTCAGATCTCAGCAATCAAGGCAAAAACAAAACCAACAGGTCTATCATCTTGGTTTGATGAGACTTGCAATGGCAAGAGCATTAGAGTCTTTGACAGTCCACTCTTTAGGACTGATAATTTCTTTTCAGGTTGTGCTCTGAAAATTATATGTACAATTAAAACATACAAAAGAGGCCATGCCCAGTGATCCCCAGGAATAGACAGCTCCCTGCATTCAGATTCATGAGGGAGGTGATTTCCAGCACACAAGAAAGCCTTGCAACAAAGCTCCAAGCCAGTAAGACCCCACCCAGCCTCCCAAATCACCAGAGGTCCCTGCAAACCTAACTGGGCCATGCCCAGCAATGCCCTGATGGCAGATAGCTGCCTGCATCCCACCTCATGAGCTGAAAGTGCTTGAGGTGATTTCCAGTGCACCAGGAAGCCTTGGGACATCACTCGAAGCCTGGAAATATATGAAAATGACAAAGTGAAAGAGAAAAATGCACTATCAAACCTCCAACCCATCCCAAACAAGCCTAGGAGACATGGACATAGATGAAAATGTAAGTCATACACCTGAAATGATAGCAACCAAAGTAAAGAAACAATTCCAGGAAGCTATAAAAGAACTCAGATCAGAAATAATCTCCCAGATAAAAGAAGAGATGAAAAAAATGCAATGAAAGAAATGCTGAACACATCTAAAGAAGACATAGTTAAAACGTTAGAGGAACAATGCAAAAAGATGGAAACCTTGAGTGAACAATATAAGAAACAAACAGAATGCATGAAACAGATTCAAAGTGATATACAGGAAATCAAAAATTCCATTGAAAGTTGGTAAAACTGCCTCAATGAAAGTGAAGATAGACTTTCAGACCTCGAAGACAAGATTTCAGCTAGTCAACAGGAAAGGAAAGATCTTTTAAAAATAACAAAGAATCAGGAAATAACAATTCAACAGCTGCAAGATGATGCAAAGAATAACATAAGACTGATAGGTATAAACAAAAAAGAAGGTGAGAGCACAAATGATATCAAGAGGCTATTTACAGAAGGAAGAGCTGAAAACTTCCCAAGCATGAGAATAGAAACTGACATACAGATCAGTGAAATATCTAGAACTCCAAATAGCTATAACCAAAATAAAGCTACACCCAGACATATAATAATCACCATCCCAGAAATCTAACATGACAACAGAATATTAAAACCTGTTAGAGAGAAAAGACAGATCACCTATAAAGGAAAACCTATCAGAATCACAGCAGACTTCTCAACACAAACAATGAAGTAAAGAAGAGCATGGAGTGAAGTATTTCAGATCCTAAAGGAAAATGACTTCCAACCCAGATTGATATACCCTGCAAAACTGTCCTTCAAAATGGATGGGAAATAAAATACTTCCATGACAAAGAACAGCTGAAGAACTTCATGACCACCAAACCAACCTTGCAAAGAATACTGAAAGACATTCTAGATAGACATAGGAAACAAACACTAAGCAAGGCAAACAATTAAACAGAGTGGAAAGGTGAAGAATCAGCAGCAGAAAGATAACATGTCAAAAATAAACCAATATATATGTCAGTTATAAATATTAATGTAAATGGCCTCAATTCACCAATTAAAAGAAACAGACTGGCAGTATGGATCAAGAAACAATATCCAACCATATGCTATATACAAGAAACCCATCTAATGCAAAAGGAAACTCATGGACTGAAAGTCAAATGATGGAAAACATTATTTCATGCAACAGTAACCCCCCCAAAAGCAGGGGTAGCTCTTCTGTTTGCAGAAAATGTGAACTTCAAACCAAGAATGATCCAAAGAGATAAAGATGGTCACTACATACTAGTTAGGGGAAAACTTCAAGAGGAAGAGATAACAATCTTAAATATCTATGCACCAAATTTGGGAACACCCAGCTATACAAAACAAATATTAATAGAAATGAAAAATCAAATAATAAATAACACAATTATAACAGGAGACCTTAAAATGTAATTGACACAAAGGGACAGATCAATTAGACAGAAAATCAGCAAAGAAATAACAGAACTGAATCATACCTGTGAACAAATGGACTTGGTGGACATATACAGAATGTTCCACCCAACATCATAACACACATTCTTCTCAGCAGCACATGGGACACTCTCTAAAACAGATCATATAATACCCCACAGAACATGCTTAAGTAAATGCAAAAGAATTGAAATTATCCCATGCATGTTATTGGATCATAGTGCCATGAAACTAGAAACTAATGATAAAAGAAACTGCAAATATCCCACAAACACATGGAAATTGAATAATACACTCTTGAGCAATCCATGGGTCACAGAGGAAATTAAAGAAGAAATTAAACAATATCCAGAAGCAAATGAAAATACAAATACAACTTACCAGAACTTGTGGGATACAATGAAAGCAGTCCTCAGAGGCAAATATATTGCAGTGAATTCCCACATCAGAAAAACAGATCAAACACAAATAAAAAACCTGATGATGCACCTCAAACATCTAGAAAAAGAAGAGCAAATCAAACTCAAAGCAAAAACTAGGGAGGAACTTATAAAGACCAGAGCAAAAATCAATGCAATAGAGACTAAGAAAACAACACAAAAAATTAATGAATCAAAGAGTTTGTCCTTTGAAAAAATAAAGTTGATAAGCCCCTAGGCAATCTTATTAAAAAAAGGAAAGAAAAAACTCAAATTCATGCAATGAGGAATGAAAAGGGTGAAATCACTAGAGACCCTGTGGAAATACAGAAGATCATCAATACTTATTTTGAAAATCTCTACTCTCATAGGCTTGATAACACAGAAGAAATGGACAGATTACTAGAAACATATGAATTACAAAAGCTGGGCCAAGAAGATGTGAAACTGCAGAATAACCAATTTCTATTATTGAAGTTGAAAATGTAATTAAATCCTTACCAACAAAGAGAAACTTAGGTCCATATGAATTCACTGAGGAATTCTAAAAGAAATGCAAAGAAGACTTAATGCTGACACTCCTCAAACTCTTTAATGAAATTGAGAGGGAAGCAATTCTCCCTAACTCATTCCTGGAAGCAAGTATTACTCTAATACCAAAACCTGAGAAAGACCCAACCAAGAAAGAGAATGACAGGCCAATCTCCCTAATGAACATAGATGCAAAAATTCTCAATAGAATATTGGCAAACAGGATGCAGCAAACCACCAAGAAGATTATACACCACGACCAAGTGGGATTCATCACAGTAATGCAGGGATGGTTCAACATACACAAATCAATAAATGTAACCCACCATATCAATAGAGCCAAAAATAAGAATCACAGGATCATTTCTATAGTTGCAGAAAGAGCTTTTGATAAGGTCCAACACTTATTTATGATAAGAACCTTACAGAAAATTGGAATATATGGTCTTTACCTCAATATGATAAAATCCATCTATGACAAACCAACAGCCAGCATCATATTAAGTGGCCAGAAACTGAAAGCCTTAACTCTAAAATCAGGAACAAGAAAAAGATGTCCATTATCACCACTCCTATTCAATATAGTGCTGGAAATACTAGCCAGAGCAATTAGATAAGAGAGGGAAATAAAAGGAGTAAGGATAGGAAAAAGAAGTTAAATTATCATTATTTGGAGAAGAGATGATATTCTACATAGAATACCCCCCAAACTCCATTGAAAGACTCCTAGGTATAATAAATAAATTCAGTAATGTAGCTGGATACAAAGTCAACACTCAAAAATCAGTAGCATTCCTATACACAAACAACAAACTCACTGAGAGAGAAATAAGAGAAGGCACACCTTTCAAAATAGCATCCAAAAAAATGAAATAGTTAAGAATCAATCTAACAAAAGAAGTAAGAGATCTATTCAGAGAAAATTATAGTACCCTGAAAAAGAAATTTAAGAAGACCTCAGAAAATGGAAAAACAACCCTTGTTCATGGATAGGAAGAACAAATACTGTGAAAATGGTCATTCTCCCAAAATTGTTATACAGATTTAATACAATTCCAATCAAAATACCACTAGCATACCTCAGAGATCTAGAGAAATTATTCCTAAACTTCATATGGCACCAGAAGAGACCTAGAATAGCAAAAGCAATTCTAAGCAACAAAGGCAAGGCAGGAGGCATATCAATTCCTGACTTGAAGTTATACTACAAAGCTACTGTAATATAATCAGCATGGTACTGGAAAAAAAAGTCGACCTGAAGATCAATGGAATAGATTAGAAGATACAACTACAACTACAAACATACTCAGCCACCTTATCTTTGATAAAGGTGCCAAACACGTTCACTGGAAAAAAGATAGTCTCTTTAATAAAAAGTGCTGGAAAAATTGGCTCTCCATATGCCAAAAACTAAAGCTGGACCCATGCTTATCACCATGTACTAAACTAAAATCTAAATGGATCAAAGATATAAATATTAAAACAGAAACACTAAATCTGTTAGAAGACATACAAAGTAGGTAGAAATCTTGAAGACATAGCGTTAGGTAGAGAATTCATGAACAAAAAATCAAACTGCATGAGAAATATTTCCCAGAATCAGTAAGTGGTATCACATCTTAATAAAGAGTTTTTGTATATCGAAAGAAATCTCTAGCTTAGCAAAAAAGAACCCACAAATGGAGAATAAAATCTTACCTGTACCTCACACAAAGGACTTCTGTCTAGAACAAATATAGTATTAAAAAAAAATCAGACCACGTAATTCAAAGACCAAATCCAAAAATGGCCATCCAAGATGAATATGCAGTTCTCAGATAAAGAAATACAAAAGGCAAATAAATACATTTAAAAAATGTTCATCATCATTGGTCATTAGAGAAATGCAAATTAAAACCACACTGAGATTCCATCTCATTCCAGAAAGAATGGCCAGGATCAAGAAAACTACCAACAACTAATGCTGGAGAGGCTGTGGGGAAAAAGGAACTCTTCCGCACTGTTGGTGGGTGTGTAGACTGGTACAACCACTGTGGAGGTCACTCTGGAGATTCCTCAAAAAGCTGAAATTGGAAGCTCCATTTGACCCAGCTATTCCACTTCTGGACATATTCCCAGAAGAAGTGAAAACAGTGATATATGTGCACCCATGTTTATAGTAGCACAATTTGTAATAGCCAGATCTTGGAAACAACCTAAGTGCCCATCAACAGAGGAATGGATAAAAAAGATGTGGTATTTTTATACAATGGAATATTACTGAGCTATAAAGAATGATCATATTGAGATATTTATAAATAAATGGATGCAACTTGAGACCATACTCATAAGTGAAATAAATCAAACTCACATGTGTAAAGACAGTATTTTCTTCCTAATATAAGAAATGGTAAGAGTACATAACATACAAAATGCTCAATAAATACAAAATAAATAAATAAAGGATAAGGATCTGCTCAAAAGGAAAAAAATAACATCTCAGGGAAAGGGAGGAAAAAGGAAGGGAAAAGAAAAAATATCTCAAATTGTATAAACACACTTAGGATAGCTAAGATGATTGTGCTACAAATTATATAAGTTCTTGGAACAAAACAGTTAACATTCATATGATTGTTACAATTTTGCATGTCAGTGTCTAGTGATCTAAGGTACCCTTGAAGATCACTATGTAAAATAACAACCCTAGTTATGCTCCTACCACCTTATTTTGAAGGCCCGTATTGTCATTGTTTTTTGGCTTTTTGCTATTGTTAGTTTTTTTGTTTGTTTGTTTTATGTTTTTCTAGTAATTTTTTTTTTGGTTTTGGTTGGTTTGTTTTCCCTTCTAACACTGAAAGGATAGGTTTACATGTAGAGGTTTATACATATGTACAACTTCCCCTAAACAGTTTATGAGAATCCATTGTATTATGCATGATGAAATGAACAGCTACTTTGAAGAAAAAAGAAACATTTATGGTATCCATTGCTGATACTGTATCATCTTGCTGTAAAATACAGTAATGCTATTATTATTTAATTCAGAGAGGTTTTAGTCTATTTTGTATTGCTTTATTTCAACATACATGAAGGTATGGACAGCTAATTTGAATGAGAACAAGAGACATTAGAGCAGCCATTATTTATTTCTCTATTGTCTGGCTTTGAAGGCCTATAATGCCTTAATCACTCTGTTCTGATCTGTTTAATACTATTTTGCTTTGTATGAATTCATTGTGTGTGAAGCTATGGACAACTATTTGGAAGAAAACAAAAGACATTAATGTAGCCATGGTACATTTATTCTGTTATCTTGCTTTGAAATTTGTGTCACTTACATTGTTTTCTTCTGATCTACTTTGTTCTGTTTTGTTATGTTTAGTTTTACCCTCTTTAAAATAAAAATAAATAAATAAGTAAAATTTAAAAAGAATCATAGAATGGTAGCACTTTTTCTTATTTTTTTATCACATTATTTTATAGTTGTATTCTTATTGCAGTTTGATTTCTTATAACTTTATTTTAGAATTGTATCACATTCAGTTTCCCAGAACTCCCAAAAAAGGGGACAGATGTATATGGTGCCAACACTCTGCAGAATGAAGGAGAGAATTATGAGCCACTGCTCTAGTGGCTGATGAGCACAGAGGAGAAAAGCCACTTTATGATTGATTTTACTACCTTTAATGGTGCATGAATGGAGACTATCATGTTACAGAAGTCAGGGATGAGGGCCCATGATAATGAGTCAAAGCCAGGTACACACACATTCTGAGTTTCTGCTTTCTTGTAGACAAGTGCAAAAGAAATTTTCAAGGTCTTTAGCATGTGGACCATTACTACAAAATCTTACTAACTGTTCTATGGTTACTTGTAGGATTAACAATAGTACAGTTCTTGAGATAGGTAAATAACAAATAGACTTTACACATAGAGGGTGGCAGGGGATTTATGATTAACACTATCTTTGAAATCAATTGTTGTTTTTTAAGTTCAAAGCTGTCATAAATGAGCATAGATGTTGAAGGGGATATATAACATTCAGAGGTAGTTAATATTTCATTGAAATGAGGTGTTCTTTTCCGAAATCCTTATCCAGGGCCTTCTTTACTTCATGACCCAACCTTCTCCTTTGATCACAGCTTTTGTCAACATGCTGCTCCTGTCTGCATTCATACTAACTATTGAATATACATCACTGGATGATAGATTGGCACCTCGCTTAGGAGCTTCATATGCTGTTCTATTGCTTTACCTACAGACTGATATCACACATGCACTGGTAGAAATGAAAAGAAATATCAAACAACACAGTTTACCTTATGAACTGAAATTTTTCACTTTGCTACTTCATTGTAATCATTTATTTCATTTATGAATACTTTATATAAAATTCATGAGGGCTTTCTGTAAAGAAAGTAATCCCTTTTTTAAGTATGTGGGGATGTTGAAAGGCAAGAAGGAGTGGAGAGGATGGAGAAGTATAAAGGATCAAGAGGTGATGTGTATATATACTACTGACTGTATCAATATGGTGAGTATACCCCTAAAATAGAGGTGTACAGGGGATAAATAGGGCCAGTAGTAAAATCCCCTCCAACTAACTGTAAGACTTTGGTGTGTCTGAAAAGAGTGTGTGTTATCCCCTCCTACACATAGAAAACACCAGGCAGAGTGAAAATGACAAAACAAAAAAGCAAAATGCAGTCTCAAACATATAGTTCACCAGAAGCAAGGACAGGAGACATTGAAATAGAGGACCCCAAAAGTAACACACTGGGAATCTCTGAAAATATAGCCAGTGAAATAAAAAAACAACAGCATCAGGCTAGAGAGGAAATCAAATTATAAGTACTCTCCCATGTAAAGAGACAAATAACAACTTTGGTAAAGGAGTTGTTGAATGCAGCTAAAGAAGAACTAGAGAAAGAAGTACATGAGCATGGAAAACTGATTGAAACTTTGAATGAACAATATAGAAAACAAGCAGAATTCATGAAACAAACTCAAAGAGACATCCAAGAAACAAAAAATTCTATTGAAAGTGTGCAACACTGCCCAAAGGAAGCTGAGGATAGGATTCTGGACCTTGAGGACAGGATCACAGTTAGTGATCAGGAAAGTATAGAACTTTTAAAAATAACAAAGCAGCATGAAATGACAATCCAGAAGCTTCATGATGATGCCAAGAGCAACAATATAAGAATAATGGGCATTAGCAAAGTGAAGGCAAATGACATACATAAAGTATTTACAGAAATAATAGCAGAAAATTTCCCAAACATGGGGAAACAATCTGATATGTAGGTAAGTGAGGCATATAGAACACCAAACAGTCATAATCAACATAAATCCACACCCAGACACATAATAATTAAGATCTCAGACATACAGCATAAAAACAATATTAAAAGTTGTCAGAGAAAAGCCACAACTCACCTATCAGGGAAAGCCCATTAGAATCATGGCAGACTTTTCAGCACAAACCCTCAAGTCAAGAAGAGCTTGGAGTGAGGTATTTCAAGCCCTGAAAGAAAACAACCTTCAACCCAGACTGATGTACCCAGAAAAACTTTCATTCAAATTTAATGGAGAAACAAGATACTTCCATGACAAAGAACAACTGAAGAAATTCATGCCCACCAAACCAACCTTAGAAAGAGTACTGAAGGACATACTAGACAGAGATAAAAATGACCACAATCCCCAAAACAACAACAGAAAGAAACGTCCAGGTAGGATAAGCAATTAAATAAGAGGAAAAGCAGAAAGAAACAACTGAAACATAACATGGCAAAGTCGAGCCAGTACATACCAGTGATATCCATAAATATAAATGGTCTCAATTCACCTATAAAAGAAATAGATTGACAGAAGGGATCAAAAAACAGGACCCCACAAAACGCTGTATGCAAGAAACACATCTGACCCAGAAGGAAACTCATACATTAAAAGTCAAAGGATGGAAAAGAGTATTCCATGTAACAGGAACTCAGAAAAAAGCAGGGGTAGCTATTCTATTTGCAGACAACATGAACTTCAAACCTAAAATGTTTAAAAGAGATAGAGAAAGTCACTACATAATTGTTAGTGGTAAACCTGAAGAGGAAGAACTAACAATTATAAATATATATGTGCCAAATACAGGAGCACCCAATTATGTAAGACAGATACTAATGGACATGAAAAACCAAATACACAAGAAGACAATTATAACAGGAGATCTTAACAGTCCATTGTCACAAAGAGATAGATCAAATAGACAAAAGGTCAGCAAAGAAATAGCAGAACTGAATCATACCTGTGAGCAATTGGACTTAGTAGACATTTACAGAGTGTTCCACCCAACCACAGCAGAATACACGTTCTTCTCAGCTGCACAGAGGACATTCTCCAAAAAACACCATATATTATCCCATAAAACATTCTTAAGTAAATGCAAAGGTATTGAAATCATACCATGCATAATATCTGACCATAGTGCACTGAAATTGGAAATTAATGGCAAAAGAAATTGTAAAACCTACATAAATACATGGAAATTAAATAACAGCCTTTTGAATAACCAGTGGGCTACAGATGAAATTAAAGAAGAAATAAAACAATACCTACAATTCACTGAAAATATAGAAACAACATACTGTAATCTGTGGGATGCAATGAAAGCAGTCTTAAGAGGGAAATATATAGCAATAAACTGTCATATCAAGAAAACAGAATGAGCACAAATAAACAACCTAATGCTCCATCTCAAGCTTCTAGAAAAAGAAGAGCAAGCTAAACCCAAAGGTCATAGAAGAGAGGAAATTGTAAAGATTAGATCGGAAATCAATGCAATTGAAACTAAACAAACAATACAAAGAATTAATGAATCAAAAAGCTGGTTTTTTGAGAGAATAAAGAAAATTGACAAGCCACTAGATAACCTTATCAAGAGAAAGAAAGAAAAAACCCAAATTCATGCAATAAGGACTGAAAAGGGAGAAATTACTATAGATTCCATGGAAATTCATAAGATCACAAATACCTACTTTGAAAATCTCTACTCACATAGAGTGGAAAACACAGAAGAAATGGACAGATTTCTAGAAACATATGAACTACCAAAGCTCAACCAAGAAGATATAGCAATTTTGAACAACCCAATATCAGCTATTGAAATTGAAAATGTAATTAAAAACTTAGCAACAAAGAAAAGTCCAGGTCCTGATGGATTCACAGCTGAATTCTACAAGAAGTTTAGAGAAGATTTGATGCCAGTACTCCTTAAACTCTTCAATGAAATTGAGAAAAAAGCAATCCTCCCTAAATAATTCCTGGAGGCAAGTATTACTCTGATACCAAAACCAGAGAAAGATGCAACCAAAAAAGAGAACTATAGGCCTATCTCACTAATGAATATTGATGCAAAGATTCTCAACAAAATACTGGCAAATAGAATGCAGCAAATCATCAAGAAGATTATACATCATGACCAAGTGGGGTTCATTCCAGGAATGCAGGGATGGTTTAACATACGCAAATCAATAAATGTAATACACCACATCAACAGAGCCAAAAACAAAAACCACATGGTCCTCTCAATAGATGCAGAAAAAGCTTTCAACAAAGTCCAACACATGTTCATGATAAAAACCCCTCAAAAACTTTGAATACACAGCGTCTACCTCAACCTTATAAAGGCCATCTATGGCAAACCAACAGCCAATGTTATACTAAATGGACAAAAACTGAAAGCTTTCACTTTAAAATCAGGAACAAGACAAGGATGCCCACTCTCACTACTCCTTTTCAACATAGTTCTGGAAACACTAGCCAGGGCAATCAGAGAAGAGAGAGAAATAAAAGGAATAAAGATAGGAAAGGAAGAAGTGAAATTATCACTATTTGCAGATGACGTGATACTGTATATAGAAGACCCAAAAAAACTCCATTAAAAGACTGCTAGAGGTAATAAACAAGTTCAGCAGTGTAGCTGGATACGAAGTCAATGCTCAAAAGTCAATAGCATTCCTGTACACAAACAAAAAACTCACTGAGAGAGAAATTATGGAAATATCACACTTTAAAATAACATCTAAAAAAATGAAATACTTAAGAATCAACCTAACTAAAAATGTAAAATACCTATATGCTTAAAAGTATACTGCACTAAAAAAGGAAATTGAAGAGGATATTAGAAAATGGAAGCATATTCCTTGCTCTTGGTTAGGAAGAACCAACATTGTGAAAATGGCCATACTCCCAAAACTGTTATACAGATTTAACACAATCCCAACCAAAATACCATTGACATACCTCACAGATCTAGAGAAGACACTCCTAAAATTCATTTGGAAACAGAAGAAACCTAGAATAGCAAAGGCAATTCTAGGCAACAAAAGCAAGGCATAAGGCATCTCAATTCCTGACTTGAAACAGTACTATAAAGCCACAGTAATAAAATCAGCATGGTACTGGCAAAGAAATAGACCTGAGGATCAATGGAACAGATTGAAGATGCAAGCACAACTACAAAGACACTTAGCCAAGTGATATTTGACAAAGGGCTAAATATGTCCACTGGAAGAAGGATAGTCTCTTTAATAAATGGTGTTGGAAAAATTGGCTCTCTACAAGCTGAAGACTGTAACTAGATCCATGCATATCACCATGCACAAAACTAAAGTCTAAATGGATCAAAGACCTCAATATTAAAACAGAAACACTAAATCTACTGGAAGACAAGGTAGGTAGAAGTCTTGGAGATATAGGGGTAGGCAGAGAATTCATGAACCAAATGCAAACTGCATGGGAAACACTTTAAAGAATCAACAAATGAGATCTGACATTATTGAAAAGTTTCTGCACTTCAAAGGAAATCACCAACAGAGTGAAAAGAAAATCAACAGAGTGGGAAAAAATTTTAACCAGCAACCCCTCAGACAAAGGACTTGTGTCCAGAACATATAAAGAATTGAAAAACATCAAGCCCCCCAAATTCAAAGACCCTCTCCAAAAATGGGTATCTGAGATGAACACACAGTTCTCAGAGAAAGATATACAAATGGAGAATAAATACATGAAATGTTCACCATCACTGGTCATTCGAGAAATGCAAATTAAAACAGCATTGAGATTCCACCTCATTCCGGAAAGAATAGCTGCCATCAAGAAATCAACTGATAACAAATGCTTGTGAGGCTGTGGGGAAAAAGGAACATTGTTCCACTGTTGGTGGGAACATAGACTGGTGAAACCATTGTGGAAATCCATATGGAGAATTCTCAGAAGACTAGGATTGGAAGTTCCATTTAATCCAGCTATCCCCTTCCTGGGTATTTTCCCCAAAGAACGGAAAAGTTCATATAACAGTGATATATGTGCACCCATGTTCATAGCTGCACAATTTGTGATATCTATGTCCTGGAAACAACCAAGATGCCATCAACTGCAGAGTGGATGAAAAAGATGTGGCATTTTTATACAATGGAATATTACTCAGCTATAAAAAGAATGATCTTGAGGTCTTCTTCATAGGCAAATGGAGACAACTTGAGACTATCCTCATTAGTGAAATAAATAAGAATCATATTTATAAATATCATATTGTGCCTCTAGTGTAAAAATAAATAAGAACTACAAGTGTAATAAAACCAAAATGTGTAATTGCTATTGTAACAAAGAGAGGAAAAGCAAGTGCTCTAATGGATATAACTGCATGTATGTTTGAGTGTGTAAAATAGATGACCATATTGCTGAATCTTTGTTGGATCTTTGAGCAAAACTGCTTGTAGTCTGACTTTTTGAATATTTACTATGTACCCTTTAACTTTGTAACTTGAACAACTACATCCAGAATGACAGTACGTAATTTATAAAGTACTGATTTCTTAGTGGGGCTTTTTCTCATTCTCCTTTTTCTTTCTTTCTTTTAGAATTCTGTATTGTTGCTACCCATTTTTCTGTTTTGTTTTCTTTCTTCTCTTTAAATAAAATTTTTAAGATGTATAATTGGTATTGTAAAAAAAAGAGGAATTAGGAAGTGCTATAAAAGATATAGCTGCATGTATGTTTAGATGTGTGGGATTGATGACCATATTTCTAGGTTCTTGTTGGATTCTTGAACAGATCTGTTTGCACTCTCACTGCTTTAGTGTCCACTTTGTGTGCTTTAATTATGTAACTTGAATAAGTATTTCTAAAAGAACAATATGTAATGTATCAACTAGTGATTTCTTGCTATTTGTCTTCTTTTCTTGAAATTCTGTAATATTTCTACCTTTTTCCTGTTTTTTTCTCTTTAAATAAAAAAAATAAAAAAAATTGTCTATCTTGCATGTCCTAGTGCTGAGTTAAATAAATAACTGTTTTTATTTTCATCTACTTATAATTTTTATTTCCTCATGGATTTAAGCCTCAGGAAGGTAAGACATAAATATGAATTACTAAATTGTGGGGTCTGATCATGACAAATTCAGAAGAGCTGAATTATGATATTAGAGAACAGCAAGATGATTTCTAGCTGGTGAAGAAAAATTCCAGGAACTTGGTGGCATTCAAGTTACATCTCAAATCATGAACAATGAATATATGAAATGAATGTAGTGATGGGGGTAAAGGACCAGGATTCTGAAGATGCAAAAAGCAAAGCTGGACTGTAGGGAGGGTGGGCTAGTGTGGAGAAAAGGTAGACTTCATAGAGTTTCACTGTCATTCTGAAGAACTTGACCTTTTTTCCACAGTAAGTCACTAAATGGCAAGATCACTGTTTCTGTCCTCAGATATTAGTCAGCTCTTTTCCCCCTCTTTCTCAGTTCTGATCCTTTCTTTTTCTCTTGCCACATACTAATTTACATCAAAATGCAGCTTGGAAATAAGAGCTGCCTGCATTTTGATTCTATGGGAGGGGACACTTTGGCATGCTTGTTTTTTAGAACACTGCACTCAGCCAAGTTTACTGCAGAGGTGATATGATTAAAGTATTAACTACTGCAGTATCTAACCATCCCTCCCTTTGCTGTCAAAAGCAATTAATGTAGATTGCACATATTTGAAAGAAGAATTTCTTCCATTTCAAGTCTTGGAGCATCTCCAGAGGATTAGGTAGGAAAATGAATGGCCTCATTTGCATAAATTAGGGAAATTTGAATAATATTTTGTATTTGGAAAAGCTTGCTCCAGTTCTTCTCAAGACATTGGTGCCATATGGCTCATCAGCTGAGTGTGACCAGAAAGAAAGAATTCCATATGATACAGTAGTCACAGGGGCAAAAAGACCCATTGTCATGTTTCATGCACTTTGATGTAAAACAGAAAACAAATAAAATAACTAATTTTTATATTCTGTCTACATGGTTGTCTGGTAAATAGGGATAGATTCTCCAGGGTTACTAGCATATACATAAAGTTTAGACACCACTGCTTCTAGACATGCACTCAAAACAAAATGAAAGAAACAGGCTCGTTTTAAAAATTTAGAGATTTGTGTAAAACAAAAGCAATGAGTTTGCTTAAGTCATTTCTTTTCTGAGAGGAGACTTAGAAACATTCAGTCAGAACAAGGATCAGACCAATGAACCTGAATGGAAGCTCTGACTGCTCTAATATTATCATTCTATGGAGCAAAGCTAGAACATCATAATTACGTATACTTGTTTGCTTATTATGATCTTTTTAGGGGATATATTCACAACTGTCCATCAGCATTTTAACCAGAAAGCAATAATAATGAGGAAGTCAATTCTGTGATGCTGGACTTCCCACCAGAATGAATTAAATGTCTGAGTGATTCCAAATTCACTACTTACAAGAGTTCCCCAGGATGACTAGTGATGGTTGTACCTGCTTTAGTTTGTGAGCTGTATTGAAAATCTGAGACAAGTCTTTGTTGGATTCTTCCAAAAGTTTTTCTCTGTGACATCTTTAAGTTTCAGAGGCCTGACATGGTACAGTGTAGATGGAATTAGCAAGAAACAACCTTTTGGAACATCGCAGGCTGACAAGAAGCTTCGGGGGTTGAATCCAATCAGAAATCAGGAACAAAGGGTCATCTAGTTAAATGAGAAGGGACTTGGATCATCTCTAAACTGTGCCCAAGCTGTCCTCAGCTTCATTTATCAACAAGCTGAGCCACACTGTAAGATTTAAGCATCTCAGATGAGAACAGTTACTCATCTTGAACAGCAGCAAAGGAAAAAGAAAAACGAAAGCAAAAGATGTGAGCACTCCCAGATAATCTTCATTTGCCTTGACCCCTCTAGCTTTCACAAGGATCAGTGCTCACAATGTTGATGTACATCACAGTCCTTTCTTTTCAGCTTGCAATTCCAGAAGAGAAGAGAAGATGTATCTCTGAATATATATGAATATATATATATATAT